>JAJOZX010008039.1:75000-204522 GCA_023014485.1 Bathynomus jamesi | reverse complement strand
AATAGGTATGCGAGGAGGCGGTGTTATGCTGTATATCAAAGACAATATTGCGAACGTTATAGAAGTAAAGCACTCAATTCCAGAACCGATAGATTCGACTATAGCAGAACTTAAATTGAACGATTTCAAACTTCTTGTTGCGGTTATATATAGGCCCCCAAATCAAACAGCTGATACGGACGAAGCGTTATATCGTGAACTAAAGAGAATAATCGGTAGTGAGCAGCTTTAGTTATGGGTGACTTTAATTGCGCCAACGTGAATTACGATACAATGCAGGGAGACGCGGAAGTAATCGTTTAGTTAATTTTCTCGAGGATAGCTTTCTTATTCAAAAGGTTGGGGAACCTACGAGGTTGGACAGTATTTTAGATTTAGTAATAACTACGGATGATAGGCTAATTACTGATCTTCAAGTAATAGAACCGTTGAGCAATAGCGAGCACAATATGGTAGAGTTTGTCCTCTCAGTAAGTCACTCGAAACCAACTAACTCGACTAAAATTCCTAACTTCCAACACGCAGACTTTAGTAAATTTCGAAATAAATTTTCACACGTCAATTGGGAAACGTAATGGGGAACTCCAACGCAAAACTAATGTGGGAATCGTTCGTAACGGTATTTAGGACTATAAATGAGGAATGTGTACCGTACAAATTAAGCGTGCGAAAGTAAACAACAAGCCCTTGTGGTTTACTTCTACTGTAGTACGAGACATTATAAAGAGTAGAGATAGGGCTTATAGGCAACATAAGTGCGATAAAGACAATTTGTTGTTACAAACAACTACATATCTCTAAGGCGTGAAGCGAAAGTGTAATAAAAAAGTCCAAGCGCGAATTTGAAATCTCCATAGCTCGTGACGGTAAAGAAAACCCCAAGCGATTCTTTCAATATGTCAATTATAGAAATCCAGTAAAAGTGTCTTAGGTCCATTGAAAAATGTAAATGGAGATCTAGTCTCTGAAAACAAGGAAATGGCTACCTTGCTAAACGAATTTTTTACGTCAGTTTTTACTATAGAAGATGTAACGAATATCCCTACGGTCATAGACATAATACCTTTTGATAATGGTAATATTTTGGATAATATTGTCGTTAGTGAAGGGGAAGTAATGCGCTATATTGATAAAATGAAAACGCGTAAATCACCGGGTCCGGATTCCATATATCCCATACAACTAAAAGAATTAAAAGATAGCATTGTTGTGCCGCTAACAAAGATTTTTAATGCGTCTATTTCTGAGGGTGCGTACCAGATAATTTCAAGTTAGCAAACGTAACACCTATCTTTAAGAAAGGCGATAAAGGTACGGCGGGAAATTATAGGCCAATCAGTTTAACGTCTGTTGTAGGTAAGCTACTGGAATCAATAATTAGGGATCGTATAGTCGAACACTTAGAAGTGCATAATCTGGTTAGAAATACGCAGCACGGTTTTAGGCGAAACAAATCTTGCTTAACTAATCTTTAAGAATTTTTCCAAAGTGTGGTTGACGTTTACGATAGACATCGGGCAGTTGATGTAGTGTATTTAGATTTTCAAAAAGCGTTTGACACCGTGCCGCACAAAAGACTCATTGAAAAACTAAGGCTCATGGAATCAGGGGTGTAGTAATAAATTGGCTAGAAGAGTGGTTGCGAGGCAGGAAACAGAGGGTGGTCGTTGATGGAGCGGAGTCGTGTTGGGCTAATGTAGCGAGTGGCGTTCCTCACGGTTCTGTATTGGGCCCCTTGCTTTTTCTTATATATATTAACGATTTAGATGTCGGCCTAGTCAGTACAGTTTCAACGTTTGCGGATGAAACGAGGCTGGGTGGTAGGGCGATTAATGACGAAGATAGAGGTAAAATTCAGGAAGATCTGAATAAAATCGTTGATTGGTCAGTCACATGGCAAATGAGATTTAACGTTGATAAGTGCAAAATTTGCATATAGGTTCTCGTAACGGTAATTTTGCGTATAGTACGTCAGGGAAAGATTTAACAAGCCTAGAGCAGGAAAAAGATTTAGGAGTTATAGTCACTGGTGATTTAAAAGTAGCGAAACAAAGTACAGCAGCGGTCAATAAGGCGAACAAAGTGTTAGGTTTTATAGCTCGAAATTTTGAGTACAAGTCGCGCGATATTATAGTTCCACTTTATAAATCATTAGTTAGACCCCATTTGGAGTACGCGGTCCAATTTTGGAATCCGCAAAGATATAGACAAAATCGAAAGAGTTCAAAGACGAGCAACTAAGATGATTCCGTCTCTTAGGTCAAAGTCGTACGAGGATAGGCTTAAGGAGTTAAAATTGACAACACTCGAGACTAGGAGGTTAAGGGATGATCTAATCCATGTTTTCAAAATTATGAATGGGTTCGATAACGTAGATAGAGATAGCTTTTTCGAAATATCTCAATATAATAGGACTAGAAATAACGGGTGTAAGTTGACAAGTAGAAGGTTCGAGACAGCAGTTGCGAAAAACTTTTTTACGCATAGAATAGTAAATAGCTGGAATAGTTTGCCGGTAGAAGTAATTAGTAGCACGTCTATAAACATGTTTAAAAATCGATTAGACGCATATGTTGATAGAAAGGGTATAGTTTAAGGTAGTAAATTAAGGCTTTGTGGGGATAGATCCCACAGCTCAACACAAGTGTTGTGGGATATAGGGAGGCAGCGTCTTGGGTTAGGGGATACTCCCTGTCCTTACCCACCCCATTTAAAGAGATTCCTCTGCCGAGCGGTGCTCCCCATAGTACTGTGAGGTATTGAAAAACTCATGATCTTCACTTGCCCCACAAACACCTTTAAATGGGAGAAATATAATCTTACTGCTTTGCTCGTTAAAGAATTGCCTGAGAGATTAAACTTTATTTTAGGGGCGGATTTCATCCGAGTAAACCTCATACATATTGCAGGTAAAGGCACGGGGTTTGTGGCTTACATAAATGAGATCCAAATCCCCTTCAGTACGAAATTGATGGGAGCCCCAAACCAAGAAGACCAAAGCGCGGAGAGAAAAGAAGTAAACAACCTCCTTCTCCCATTAGTACGAGGGTCCACTTCCATTGCCCCTTTAGCTGGAGCAATTTTAGAAGTACGGACTTCTTCCCCGTTGAAGGAGGGATCCACTCTAATCATAGAGGTTCGAGAAACCCCTTTAAACCTAAGGGTAGAACCGCAACTAGTTTGCGTGGACGAAGAAAGGAATGTATCCGTTATCGTGCGAAATGAATCCGCCGAAGATAGAGTTAAAGTTATGGGAGAAAGGACAAAGCTGGCGGGAGAAGTTTTACGATACTGCGATTGCGAAGGGAAAAAACCCTGTAGCGCGCCAAATGAATGCTCTTCCAACGGCGAAGAACCCAAGAAAGAAGTGAGTGAAAAGGAGATCAATCAAGTCATGAACCATAAGCGTAAATGGTCTGAAGATGAAATTTCAGAGGAAATTTATAACATGGAAATGATGAGCGAATTCTCGTTAACCCCTAACTCTGCAGAGCCGGAAAGAAGGGAAGTACGAAAATTTGTGAAAAATACTAAAGTAGACCCAGAAGGGAATGGATTAAAAACCCTTCTTAAGGACCATATTGGACAAAAAGAGAAAATTAAACGAGACCGAAATTGTGACCGAAGAAGAACCAAACGAGATGAATTATGGACGCCAGAAAAATAAACGCAATTATAGTGACGAAACGAAAAGGAGAAGGGAGATACCAAATGAACCGCACCGTTTCCGCTGTCGTTACGAAGAAACGGATAGTCTGCGGTCACACGCAGGTCGACCACCAGGACTCATTTAAAAGTCCTGATTGCTGGTCTAGAAGATGAACTTATCGGCTAACGTTTAGAAGGCGACCGAACGAGTAAACAAGACACGCACACGAATTAACCAAAGGGAACAAATGGGTTAAACTCTTCTCCGGGACAATAAAGAAAAATGTTCTTTCCTTTAACAAATCTTTTACCATTTAATATATAATCAAATTAATCTCCCCCCCCCTCGGAAAGTTGACTGAAAGGCATGATTCCGGTTTGGAGTTAATAAGGTTCATATAATTATACGTATTTCATTTTTTTTTTCTTCATATAGCATACATTTTTCAGGTCATTTACCGCATATCGTTTATAAAATGTTTTATATTATGTTTCACGTTCTAATATCGTGGCGTCTGACTTAGAAATTGGTGTCGAGGGAATATTCACGCGAAAGTCGGTATAAATGCATAGGTTGGAAATATAATATGATGAGATAGCATGTTTCGCGCGTCCAAATCAGCTCTCAAATTCCTTGAGTTTAAGAGAATCGAGTGGAAAATTTATAAAAAAGAATTCATTAAGATTTCGAGAGAAGAATTTTTCTTGTTTATCATTGCTCATATAAAATATTTTTGTTTTGTCTTAACAAAATTGCTCCTGAATTAATCAGGATCCCCGTCCTTTTAACCTCATGCATTATACACGTTGGGGCGCAAACCTTCTCAAATCACGGAGTCCCTTTTCCAACCAATGGGCTCCCTAATTCGGCGAGGCTCCACGTACACTTTCAGCGCACGTCTCAGTCTGAAGCCCGATTTCGAGATCACTTACACAGTAAACTCCTCGTTTACGAAAGAAGCCTTCACCACTTCAACGCTTCCCTCTCTAAGGGAATAGACCTTCAGGAAGTAACCCGGTACCTGAGCAGGGTCGCCACGCCACCCTCACCCTGTGTCTTGCGTTGGGAATAGCAGTCATCGAAATTGCGACCTGAAAGAGATGCTATCGCTGCCGAAATCCTCCACCGGTACCAACTGCCGGGTTTGAAATCCCGGCATCGAGTTCCCCGGAAGAAATTCCGATGACCAGATCACCGACGCCCCCAAGAAGCCCTCCTCATGAATTTCGCTTTTCACCGACGAGCTCAAGTTTCATCAGAAGATTGTCCCCAGCAATTCAGTCATATCGTACCCCAGAATCAGCACCTAACGTTGGCTACGAGGAAATGGGCATTCTTGTAATTAAGGCTTAAACCATTTCTCCCATCTGGCCCCTTTGTGTTTTTCTCCATTTTTAATACTTACGAAAAAACGACCGAATGAAGGTAGTTTAATTTATTGAATTAAATTTACATGGTAGAATTGAATTGCTAAAGTAATAACTACATTCGGTAGTTAGTGCGTAACTAACTATAATTAATGATAGGTGTTTAATTTAATTAAATAAGTAATATTTTCCTTCAGTGATTGGTGCTGAACGAATTGGTAATTAGCGATAAGTGTTCGATTTACGAGCCTTACTGAAATGACCTCTCTTTATGTAACTATTAAGTTTCTCCGTCTGTGTATTTCAAATTTTCTCCCTGCTATATCGCTTTCCTTTGTTTATTTTAGAAGCATATTAAATTATAAAACCACTATATCATTTTGTGTCATAAAGCGAGATTGCGAAGGTCTCTCGAATGCAACTTTCTGTAAATAGATGACCAACTGATTTTTGTGCTGACGTTGCAGGTAAGGCTTGCAGTCGAATTAATTGCTGACCGCACCTGATAACTAAATTATACTGCAAAATATAAATTCATATGATTTCATTCAGTTAACTAATAATGTAGGCCCTCGTAAAGTAGGCTTTCGTCTTTCGGTTGAGTATTTAAATTTTATTATAGAAAAAAGAAAAAAAGTTTTTCTATTTTTACTTATAAAATTTATGAACTTTATAAAAATTAAATTTAGTCATCCCTTTGGAAAACTATAAGAGTCGTTAGGCGACTCGTCGTACGACTTATTCCTCCTAAAGAATTACAAGAATTAGTCGTCCTAAACCGGTAGACGCAGTTTTCATGATGTTAATATAAAGGAAAATGACACTATATTGAAGGCTGATCCGTTTCCACATCGGATTATTTAATTTAGGGAAAGGCGTTGCCCTTATAAGGCATTCAGAAATTAAAATTTCCCCGGATAATGTGATGATCTTGCTGTGTATTTCTTTTCTAAAACCTACCCTTTCCTCTACTTATATATTAATTACACGGTGAGTCAATACACATTTCATTTTTCCCAGGAATAAGTTACGAGGCAAACATTTTAGTGCCTGCGATAGATATTCTAGGACTATAGGGCAACTTTTGAAGAGAGTGCCCGTAGACCCTGAAAAAGAGTTAAAAGTATTTATTCTGCAAATGTAATTTTCAGAATAAATCCGCATATGTTGTTTGACTCACAGTATTTATGTAAATTTAATTTTTAGCTTATTGATTTGACAACTTCCAATTTATTTGTAAATAGTAAGCAAGCTTAACTTAACTAGTTGATTCGATTGAATTTATCATATTTTCATTGTAACTACGAGTTCTAAGGTATCTGGATAGACCTAAGTAACTTAAATTCGTGTTTTGAGAATTTCCTCTCCACTACGAATCATTTCCGTTCACGGAGCATTTATCTTTCCGTATTCACGGACAATTGAAGTCCTTTGTTCGGCCTCAAGTTCCCTCAGGGACTCAATACTTTTTTTTTTTTTTTTTTTTTTTTTTGGAAGGAACGAATTTGTTATACACAAGCCACTTGATTCCCCATAACACCCTGTGTTTTATCTTCAATATTTAAAACAGCCCTTGAGATAAACCTCGAGTGTCCTCATCGACTCGTGCGACGCTCCCCCCCCCTTTCTTTTTCTTTGTTCTTAAATGCTTGAACAAGCGCATTAACAGAAGGCAAACCCCTAAGTTGCGCTCTCCCCCCACCAATCAGTCTCCGTTGATTGGGCTCGCCTCGGCGCGCCTTGGATTCTGACGGTTAGAAGAGATCTGGCGCTTCGTCGGGAAAGAGTGAAAGGCCGGGTGGCGCTTGGTAATTCTCGGAGTAGGCCTTGAAGGGATTTGCTCGTTAAAAACTAAATTTGAGTTATTGAGTGAGATTCGAGATTTGAGTTCGAGATTTTGAGTTTATGAGAAAATTGAGAGCTGTTAGCCTGAACTACTGCGAGGGATGTAGTGGATGGGCAATGATAGAACTTAAATTATTTAATTAATGTTAAGACTAGTTTAAGAAAAAACATGAACTTGACCGTACTATATTTCAAATTCGAGACTGAACTTGTAACCAAATGTGACTTAAATTTATTGATTAAAAGCTATTCAAACCAACTATTTCATTATCAAATATACACTAAAATCGGGGGTACAGAAGTAAGCGGAAGATAAAGAATTCACGCAGAGGGTCACTAACTTAAAGAAAGATCTATTATAACTTCAATTTACTGATCGAGCATTTACAGTGACCTTCGAGGATAAACAATTTGTAATAAGGATCCGTCCCCCCTGATAAACGAAGATTTTTTACTACAAACTGGTGACAGAAGTAGAGGAAAACGGATTTTTATTACATATATATATATTATATATATATATGAGAGAATTGTGCTTTGCGTAAATAACTGTAGATAAAGTTATTAGGCAGGACCTGTGTCTTGATAAAACTGACAACTTTTCCGTCACCTGATGGGTTTAAAGGAAGTAATATAAAATAAACCTATAGTAAATTATAGCCACCCATGTATCTAAAACGATTTACATAAATTTCATTAACATATTTTGATTAGCAAAATACGTTTAGAAAAACAATATTGGTTTATTCACCTAGTTGGTAACTCTCAGTCCAGGTGATGAGGAGTTTGTCACATTTGGCTGGTAAAAGAATGTTCATTTATTATTCTACACATACATTCGTATTGATACCTACTGAAGAATATATTTATATATATTTTTCTCTATATATTTGCATTATACATATGCGTGTATTTATTTCTGAAATTAATTGACTGCTGCTCACCGACTTTTTATATATTGTGAAACATAAAATCCGTCCATACATAGGATATTTTTTTTATAAGAAAATGACTAAGTTAACCCTAAAACTAAAATCTAGTTTTATTATAAAAATTATATTAATATTTTTTATAATAAGATTTGAAGATATATTTGTATATTAAGGTAAAAATTTTGTTTTTACTTTAAATTTAATTTGTTTTAAAGAGCACCTAGTCGACAATACATGGTCTCGTGGTGGTTTTCTGCCACGAGAAGTTCAATAGCTTTGACTATTGGCTGTGCCGTCTTATGAGACCTTACCGGTCTATTATGACATGATACGCGTATTTTAATACGTTAATGAGAAGATTAATAGCTTTGACTATTGTCTGTATAATATTTTGAGACCATATTGGTCTATCAGGTGTTCGTAAGTAAGATCTGGTTGGTAAGTAAAAGCGTAGGTAAGTCGGCTATGTAATACTGTGTTACTGACAAACGTACATGCATACACACCCACATACATACATTTCATACATTTTTGTGGGCCTGAGCTGCTTTAGGTCAGGATACCCCTTGGAGTGCACATACAACTCATATATATATAAAAGAAATAGAACTGCTTTAATTCATCGTGTACGTTATGTTCTTGTTGAGGTGGGGTTATTGTGAGGTATTCTAAGGGTTCGTTTTTGGGGACAGAACTGCGTTAATTCACCTTTAGGTGTGTGTTGTTTTGAGGCAGAGCGATGCTAGTTTATATGTACGTAAATAACTGTGTACGCCATACGACTGGCTGTGAGGTGAATGGCTGCGATGCTCCAATTTAGGGCATATCATACTTTTCCGAGTCCGACTTTCACTCTGGCTAATATGTATTTTTATGTAAACTTTAATTCTAAGAGGGGTTTCTTTTCTGCAACTTTTCCCAAAAATCGCGTTATCATGTTCAAAATTGCGGTTTTCTGTTCTATGTTGAAATACCGAATATTCAATTGAAGACAACCTCATATTTTTAACCCTTTGTCGTAATTTGTTGCCATTTAGACACATTAATTTTGCTTAACTCTTACACAGGTTTAATACATACATACATACATACATACATACGGAAAAAAATCTACTCCATTTGAAGCAGCGAAGAGAAAGGAGGCTGAAGAAGCTTCTGCTGTGAAGAGGAAGAAGAAAGAGGAGGCTACTAATGAGGAGCTTCTCATGAAAGACTTTGACGACGACGAAGAGCCAAACTTGGAAGAAGCTGCAAAAGAAGCCTCTGGCAGTGCTGAGGCTGCTGAAGCTCCTATGGACGTTCCCGCTGAAGTACCTGCCGAAACTCCGTCTGCTACACGAAACTACATGAAGATCCAAGGGACAGCTTCAGCAGCTTTGAGATACAGGGTGGCAAATGTTCTGGCAGCTGCAGTTGCCACTGGCTTCCTGAATGACCTCATCAAGGCCGTCATCTTTCCAAAGACAATGCTTACTTGGCCATAGATGGCATGAAAGTCTGGAGGGCCAAGGAAGAAGTAATGGCCTCATCAGTTAAAGCTTTCACGCAGAGGTCAGAGGAGGAGAAGATCTCTGGGATATTCTTTGATGGCAAGCAGGATAGGAACACAAAGGTGTTGAATATGACGAAGTGACAGGGAGATTTCATCCTGGCAAAGTGATCGAGGAGCATTACACTATCACGTGGGAGCCTCAAGGAAAGTACCTCTTCCATTTCACTCCCGAGGAACCTGAGGAAGGAGAAAAGCCTGCTCATAAGATCGCTCAGGGCCTGCATGAGTGGCTTCTGGATCACGGAGCTGACGAGAGCCTTGTAATGATTGGAGGAGACTCTACCAACACCAACACGGGGTGGTTGGAGGCGCCATAGCCCTATTTGAGAAGATGCTGGGTCGCAAGTACCACTGGATGATCTGTCAGCTCCATGTGAATGAGCTCCCCCCGAGGCACTTAATCATCAAGCTGGACGGCCCTATAACTCCCCGGTCAGGCTTCAGTGGGCCTATTGGAAAACTTCTTGAGAAAGTGAATGAACTTGAGGTCAACTTCAACTTCAAACCAGTGGAAGGAACTGAAGATATCATAGAGCTGCCAGTAGAGATAGTCAAGTCTCTCTCTACAGACCAGCACAACTGCTATCTTCTGATCAAAGCCATCAAGTCTGGAAGTCTCAGTCCACAGTTGGCTGGTCTCAAGTGCGGACCTCTGAACCAATCCAAATGGCTCACTACTACACAAGCCATCTTGCTGTTGTGGATGAGGGAACACGGACTGAAGGGGGAGTGTTGAGGGGGCTCGAGGTCCTCGTGAAGTTCTGCCTTAACTTCTACTTCAAAATGTACTACGACATCAAAGTGAAGCACCACCTCAAATTTGGTCCTGCACACGTTTTTTCAAGCCTGAGGCTGCTGAGGAACCAGACTACCGAGGTCAGAAACATCATCTCTGCTGCAGTGATAAGAGGAGCTTACCACGCACATCCTGAGAACATCCTGGCTTCATTCCTGTGCAGTGAGGATGAGCATCAGAGAGCTTTTGCTGTGAGCCAGATAGAGAAGATCAGAGAATGAAGAGACTTTGGTGATACGACAGTGAGGCCCATAAAAATCCCAAAGTCAATCCGCAAGCCACTTCACCTGAGGATCTCATCAACTGAGAATCAGAGGATATTTACGAGCCTATTTTCACCTGCAAGATGACCTTGACTGAGCTCGAGAATCTCAGGAAAACTCCACTCAAAGTGGACGCTTTCTCTGTTCATACTCAGTCCTGCGAGAGAGCTGTACAGGAAGTCTCGACTGCTTCCCAAGCTGTGTACGGTCACGAGAGGGGAGATGGGTGGGTGAGAGCCAGGTAGACCATCGAGAAATGCTCCCAGTGTTCAGATCGAAGCAGGACATACTTAAGAGCTTTCCAGGTTCGAGTGGCTGATGAAGAGGCTGAGGCCATCGTTAATGCTCATAAGAGCTGAAAGTCCTCATAAGATTATGGAAAACTGATGAGTGGGTAGTTGGGAGGTAACGAAAATGGTTCACTGAGTAGGTAGGTAGTTAATCTAACAATTATTTAATTCCTTTTATGTCAATAACTGGGTGGATGAAACCAATTGGTTGCTCACCAGAGTTATTCTCCACACTAGTATTTATATACTGTGTGAGAAGAGCGTGCTCGGTAATGGATACACATTACCGCTCAACCAACCGAGGAAAAAACCAAGACAACGCTGGTGGAAAAAGACCCGCGAAGAGGAGAACAAAGAGAACGAAAACGAAGGACGGGGCGAGAGGACGGAACTGGAGGAGGGACGAGAACAACACGAAAAAGATCCCCACCAGCAAGTACGCTCTCGACAATTACACAACCGGAGAAAAGAGACTCTCTAATAACTAACAGTAAGTGACTAATTGTGTTTTAACCCAGCAAATTAATCACATTAAATTAAGCTGGGTCAGACAAGTTAGGCCTACATTGTGGCCTAAGACCCAGCATCAACTCATAGCTTAACAAAGGTGAAGGTAGATTGCCCTAACCTAATTTGGTGAGGAATCCTACTGTGGACCTCAATTTATCTGCCCGCTCTGGACCATTTCCGGAATCTCTAGGCTGACCCTCTAGGCTAGACTTGATCTACTCTATAGTTAGACTGGAGATATAAGGGGTGGGTTAATTGTGGACCAATTCATACAGAGCATTTTTCGCATTGGTGGTCCGTGTGTGGGGAATTTACAAACCTTAACCTTACTTAACAAAAATTGCAGAATTAGGCTAAATGGTCTAGCCTAAGCCTAAGCCTAACCTAATCAAGCCTAATTAGGTCTACAACCTAGGGCCTAACTAGGAAACATTTACATTTAAGGAGTCTCATTCTCTTATAAGCTTAGACCTGAGTGACACATAAGTACTTGGTGGGGATTAAACCAAATTTAAACTTGACTGTTTTGTCTGTGCTCTCTCTTCTCTGGTAATTTCTTCTTGTCCTCTATTTCATTACGATCCCCAGTTAAACAATTTTGACTTAGACATGGACAGTGCGGAATTGAAAAAGTTAAAAAGAAAAGGGGGGCAAAGTTGGGAGCTGTTACAAAGGCTGTGAACACTTTTAACAATATTACACAACCAGGTAAGGAAGATTTAGAGTGTGTAATTCTTAAATTGGAAACTAAAAAGAAGGAAATAATAGCCATTAATGATAGTATTTCAGAGTTAGTTGAATCCGAAATGGCTGAAGAACAATTGATAGACCTTTACGCTGATAATGATGATCAGGTAATCTCAATTGAACAGCAAATAAGGAGACTACGGTCTCGTTTGACTGACTTAACACCAAAAAAACCTAATTCTGATTTTAATCAAAGTAGAGCTAACCTTCAACAAAATTTAAGTGGCATGCTAAATCCTGAGTCACAAGAATTGAGGGCTCAGTTACCCATTTTGCTAGTACCAACATTTGAAGGGGACACGGTACAATTCCCATCTTTCATTGACAAATTTGAGAATTTAATAGGTAATAAACTTTATATTTCAACTGTTGAAAAGTTTAGCTACTTAACTAGTTTCCTTAAAGGCCCAGCCTATAACCTGATAGCCTATTTACCAGCCGTAGGGAATTCATATGAAGTAGCTATTGATCTCTTAAAACGTAATTACATTAATAAAGATGAGATTGTATATGAATTATCTCAACAAATTTTTTAATTTGCACCCATAAAAGATAACCATAGTGATATGGAAAATTTTTATACAAAATTAGAAGCTATTATAGGACAACTAGTTAGCAATGAGATAGATATTAAAGCTTCATCTTGGATTATACAAGGCATAGTTCTTAGGTGCCTTCCTTTGAGGGTTAAAGACATTTTAATTCTAAAGACGGGAGAAAATTATCCTAATCTGGAAGATATAAGAAAACACTTCCCCAATATCCTAACTAATTACAAATTGAGAGATTTTCCAACACAAAATAAGACCCAGACTATGGATAAACCAAAGACTGTTCCCAGAGACCAACTAGCTACAGCCAAACAGACAAAACTTTATAGTGTAGAATCAAATGTGACCAACTGTAATACACGAACACCTACATCACAGAACTTTAATGTAACTGCTGCCTCAACTTACACACTACATTGCAAATTTTGTGCAAGTAATGAACACAGTAGTACTGGGTGTGATAAATATTCAGACTTTAACCAAAGAGCTAAAAGATGTGAACAGTTGAACCTATGTAAAAAGTGTACTGGCCAGGGACATTATAAGAAAGACTGTAAATCTAGGTTAAGATTCAAGTGTAAGTTTTGTAAAAGTTTACGACATGTCTCATCAATGTGTGATTCACCAAAGTGTCCAAACAATAGTACTCAAACTCAAAAGATACCTCCCCCAAACAAAGGTAATCAAGAAAATGCCACTTTCATGGGACATTCTGTTTGTTCAAACAACGTAACAAAAAACACTGAGATTCTTTTACCAACTATTACTTTGGACTTAGTGAATAGTGAGGGTAGCACCACTCCAGTGAGATGTCTTATAGACTGTTGTTCTCAACAAACATTTGTTTCACAAAATGTAGTAAATAAATTGGGTTTGACACCAAACCCGAATGAACAAAAACTCAATATTGCATCCTTTGTTAAGGATAACTCGGACAAAAATAGCTATAAGACAATTGACCTGGAACTACATTTAGAAAGTAAATTAGAGAAAATTGAAGCAGTTATTATTTCTAAAGTAGGACAAAACAAACTGGTTATACCCAAACTAGAACAAACCATAAATCATTTGGGAAAACACTACAAAATAGCTGATAGACATATCACTAACAACACAGTAGCTAACATTGAAATGCTAATGGGGGCAGATTATATTAATCTTATTCCTAAGGCATAGTAGAGATAGGTAATGGTATAGCTATTCAGACTCCATCAGGGATAGCCCCTTTGGGTGATCTATCCAAATACAACCTAGACCTAAACCAAAACAGTTCATGACCAACAAATACTATGTGCCTCAACTCAGTCCTACATAACACCTGTAAGAATAGCAACACTTTGAATAATATTATCTCAACTGAGAACATTAATTCATCATTATCAAATGAAACTTTGGATGAGGCAATTCAAACATTATGGTTGCTAGAATCTGTGGGTATACATGACACAAATCAAACTTCAGAAGATCAGTTAATGGTAGAAAGATTTGAAGACACCATTCAGTGCAAAGACAATAGTTATTTTATTGAGTTACCTTGGAAAATAAATTGTCCAACTTTAAGAGACAATCTCAAAGTAGCTAAAGGACATTTATATAAAGTAATGAAAAAACTCAAACAAGATAATAATATTAAAAAGTACAGTGATGTCTTCAAAGAACAGCTACAGAAAGGCTTAATTGAAGAAGTAACAAATAACCCTTTTAAAAAAGATGGTTGTCATTATTTAACCCACAGGGGGGTCTATCGACAAGATGCCCAACAACAAAACTCATAGTAGTATATAACTGTAGCCTCAAAGACAGTGATAAACACAGTTTGAATGATTGCCTGATTGAGGGTCCTAATCTCATTTCTGACCTTGTGAAGATCTTACTGAGGTTCAGGTTAGACAAATATGCCGTACAAAGTGACATTTCAAAGGCATTTTTGAGAATAAATCTTAAAAATGAATATGATAAGAACCAACTTAGGTTCTTATGGTTCAAGGATCCATTTGATTTGAATAAAGGGTTCATAACCTATAGATTTAATGTTGTGCTGTTTGGAGCCAATTGCTCACCTAGCCTATTAGCATTGACAATTAGACATCATTTAAACCAGTTTAATAACTCTTTAACATTGAACTTCCTTAAGGAACATTTTTACGTAGACAATCTAATAGGCTCAACAACAACAAAATCTGAATTATCTGAAGTCTATGAACACTCTCAAAACATTATGCAACAAGGTAACTTTGAACTTAGAGAGTGGATTTCAAATGATGAGGATTTAAACAAAAAGATTTTAAAGGATAATAATGGTCTTACTGAGCCATCAGACAGAGTTAAAACTTTAGGTATGAACTGGTATTTGGATGCAACTTCTAACAGTCATGATTCAATCTGTACTAAAGGTTTTAAACTTGATGAGGAGGCAAATACTAAAAGACAAATATTATCAGAGGCTTCCAAAATTTTTGATCCTATGGGTCTATTCCTGCCTTCAACAATAAAATCAAAGATTCTCCTCCAAGAAATTTGGAGGACAAATGTTGGGTGGGATGATCCAATAACAAATGAAAATCAAAAATCTTGGAAGAAGTTAGCTGCTGATTTAACAAAAGTGCAGAACATAAAAATTCAAAGGTGCTGTGGGTTTAGGGATAAGCCCCAGAGACTTCATGTGTTTGCTGATGCAAGCACACAAGCTTATGGGTGCTGTGCGTATCTTGTAAGCCCTACAGAAAGTCATCTAATTTATGCAAAAGGGAAAGTTGCACCTCTCAAACCTACCCGAACAATACCTCAATTGGAACTATTGGCTGCTGCATTAGCCATTAAAACCATTTCATTGCTTAAGGATGCTTACCATGATGTGAACATAACTCATATCCACATCTGGCTTGACAGTCAGATTTGTCTTGCCTGGATACGGAATGATAGCATTAATAGTAAGAATATCTTTGTAAGAAATAGGCTAAAAGAAATAGCTGAAGCTAATGAAAGCCTACAAGTAAACTTTCACTATGTTCCAACTAAACAAAATCCAGCAGACTTTCTGACCAGAGGTTTATCCTACAAGTTGTTGAAGTCAAACAAAACTTGGTTTATGGGACCTAAGTGGCTCTGTAATACAGACCAATGGCCTGTGGAACAAGTTAACTTGACATTAAATTTAATCTTTTCAAATGAAAAGGTTGAACCAATCACTAATTATGAAATTTATTCTGATTTCAACAAACTTGTCAGGGTTACAGCCTACTGTTTGAGGTTTGCTCACAACTGTTTAACTACAATTAACAAACAGCTAAATAAAAATAATCATAATTATACAGAAGTTGCAACCAAATACTGGATAGGCCATGCACAACAAAAAGAGTACAATAAAGAGTTAGAATTCTTAACTAATGGGAAACAAACAAAAGAACCTGTACCATCAGTAGTTGTGGATCTAAACTTGTTCAGAGATGAGGAAGGCCTTCTAAGGTGTAAAGGGAGATTAGACAAATCAAAACTGTCATACAAAAGCAAACATCCAATCCTTTTACCTAGATTTAGCTATTTGACAACATTAATCATCAGAAAAACACACAATGATGTATATCATATGGGGTACCACAGACACTAACTACATTAAGAAAAACTTATTGGATACCCAAGGGAAGGATCACTGTTAAAACAGTCCTGAGTGAGTGTGTCACATGTAGGCGTATTCATGCTAGGCCCTATAGGAAACCAAATCCTCCTGCTTTGCCAGAGGAGAGAGTTACTCTCAACAGACCCTTTGAGACTGTAGGCATTGACTATACAGGAGCATTGACTGTAGGGGTGGGTGACACTGAACAAAAAATGTACATTGTACTGTTTACATGTGCTGCCTCACGAGCTGTTTATCTGGATGTTGCGGAGGACCTTACAGCAGAATCTTTTGTTGCTGTCTTTAAGAGATTCTGTGCACGACATTCAGTACCCAAGACAGTTTGGACTGACAATGCTACATATTTCAAGGCTGGTGAACAAGTCATCCACGACTTGTTAAGCGATGAAATCACACAATTATATATACAAAATTCAAACATAAAGTGGAAGTATATTCCGGTTGCCTCTCCTTGGTATGGTTCTATCTGGGAGAGGAATATACAAGCAGTAAAGAATTGCTTGAAGAAAGCAATTGGCAAAAAACAGATACACTTATTTGGGTTGCTCACTCTCCTGGCTGAGATTGAGAACATCATTAACAATAGACCACTCACTTATGTGAGTGACAACATTAATGACCCGGAACCATTAACTCCAAATCATTTGATTCGGGGAGAACAAGTTAGTCTCCTGCCGGACTACAATATAGACTCTTCAGAAGACCCAAACTGGACTCAACGACATGATGAGCTCCAGACTAAGTTACAACATTTAACTAGAGTTAAAGCTCATTTCATTAAACAGTGAAAAACTGAGTACTTGATGGGTCTAAGGGAGAGACATAAACAAATGACTAAGAAGGATTGGTCTGACACAATTAAGGTAGGGGACCTTGTTCTCATACATGACAGTACTCCAAGACAATACTGGCCTCTGGCTAGAGTTTCAGAACTCAGACCAGGGGCAGATGGGGTAACAAGAGTGGTCAAATTAAGGACTTCAACGGGTGACACAACAAGACACATTTCTCTTTTGTACCCTTTAGAGTCTGGACCCAAAACAATGGACTTTGGAGAACCTTCTCCACTGACAGTAACAACTGGAGACACTGAACTTCCAGTAACTATTCCTTTGACAGTAGGAGTGGTAACGCATCCTACTACAACATTGACAGACACAAGACCTCAGCGACAAACAGCATTAAAGGCGCGACTATTTTTACAACAAAAAATAGATGCTGGGGAATTGTAATTTTATCTTCTAACTTTCATTTTTTCTTTTCTTATGGTAAAGACCATAGACAGTTTCATCCTATGGATGTATATTTTCTCTTCTAATTAAATGCTACACCTTCTCCATGAGAAGGTGAGGATAGGCACTGTTAATCACATTAACAGGCATTTACAGTCAAATAGTTAGCTAGTCTACACTCAGACATAAAAATTGGTGACAATGACACCAAAATTTTTATCTCCCGGGGCCCCCAGTATATGGAAAACTGATGAGTGGGTAGTTGGGAGGTAACGAAAATGGTTCACTGAGTAGGTAGGTAGTTAATCTAACAATTATTAAATTCCTTTTATGTCAATAACTGGGTGGATGAAACCAATTGGTTGCTCACCAGAGTTATTCTCCACACTAGTATTTATATACTGTGTGAGAAGAGCGTGCTCGGTAATGGATACACATTACCGCTCAACCAACCGAGGAAAAAACCAAGACAACGCTGGTGGAAAAAGACCCGCGAAGAGGAGAACAAAAGAGAACGAAAACGAAGGACGGGGCGAGAGGACAGAACTGGAGGAGGGAGGAGAACAGACAACGAAAAAGATCCCCACCAGCAAGTACGCTCTCGACAATTACACAACCGGAGAAAAGAGACTCTCTAATAACTAACAGTAAGTGACTAATTGTGTTTTTAACCCAGCAAATTAATCACATTAAATTAAGCTGGGTCAGACAAGTTAGGCCTACATTGTGGCCTAAGACCCAGCATCAACTCATAGCTTAACAAAGGTGAAGGTAGATTGCCCTAACCTAATTTGGTGAGGAATCCTACTGTGGACCTCAATTTATCTGCCCGCTCTGGACCATTTCCGGAATCTCTATGCTGACCCCTCTAGGCTAGACTTGATCTACTCTATAGTTAGACTGGAGATATAAGGGGTGGGTTAATTGTGGACCAATTCATACAGAGCATTTTTCGCAAGATCATAATATAAGATCTTATGAGGCCACGCTTTTCAGGGATCCAGGAAGAACAGGCGTGTAAACCTACACGTGGAGGTGGCAAGTCTCCCACTACTCGATCAGAGTAGAGCTGATGAGCCGCGCCTATTCTTTGAAGAAAAACTCAAAATTCTTAAGTTTCACGTGAAAGCTAAACATTTTTTCAGCACCCAGAGGTGTTGAAACACGCAAGAAAGCAAGGATGAGGTCAGAAAAGCAGCTTTTAGACTAAATCATATGCAGAACAGCTGCGCGCTTTGGTTTGGGTGCCCTGAGGCTGCGTTAGGCAGCCTTCAAATCAGAAAATCGCGATTTTGACCATGAAAATGAGATTTTTCGGAAAAGTTGCAAATAATAAACCCATCTTAGAATTAATTTTTACATAGGAATACATATTACCCACTTTGTTTTTCCAAAATTTCAACCCTGAACCCAGAGTATATGCCCTAATGCTCCATGGCTACGAATGGATGAATCTTCCCTCCTTGGAGTTCACATACACGCATATATATAAAAAAACGTTTCTATACATGCGTACACATCCACATACAGATATATATATTTTTGTGGGCCTGAGCAGCCCGGTTAGGTTACCCCTTGGAGTTCACATATATATAAAACAAACTTTTCTATACATGCATACACACACCCACACACACACATATATATTATATATATATGATATTATATTATATATATATATATATATATATATATATATATTGGGGGTGAAGGGGGGTCAAAATCACACATCATTTTGCATGCACTGTTACAATGTTGCATCGAGTTTACATGCACACACACACACACACACATATATATATATATATATATATATATATATTTGGGGGATGAAGGGGGGATTCAAAAACTCTCATGTTGCACGCAATGTTGCATTGCACTTACACTCTCCCATTTTGCGGTAGTACTACTGTTCCATTAATTAAATATTAACCATTTGTAGATTTCCATATAAATTATGTAGGTATTACCCGTAAATCCTACTTGTCATACGTGCTCATCTCATTCATCAATTTACTATTTATCTATGTCTAGTATTTCTATCTATATTACGTACACTGCCCATGTGTATTTTATACACACGTCTGTCTGTCTGTCCATAATTAAATATATAATTGTACTAACATGTAACTATGTATACAGTATGTGCATAACTCAATTGCGTGCATGCCGAATGAGTCTCTTCCGAATTATTTCTCAATGTTCGTGATTGTACAGTATACTCAGTACCCAACTCATCATTTTGATATATGATACATTTCACCATTAAAGTCTCCGTTTACTCTATTTTATAAATTTTTACATACTGCGTTATGACTGTCACACGCGTTCTGTTCCGTCACTGTTACTGTTACTCTACTATTTTGTTACTGTTTCCTTACCCGTTTACGTAACATGGTTCTCCTTATTATACTTATTATTTCCATCTATGCCATTAAATTTCTGTTATTTGTGTATTACGTTGCCATAAATGCCCACATAATTTAAAAATAATACATATGTATATATTATGTTCTCCTTATTCCTTCTACGTAATCACTGGCTAATTAGGTTTTAAAATTAATTATTATTATTATTATAATTATAATAATAATAATAATAATAATAACCGCTTTCGTCAAACCTGCTTTTGAATAAATTTCTTCATTAAAGTTTGTTTGAGCGAGTTGAACCCCCGTTTAGAAATTGAGTTTCCCTTAAGTCCTCCTTCGAATGTTTTTGTGTCAAATTGTTAATTAAATTGGTTTCTACTGTTCGAATGAAACTTCTCAGGCTAAGGCTTTGCTGAGCTTCGAAACTACACCAGATTTCGGTAATCCACACACTTCATACTGTACTTCAGGCCAATCAGGGTGACTCTTACACCTAGGTTAGGTGGAAAAATAACGAGAATGAAAAATATGTATAGAAACGTATGAAAATTTTCCACTTACTGACTGAACAAAACATTGAAGAATGGAAAGATTTCACAAACTCGCCAGATGGTAGCGAACACTTGTGACTGCAAGGTGTGTTTTATCTTCTCTCATACTTGTGTGAATAAGTGAACTCCAAGAAAATAAATAATATAGGCCTACCTAAACAAGCTTTAGGTCCGACAGCCTACTTAAATAGGCCCAATAGATTTATGGCATGTACCCTACCCTTTATATGGGTGGTCTTGTCCGAAAACCGAGGCTGGACAACGACACAAATACCAAAAAAAAAAAATTAAGTGTAAACTGCCGGTTGATTCTCTATTAGTAATTCTGATGGAAATTTTCACCGGATCGTCTAGGCCAGTGTTTCCCAAACGGTAGGTCACGACCCCCAGAGGGGTCATAAAGCAATTCATCGGGGGTTGCAGAAGCATGTTTTAGAACTTTAAACATTTCTGAAAATCAAGTAATCTTGAAATCTAAGGAGGATGTGAATTGATAAATCTAAAACTTATTGCATTTTTATGGAAAACTATGCGCAACGTACGGGACTGTTGCCATCACGCTGGTCCTAAATTTAGAAATATGTGGAACGTAATATTAACGAGTATTTTAATGTCAGATTATATTTATGTGCATAAATTTTTCTTTTATTCTTATATTTTCTTTTATTTTCTTACATAAATTAGGCATTTTATAAATTGGGCTACTTATTATTTAGATTTGTTACTTTTTGTATTTGCTTTCGCTACTTTTCGTCATTCAAATCTGACAACCTTGGCCTCAGCCCCGTTTGCCTCTGGCTTCAGCGAAGTGTTGGTGTGTTTGTGTGTGAATCTTAGTCATCTTAGTGCTGCTCAAGATGAGTAAGAAAAGGTCCTACGACGACGATTATATTAAGTATGGATTGGTATCTATCACTTATATATATATATATATATATAGTACATATTAGATAAGCTGTATTTTGTCTTTTATGGTATTCTTATGAGTTATGTAGTAACCGAGGATAGAACCAATATTATATTAATAATATTAATAATAATTTTAACTTTATTTTTTTAACTTAAATAATAATTTTAAATTCATTGAGTATATTATTTACGCATGCAGTGCATGCCTTGCATTCATTAAGAAGCCGCCCCTGATTATTATATATATAAGGAAAACTAAAATAAATGTTTGATTTTTAAACTTTCTCCGGTGAGGAGGTTCATGAGCATTCGCTGCTCGGTTGTGTGGGTCGCGGGGCTCGGTTGTGTGGGTCGCGGGGCTCGGTTGTGTGAGAACCGCTGGTTTAGGCAATAGACAGTCAAACAAGGACTTATAGTTCTTCCATATAGTTGCTCGTGTGGGGATCGACCAAAGGGAAACTGAATGAATTTGTCAGTTAATTTCTATACTAGGTGAAACATAAGATTAGCCCCTACCACTAGCCTAGCCTATATCTCAACGTAGGCTTCGGCCCCGAACATAAGTTCTATATCATCCTAGACCTAACTCTTACCTTAGGTCTACTTCTCGCTTTAGACATATGCCTAACTCAAACATTACCGTATTGTTCTTACTCTAAGGCCTGATTTCCCTTCTAAGACTACCTCAAACATTACTGTTTGCACTTTAGACCTACACTAGGCCTATCTGTCAAATAAGACCCTACTGTTCTAACTCTAGGCCTACCTTATATTAAAAAAACTTTTATTTCTTATCCTAATTGGGTCTTTTCCTTTTGGGGGCTAGCAGCGAATTTTAATGAAAATCGGTATACTAATGTAGTTTTCGTCACTGATTTCAAAAATAACTCTTTTTTTGGAGAAATGAAAAACAAACATGTTAGAGCACTTTAAATAATTAATACGTGTTTTAACTAGCTTAAACTAGTTACAGAGGATTGTGTTAAATTTAGCCAAAGTCACAAACTGCTCTGTTTATGAAAAAGTGCTCTAAGTGTGGGAAAGTGTGTTCCTTTGATAAAAATACCCAGTTCTTTCGCTGCCAAAAGTATCGGTCAAACAGTAAAAGTGCAGCTTTAAATTATCCCTAACGAAGAATACGTTCTTTGAAGGATCCCGGCAGATCTGTAAAAGTAGCAGATAAAAATCAAGAATTAATGCCCAGTTAGGTCAATTGAATGCCAGGTTAGGTCAATTGGATAATCTCTAGGAGCGCTCCATTTTTTTTCAATATTAAACATACACTCATAAAACATACACCATTTGAAAGCACATTTTTCTGAGTCTGAAAATGTAGTAATCCAAAAGTATCAATAGCAAATAAAAAGGAACGATTTAATTAATTGTTTGACGCGTGACGTTTTAACTACATTATAAAGGTTGGCTAAGTTATAAATCTTCAGTCTGTGTTGTAAGATGGTATTTTTGGTAATTGTTACGCTAACCTAACCTAACATGAATATGTTATACATTATCATTTGTATAATTTAGGTCTCGGGGGTACGGGGGCGGAGCCCCCGTAAAGATCACGCATCACAAATTGATCGGTATAGGGTTTTATATTTAAACCTAGTTACTTTTTATTTGCTATTGATACTTTTGGATTACTACATTTTCGTGACCGGACAACTCATACCTAGGACAACTCATACCTAGGACAACTCATACCTAGGACAACTCATACCTAGGACAACTCATACCTAGGACAACTCATACCTAGGACAACTCATACTCTCTTCAACAATTACCACCCCAATGTTGATCTTTTCATCTATATCCATCCCGAAAGTTTAAACTCTGCAAATTAACCAAAATAAGATAAGAAAACAATAACAACAAATTTATTATTTATTGCAAACATATAATAAATAGAGAACCATTATTTACATAGGATAAAATTTGAATGCCCGGTTAGGTCAACTGTACGCCCTTGACGATTGGTTAGGTTTAGTCGTGATATTTTCGTTAGTTTTAACGAAAATAGCACGACTAAACCTAACCAATCGTCAAGGGCGTACAGTTGACTTAACTGGGCATTCAATGAACCCAACCGGGTATTCAGTTGACCTAACCGGGCATTCAATGAACCTAACTGGGCATATATTATATAACTTGCATGAATTTTAAATGTTTAAATTTAATTTTTAATTTTACAAAATAAATGTTTTCATTAATTTTAAAAATAAATGTTTTCATTAATTTTAAAATAAATGTTTTCATTTCAAAATGTTTTCATTAATAACTTGCATGAATTCTAAATGTTTAAATTTAATTTTTAATTTTGCAAAATAAATGTTTTCATTAATTTTTCATTTTTTTTCTGGTCCTAGGTATGAGTTGTCCTAGGTATGAGTTGTCCTAGGTATGAGTTGTCCTAGGTATGAGTTGTCCTAGGTATGAGTTGTCCTAGGTATGAGTTGTCCTAGGTATGAGTTGTCCTAGGTATGAGTTGTCCTAGGTATGAGTTGTCCTAGGTATGATTGTCCTAGGTATGAGTTGTCCTAGGTATGAGTTGTCCTAGGTATGAGTTGTCCTAGGTATGAGTTGTCCTAGAACCCTACATTTTTACTCAGAAAAATGTGAGCTTTCAAATGGTATATGTTTTATGAGTATGTTTAATATTGAAAAATGGAGCGCTCCTAGAGATTTACCGGTCAATTGAATGCCCGGTTAGGTCAACTGTACGTCATTGACGATTGGTTAGGTTGTCATGATATCTTCGTTAAAAGACTAATTATTTAAAGTGCTCTAACATGTTTGTTTTTCATTACTCAAAAAAAAAAAAAAATATTTTTGAAATCAGCGACCAAAACTACATTAGTATACCGATTTTCATTAAAATTCGCTGCTAACCCCCAAATGGAAAAGATCCTGTTAATTTAACCGAACAACTTGTAGAAAGGCCTGATGGCCTACCTTGCCCCTAGGTCCAAGAAACTCTATATTTATAAATCCAGTTACATTTAATACAAAGTTGATACAACACAATAAAGACCGAACAGTTCAGAAAAACAAAAAATTATTTTTTTTATTTCTCTCTTCAACTCCTGAAACTTTATCAATATATAATTTTAAATAAATTAAAAAATTTACAACTGCTATTTCCATTTATATGACCATCTACATATAAATCACGAGTAAATTGGAACGCACTTTTCATAAATTATAAAATATAAATTAGTGATGGATCGAGTGGTCGGTTTTTCACAACCGCGGTTGCGGTTGTGTTTGCGGTTGTCGAATTTTTTCCAACCGCGGTTGCGGTTGCGGTTATCATATACTAGGAAAAATGTGTAATTATTAACTGGATTTAGCCACTATAGTGCGATTTAGCCACACTTGGTACATAATATATACTAAATAGTATTTATTTAGTAAATACCTTATGTTGAACACAAGTTTTGCAATACACCGCTACCGCTATTTGTGTGTTGCAAAACTTGTGTTCAACATAAGGTATTTACTAAATAAATACTATTTAAATGAAGTATATTCTAAACTTATATAGCTATTATGAAAGAATAGGTCAAATTAATTAAAACCATATTTTGCACTAAGTGTGTTACCAGGATGAGGGACGAGGACCCATCGCACTATTCATCCCACCTACCACTTTCCCCAGCCTCCACCCATTGGAAAGTTATGGATTATTATTCATTTGAAAAACTGATGTCAAACTTAATGACAGGCAGTGTGAATTTCAAGAATAATATTTTTGCTGCATTTTCACCTTACAACCGCAACGGCACTTATGGAACGGCGGTTGCGGTTACGGTTGCGGTTGTGAATTTTTGTGCGGTTGTAGTGCGGTTGCGGTTGCGGTTATTCGATCCATCACTAAAATATATATTAATTATACAATATTTTACAACTTCAAAATATTAACCACCACTGTCGATGGAAAAAGAGTGTAAATTGCATGAAATATCAGTAAAAAATCACTATATATCTTCCAAAATATATAAAATAAAGTAAGAGCTCCGAATAGTGGGAGATTGTAAACACTAATCGATCAGGGAAGTACTCCAGGCGAGGACGTTAGGCAGGAGACGGGGAGTGCTGGAACCCCCCGTTTCTCCTGTCACTGTCCCCTTCAGCTGATCTTTTATTTCGTGTCTCGTCTACCCTGTGAGCAGTCTAGCATGCTCTCAAACACACACTTCTCCTATTCTTCATTACGCACACCTGCATTTTACACACTACACTATCTTTTCAAAATTGATATTAAAAAAATGGCATTACGAGCCTCAGAGATCTTGATTTCGGCTCTCTCCTTCTTACATAGAGGAGGGGCGTTTTTGCAGGCGCTCGCCTTTGGCCCCTCTCTCCTGCATTTAAAAAAAAAGGCACGTCTTTCCAGTATGGTTACGAATGGCTGAGACAGGGCCAGAGTCACTTATCAAGGCGATTATTTTGGAGCAAATGTAGTTTACGACCCCGCCTGACTCAAAAGGGGACACAAACTACACTAGGTCAAATTTGGGGAACGTAAACTACACTAGGATCTTTAAGAGATTTTTTAAATGAATCCATCAAATAAAACGTTAAAACTAACGAAAATATTACGACTTAACCTAACCAATCATCAATTTATTTTATTTATATATATATATTATATATATATATATATATATATATATATATATATATATATATATATATATATAAATTGACGATTGGTTAGGTTAAGTCGTAATATTTTCGTTAGTTTTAACGTTTTATTTGATTAGGTATACGCGGACAAAGTTGGGGAACGCAAACTACACTAGGATAATGTAGGGGTAAACTACACTAGGATAATGTTATGGAAAAAATAGGTCCTCTCCAACCAGAGTAGCCTAAACACAACCTAGGCTACGTTGGAGATGGAAGACCTAGGCCAAAGATGAACCAGCCTAACTATTTGTCCATAAACAGGACTTCCATACTCTTTTGTTAAACAATTACAGCTGAAATGTCAGCTTATTTAACCTAAATTTAATAACCGAAGGGAAATTTATGAACTTCTTACCTTGAAATTTTAATATAAGTTTTATTTCTTGACACCAATAATGACCATTTTTATTCCGGCTTCTTTCGTCTCGCGCCTCCTCGTCCTCCTTTATTCTGCTTATTAAGCTTATCCCGATCTTTTTCTTCTTCTTCCCAAAACCATGTTGCCATTTCTAGCTATGGGATCTTTTTTTCTTTTCATCCCATATTTGTTTCTTCGTTGGTGTCTTTTTAATTTTTCTCAGCAAGAGTTCAAGCTCTCCTTCTGATTTATTTTTTATTGTTATTAATTTTTTTTAATGTCAATATGGCTTATCCAAGATTAGGTGGGTCTTCCATTTCGGTACTCCCAAATTTTCCACACATTGGGGCCAGCCAGAAAGGAAAAATTGCATGTGAAACCCAATTTTTTTCTTTAATATTTGTTAACTCATCTTAGATTACCTGTAATTTATGTTTTATTTGTTATTCCATTTTTGTTTTTCCTCACTTTTTAATATAAAAAGTGTAGCATTTTATAAAGTCCTCACTCTTTCCAAAATGAAAGGGTGTTGCATTTTAATTTATTTTCCATAGGAAATATTACAATACTCCAGCCCTTATCTTTTGTTGTAACATCTGCCTAGCTCGTAGAGCAGTTAAACGTTTGGTCTACTATTTGTGGTATAAGTTATTGTAGTAGTAGGACTAGTTACATCATTTATTGAACAGGTTAGGTTTGGTATAGTTTGGGTCAAATTTTGATCATCATCAGAATCTATTATAGATTCATCTTCATGATCATTTTTGTTAGCAGTAGTTGGTCCTACTTCTAGGGGGTATAAGAGTGATACATCTCTTATAGTTTCACCTGAAGCAGTTTTAAGTTTTACAACCCTGGTTAATCCATCTTCCCCAGTTTTTAGTGCTAAAACTCTACCTAATGGCCAACACTGTCTTGGTGTATTTTGTCTAATTAGAACTACATCTCCTACCCTGATTTCATTAACCCAGTCTTTGTTTTGTATATATTTATGCCTTTCTCTCAACCCAACAAGGTATTCATCACTCCATTGCTTTTTTAAATTTTGTTTTTATATTTGTTATTTGTGATAATCTATTTTGCAAATCATGATTATTATCACTCCAAGGTGGATCATCCAAGCAGATATTGTAATCAGATAGAAGGTTAATGACTTCTCCCTTAATCAAATGATTTGGTGTGAGAGGCTCTACATCATTAATATTATCCCCTACATAAGTAAGAGGTCTGTTATTGACAACATTCTCAATTTCACTAATGAGAGTGAGAAGTTCAAAGAATTCAATTTGTTTTTTACATATTGATTTCTTTAGGCAATTCTTTATTGTTTGGATATTCCTTTCCCAGATTGCTCCATACCATGGTGATGCAACAGGGATGTATTTCCATTTTATTTTGTTATTTTGTAGATATGTTATGGTATGTGAATTTTGTAATATGTCATTTATTTGGTTTTCACCAGCCTTGAAATATGTTGCATTATCTGCCCAAACAATTTTGGGTACAGAATGCTTAGCACAAAATCTTCTAAAGCGATAGACAAATGATTCTGCGGAGAGATCACTCACTATGTCTAAGCTGACTGCTTTAGAAGATGAACATGTATAAAGTATGATGTACATTTTTTGTTCTGTTGTTCCCAGACCAACAGTCAAACTTCCTGTATAGTCTATGCCAACTGTTTCAAAAGGCCTATTAAAGGTGACTCTCTCTGTTGGCAAATCAGGAGGATTGGTCTTCCTGAAAGATCTGGAATGAATCCTTTTGCAGGTGACACAGTTATTCAAAACTGTCTTCACAGTCATTCTGCCTTTGGGTATCCAATACAACTTTCTAATGGCATTTAATGTTTGTGGAACACCCATGTGATAAAGTTCATTGTGTTTCTCTCTAATAAATAATTAGGGTTGTAATGTGATGGAACCTAGGAAGAAGAAGGGGTTGTTTACTGTTATATGTGATTTGTGATTTGTTTAATCTACCCTTACATCTTAATAAGCCATCTTTGTCAATGTAAAGATTCAAGTTTATTACCACAGAGGGTACTTTGTTCATTTGTTTACCAATTGTTAGAAAATCTATTTCATTTTTGTATTCTGTTTGTTGTACAGGGTGTACATAAAGTCAGGATCTATTTTTGTGAAGCACTTGGAAATTATATGGAATTCAATCATAAAATGATAAAGTGGTAACATTTATTAAATAATTAAGAGTAGGATTCGACGTGACGCCCATCAGTATCCCTGCACAGCTCAAATCGTTCCGCAGCATTTCTAAACACATTCTGGAGCATTTGCGGGTTATGTTATCTGCAGCAGTTCGTATACGTGTACGTAAGTTTTCAAGGCTCGTAATCTTCGTCTGATAGACGTGCGATTTGATAAAGCCCCATGCAAAGAAATCTAAAGGGGTTAAATCTGGTGATCTCGCTGGCCAAGGTCTGTTGCTTCCGCGTCCGATCCAGCGATTTGGAAAACGTCCATTTAGATAATCCTGAACAATTTTGGCATAGTAACAAGGAGCACCATCATGTTGATAGACGACGGGGATAGGATTGTTAGTACCGTCGTCTATCAACATGATGGTGCTCCTTGTCACTATGCCAAAATTGTTCAGGATTATCTAGATGGACGTTTTCCAAATCGCTGGATCGGACACGGAAGCAACAGACCTTGGCCAGCGAGATCATCAGATTTAACCCCTTTAGATTTCTTTGCATGGGACTTTATCAAATCGCACGTCTATCAGACGAAGATTACGAGTCTTGAAAACTTACGTACACGTATACGAACTGCTGCAGATAACATAACCCTGCAAATGCTCCAGAATGTGTTTAGAAATGCTGCGGAACGATTTGAGCTGTGCAGGGATACTGATGGGCGTCACGTCGAATCCTACTCTTAATTATTTAATAAATGTTACCACTTTATCATTTTATGATTGAATTCCATATAATTTCCAAGTGCTTCACAAAAATAGACCCTGACTTTATGTACACCCTGTATGTGGTTAATCCAATATTTGGTAGCTAGACTCGTATACATTTCATTATCATTATTTCTTTGTTTATTTATTTTCTTTAAACAGTTGTGAATGAATCTGAGACAGTAAGATGTTACCCTTACAAGTTTGCCAAAGTCAGAATAATTGTTATAATCTAATAGTGGCTCAACTTTATTTGTGGTTATCATGTTAAGCTTTACATTAATTTGTTCTGCTGGCCACATTGTTTCATCCTGAATGAATTCAGGTCCATGAAACCAATTTTTGTTGGATTTTAGTAATTTACAGGATAATCCTCTTGTAAGAAAGTCTGCAGGATTTTGTTTTGTTGGAATGTATCTGAAGGTTATGTCCAAATTTTGTCTAGCTTCTTTAATGTCTCTTAATCTGTTACGGACAAAGATGTTTTTTGAGTTTAACTCATCAGAGTTGATCCATGCCAAGCAGATTTGACTGTCAAGCCAAATATATGTATTTGTGATGTTTACATCATGATAGACTTCATGGAGAAATACTGTTATTTTTACAGCTAGATAACCTGCAAGTAGTTCAAGCTGAGGAATAGTTTTCTTTTGTTTTAAGGGTGTTACTTTCCCCTTGGCATAGATCAAATGGCTGCCATCCTCACCTACAAGGTAAGCGCAACAGCCATACACCTTTTCACTGGCATCGCCAAATACATGCAAGGTTTGAGGTGTATCTCTGTGTCCACAAACTCTGGGAATATTTATGTTTTGTAGTTTATTGAGATCTTTAGCTAACCTTTTCCAGCTATCTTGTTGTTTATTGGTTATAGGATCATCCCAGTCTACTTTCTGTTTCCAAAATTCTTGTAAAAGAACCCTGGATCTGATAGTAGAAGGAAGGAGTAAACCCATAGGATCAAATATTTTTGAACTTTCGGATAAGATCTTTCTTTTTGTGTTAGCTGTTGTATCTAAGGTGTAGCCTTTTGTGCAGAGTGAGTCATGAACTTTAGAATCTGAGTTCAAATCCCAGATCATGCCTAATGTTTTCACCCTGTTTGTTGGTTCTGTCAATCCTTTGTCTTCTGATTTTATTTTTTGATTTAGTCTCTCATTATTTGTGATCCACTCTCTTAATTCAAAATTACCTTCTTTCATTATTTTATCTGCTTTTATGTAAACTTCATTTAATTCTGACTCTGTTTTGGTTGATCCTACAAGGTTATCTACATAGAAGTGATCTTTCAAGAACTGAACAGTTAAATCATTTTCATCATACAAATTTAAGTGATGTTTGATGGTTAAAGCCAGTAAACTAGGACTTGCATTTGCTCCAAACAAAACCACATTAAATTTAAATGTTTTAAACCCTTTATTTAAGTCATATGGATCATTAAACCACAAGAATCTTAGTTGATCTTTGTCATAGTCATTTTTCAGATGAATTCTCAAAAAAGCTTTGCTTATATCACTTTGAACTGCATAGTCATCTAATCTAAATCTTAGAAGGATTTTTACAAGGTCTGAAATAAGATTAGGCCCCTCTATGAGACAGTCATTCAAGCTATGCTTATTGCCATCTTTAAGACTACAGTTATACACAACTCTAAGTTTTGTTGTGGGTGCATCCTTTCTATAGACTCCTGTGTGAGTAAGATAATGGCAGTTGTCTTTTTTAAAGGGGTGATCTTTAACTTCCTCAATGAAGCCTTTTTCTAACTGGTCCTTGAAAACATCATCATACATTTTAATTCTATTGTCATTTTTTAATCTTTTCATCAAATTATAGAGATGACCTTTAGCTACCTTTAGATTATCATTTAATTTTGGACTATTGATCTTCCAAGGTAGTTCAATTGAATAATGGCCATTTTCATACATGATGGTATTTTCAAAATTTTCAACCATTAATTGATTTTCATCTGTATGATCACCATCTTGCACCCCCACTGACTCTAATAGCCAGAGCTGTTGTACACCTTTATCTAATTCTTCAGTTGTTAATGATTTATTTAATATTTCAGTATTTATGTCATTATTTGAGTTGTGTAAGACCTTGTCATAATAGGGCAAGTTTGTTAGTCATATATTTTTATTTTTCATTGTTATTTTATATTTATCTATGTGTCCCAGTGGAGCTATACCCCAGTGAGTATCTAGAGCCATCCCATCTCCTATTCTGACTATGCCCTTCTGAATTAAGTGAATATAATCAGCTCCAATTAACATTTGAACATTATCTATTGTATCATCATTTAAATTTCTATCTGCAATTTTATATTGCTTTTTAAGTTGTTGTATTACTTGTTTTAAATTTGGTATTTTAAATTTTTGTTGACCAACTTGTTCAATGACTACTGCTTCTATGTTTGTTGTTTTATTCTCTGTGGGTATATCCAGATCTAAATTGACTGTACTATATTTTTCTTTCTGTTCATTTTCTTTGACAAATGATGTTATACACAATTCTTGTTCATTTTTATGAGTTTGTAGGCCTAATTGATTAACTAATGATTGATCTACAAATGTTTGTTGGGAACAAGAATCTATTAGACATCTTATAGGAGTTGTCCCACCTTTTTTATTTTTTAAATCCAAGGTTATTGTAGGTAGGAGTACACTAGAATTTTTATTGACATTATTTATTGATACATGTCCATTAAATGTTTTTTCATTTTTCTTTGTTTTGTTTATTTGAATTTTTAAATGAATCACAAAGACAAGAGACATGATTTAAACTTCCACAATTAACACATTTGAATCTTATTTTTGTTTTGCAGTCTTTGTTAGTATGTCCTGCAGCTGTGCATTTAGTACAAAGGTTTAACTGAGAACACCTGTTTATCCGGGATTCTAAGTCTACATATTTAGTACATCGTGTGCTATTGTGATCATCAGCCGAACAAAATTTACACTTACGTACAAATTCTGTCGTAACATTAAAATTTTGTAGTGTAGGAGTTAGACCTATCACTTTTTGTTCTGATTTGTCTTTTTGTTGTTGTTGCGGTTGTGGCTTTGGTTTTGTTTGAATTTTCTTTGTTTGGTTTATTTGTGAATCAATCTTTGTTTGGTTTATTTGTGAATCAATCTTTGTTTGTGAATTAATCTTTGAAGATTTGTACATTGACAAAACATTTGGAAATTCATTCCTTATTTCACCAAGGGTAGGGTATGTATTTCCCGTTATTCTTTGGAAAATATCCCTAATTTGGGTAGGTAAACAATCAAATATTATGGCTTGGATAAACCATGCTGATTTCTCTAGATCTATGTCATTATTTTGTAGATGACCTAACATGCATTCAATTTCACAATAGAAATTGTACAGATCCTGATGGTTATCCTTGGCTGGTTTTATATTTTTTAATTTTATTGCTAAATCATTTACTATTTCTTTTCTATTTAGGAAATTTCTTTCTAGTAATTTGAGAGCTATTTTATACGAGCTGCCTATTGCCGGTAAGGCATCAACCAGTTTTAGGGCTGGGCCCTTTAAATAATTAAGCAGATAACTGAATTTGTCAACATCAGATATATAATCTTTGTTGCCAATTAAACTATCAAATTTTTCCAGAAAAGACTGAAATTTTGTTCGATCACCCTCAAATATTGGTACTTGTAATGTTGGTAACTTGGCTTTTAGTTGTTTATTGTCATCATTAGAAATGGATACATTTCTGAAGGCCTCAATCAAACTTTGATTTGTAGCTTCTAAATTATTTGGTAGATTATCTAAAGCAGCATATAATTCATTTATGTGAGAATCTATTTCAAAAATATTCTGTTCTTGTTCACACAAAAGTGCTGTGTATGTCTCTTCACCAACATTTAACCCATCAGTTTCTGTAACAATTTCCTCGTCTATAATTATTATTTCCTGTTTAATTCTATTTAAACCACCCAAAATAGTATCATAATCCCTTTTATTTGGATTTTCTTTGCTATTAAAGCTAGTTAAAAGCCTGGTAATGACTCCCTTCCTTGCTGATCTCTTCCTTTTTAATGATTTAATCTTTGCCTCAATTGCTTCACATTCAGCCATATTTTGTTTATTTTATTTTTCCAAAAATAAGTCTCCAAAATCCTAAAACCCTTTCAACTCTATAAATAAGCTTTATTTTATATTATGTATACAATACTTAAGCTTTATTTTGGTTAAATAGGCTAGGCTTCGGATTACCCTTATTCTAGAATTTTGCCACATTTATGACCAAATGATAAGTTTTGAAGTATTTGAATTATTTGATTTATTTCTTATTTTTATTTTTAGTTAGGGCTTCGTAATTTATTATTTATATGTAGTAAATATTTGAGAAAGCCAAACATGGAATAAATTCTGTTCAGATGTCAAAATGTTTGATAAGGCGTAATTTTATTTATTTTTTTTTTTTTTTTTAATTTAATTTTATTCAAGGTTAAGGTTTTCACAGCAAATAACCCTTCCCCGAACGGGCCACCATTATAGATATGGAAAAAATAGGTCCTCTCCAACCAGAGTAGCCTAAACACAACCTAGGCTACGTTGGAGATGGAAGACCTAGGCCAAAGATGAACCAGCCTAACTATTTGTCCATAAACAGGACTTCCATACTCTTTTGTTAAACAATTACAGCTGAAATGTCAGCTTATTTAACCTAAATTTAATAACCGAAGGGAAATTTATGAACTTCTTACCTTGAAATTTTAATATAAGTTTTATTTCTTGACACCAATAATGACCATTTTTATTCCGGCTTCTTTCGTCTCGCGCCTCCTCGTCCTCCCTGTTATTCTGCTTATTAAGCTTATCCCGATCTTTTTCTTCTTCTTCCCAAAACCATGTTGCCATTTCTAGCTATGGGATCTTTTTTTCTTTTCATCCCATATTTGTTTCTTCGTTGGTGTCTTTTTAATTTTTCTCAGCAAGAGTTCAAGCTCTCCTGATTTATTTTTTATTGTTATTATTTTTTTTAATGTTAATATGGCTTGTTCAAGATTAGGTGGGTCTTCCATTTCGGTACTCCCAAATTTTCCACAATGTAAGGGAACATAAGCTACACTAGGCACCACAGGGGAACGTAAACTACACTTGCTCCATTATTTTTATGGGTACAAAAAAGTATCAGTTAAATTCGGCTCCTGAGCGTGGCTCATCTTCAGCATACCCTCTGATAAACAATACTTTTTACTTTTATATCTAGCATTCCTATCATAATTTTAGCCTTAACATCTCAGAAACAGATGTTTACAGCTCGCCTTCCATTCACTTATCTTTTGTTTCTATCAAATTTTTATTCAAATATGACTAAAAACTTTGGAAAATTTTGAGTCTTTACGAGAGCACAGAATGAGATAAACAATGTAAGATTACAGAAAGCTTATATTTCTGTTACCAATAGGGTTGCCAGACGTCCCGCATTTGATCTAAAAATCAAGCATTATTAAGTATTGTTTTAATAATTTTTTTCTAATTTTGTTTGTTGTAACCGTTGGAGAAATCGTTTCAATTTGAAAAAAAAATTGGTCTGAAAAAAAAAAAAAAAACTCGGAAAAAGTTTGTCCCGCATTGTGCAAGACAAAATCTGGCAACCCTAGTTACCAAAGACTAGGCGTATTTTAATTAACTCTATGTGGACGTCACTGGACAACTTTTACAAATTTCTAACCTTTCATATGCACGTATTTATAACTTAACCCTGCAGAAAATTCTGTCCTTATACGGTTAAATATGTATCTTAGTTAGTTTGAACAATGCAAGGTATTATTATTTCGGCTAATATTAAATTTCGGGGACATCACATTTCGATGATTCCTCGATTTCATACTTAGAGCTAATCAAGATGACTCTTACATACAAATTAAGTTATACAAGGTTAGGTGGTCGTTCATGGTTGGTCAGTCACTCTTTCGTCACTAACTTTCGGCCAATCACGGATCCAAAACACTGGTTTCCCCGAAACTTAATATAAGAGTTTTATTAATTTGGGATCACCTGAAGCTCAGGGCCCCCAGGTATTCTTGTTTTTTGCTTTACAGTACCAAATATAATAATAAATTAAATTGAATGCCCGGTTAGGTCAACTGTACGCCCTTGACGATTGGTTAGGTTAAGTCGTGATATTTTCGTTAGTTTTAACAAAGATATCATTTGGTAATTGAGGCTGGGGGCCCTGATCTTCAGGTGATCCTTAATTTGTTTTCAGTTTCAACCATTCATTTTACTCTTATTCTAATGTAAATTAAGACTTTACAGTTATTTTCAATGTTTTTAAAGACAGATTCCAAACTCGAGTAATGTTTTGAAGAATTTTAATTTAATGGTTTCTCTTTTTTAATATTTTTTTCTATGTTAAACCTTTCTTTGCCTCTGTTTAAACAACTTCAGTTTTTTAGTTTTAATGATTTTAGTTAATTTTTACTTTTTATCTCTTAATGACTTCTTAGGTTAACTTTTATACAGCTTTAATGTGTTTAGTATTGGGGTGAATGTTAATGTAGTATTATAGATGTTGTTGTTGTTGGTTAGCCGATCAGCCCACCCTGATCGAGCAAGCCGGCGGCACGCAGGTAACCGATCGCTGTCTCCGGAGTGGACCAGAGGTTCAGCACATTAGTGATGTTGTGTTGTGTTCTATTTTGTGCTAGAGGCGGTACAGTCTGTCATAATATGTTCAATTGTTTGTGGTGTGGTCTGGCACAGGTGGCAGGTGTCGTCTGTGGAGTTGTCTAGTCTGTGTTTATATGTCTGTAAGTTGGGGTGATGTCCACATCGGAATCGTGCTAAGTTAACTCGATCCGATCTGCTCAGGCTAGTCTCTGACCTGTCAGTGGGTGGCGGCTTCGCACCTAGGACCGCATTCGGACCGAGTCGTGTCAGTACTTTGTGGGTTAGGTGTGTGTGTGTGTGTGTTTTCTGTACTGTGTGATGTCTGTGGGGCGTGGTATGGAATGGAGTATTTGGTTATAATGTCTCTCTGGTGTTACCTTAATGGTGTGAGGTGTTGGTGCATGATTGTACACGTGGTGGCAAGGGTGTTGTGGGTTAGTTGTCGCTGCTACCATGAGTTGTGTTCCCCCTCATGTCTAAATGTTCCCTAACTTTCAGTGTTTTTGTTTCTGTGTGCAGGTGTTCTATTGGTGTTGTTTGAGTACATCCTGTAATGTACGAAGTGCGTTGTTTTGTATTGTCTGTAAGGTGTTTATGAGTGTGTTTGCGATAATGGGTGCCCAGCATGGGCTAGCATAGTCCATAACTGAGCGAATGTATTGTTTGTATATAAGTGATGTTGTTTCCTGCTGGTGTCCAAAGTTTGTGCCTGTTAGTACCCTAAGCGTGTTAAGTCTTGACGTACATTTGTTTTTAATGTCCTGAATGTGGTTTACAAAAGATAATGATGTGTTGTATGTGACCTCAAGTATTTTGGTTCTGTGAGTGTGTGGAATGTTGGTGTTTAGTGTAAGCTGTGGAGTTATCTGGTGTTCTTTTGTGTTGCTTGCAAGCAAGGTGATGGTTGATTTTGTGGGCGCTACTTTGAGTCTATTGTGTGTGAGCCAGTCTTGTATACTGTTTATGTATGTTTGTAGGTTATTTGTAGCGGTGTCGATGTTGTTCTGGGTGGATGTTAGAGTGATGTCATCTGCATAGGATGATAAGGTAAGTTTGTTTTCTATGGGTGTTGGAATGTCATGCATGTATATTGTATAAGTTGAACAGTGTTGGTGAGAGAACAGAGCCTTGAGGGACCCCGTTCGGAAAAAGCTTGTTTTTGGATAACTTGCCATTAAATGTGACATGTGAGTATCTTCTTGAAAGATAGTTGCTCAGCCATCTTTTTTTTATTGTGCATGTTTGTGTTCAGTATTTTGTTTAAGAGATGGAAGCGTGGGATAGCATCAAATGCTTTACTAATGTCTATTGTTGCTAATAGTGTACGTCGAGTTGGTCGTCTGGAGTTGATGTCATCCATGATGTGCTGCGTGAGGTTAGTGAGTAATGTTGTGGTTGAGTGGTGAGGTCTGAATCCACGTTGAGTAGGCGATAGTGGTATGTGTGGGTTGGTGATTTGTAAGATTAGTCTTTGTTACTGTGGAAGGTGTGCATAGTAAAGTAATGGGTCTCTAGGAAGCTGGTTCTGTTGGATTTTTGTTTGGTTTGAGTAGTGTAATAATTTTACCTTGTTTCCATATGTCAGGAATAATACAGTGTTGGTATGAATATGTGCTGATATTTGTGAGAGCTAGTATTTCCTGTGGGCCCAAGTGTTTAAGGTGTATGTTAGATATGTTGTCTGGTCCAATAGCCTTCGAATTCTTAATGTTTTTGATGATCTTGGTGGTCTGGTCTGTATTGAAGGGTGTAATGGTCGTGTCGAGTCTGTAGGTTTTCTTGTGTCTGGCTGCTTGTCTGTCTGCGTGTTTCTGGTTGTTGTCTCTTTTTAAGTGACTTATCTTTGCGTAGTGATTAACTAGAATGTTAGCTTGTTGTGTATATGTTCGGATATTACTTTGGCTGCAACAGATAGTCGCGTGTGAGGTGTGACTGCCGCTGTTAGAATGGGTAATGCTGTTTATAGTCTTGTATAGCCTGGATGTATATGTGTAGTGGTTTAGTGTTGTTATGAATTCCCTAAATGTTTGTTTGTTTTTCTTTGAGTTTGTTGTTTATTTCTGTGTTGAGCTGTTGTATCTGCTGTTTTATGGCTTCTGTGTGTGGTGTTTGCGTGTTGTGTTTGAGATTGTTACTTTGCCTTATGAGGTGGGCTATTTCCTAGTGTAATTTGGGTTGTCTTTCCTAAGATTGCTCTTGGGTATGTATTTGCATTAGTGATGATCTGATTAAATGTCTTGAGTGTTGTATTGATGTTTATGATGGGTGTGCTGTTTAATGTGGTGAATTGTTCCTCATTCTGTATTTTGAACTGTTCCCAATCAGCTCTCTTGTAATTTCTGTAAGTGTGCCTAAGGCTGTTGGGGCAGAGTGTAGAACGTGTTGTAATGATGATGGGCAGGTGGTCTGATGACAGTTGTTTTCCTGTTCTCCAGTGTGTATGTGTTGCTAGTGAGGGGGAACAGAACCTTATGTCTGGGGAGGAGTTTAAGTATCCTGCTTGATGTGGTATGTGTGTCTGTTCTTCTGTATTGTTAAGAATGAAGAGGCTGATTTTGTAGATGCAGCTACTGAGGGTGAAAGATGTTTATTCCAAAACGTCTGACCTATTAGAAGATGAATGTGGCGGCATTGATTCTTGTATTGTTTATCGCTAGATGTCGGTTTTCTAGGAACAAGCTCTTCTCACGTATATCAAAGCAAGAGCTAAGTAAGCCTATTAGTCAAATTACACTTAAAAATTTTGGATCACCTGAAGATCAGGGCCCCCAGCCTTCTTTAGCTAGCTTTATAAGGCTAACTAACGAAAATATCACTACCTAACCTAACCAATCGTCAAGGGCGTACAATTGACCTAACAATTGGTTAGGTTAGGTCGTGATATTTTCGTTAGTTATCCTTATAAAGCTAACTAGAGAAGGCTGGGGGCCTGATCTTCAGGTGATCCAAAATTTTCCTCCTGACTTTCAGGTATCATAAGTAGAACACTATTTTGTGTGTCGAATATTGAAAGAGACTGATAATATTTAGGAACAACAGATATGATTAGAAAAAGAAACGTGGATAATTTATTTTTGTCGACAAAATGATTTATTTTACCAAGACCATTCAACCTCCGCGTATGGTATCAAACTTTCCACAGTGAAAGTCGAACGACTCCGCGTCTCCTTGTCAACCCAAGAGTGTGTCTGTATGACGTCCCGACTAACATTCGTGTAGAAGGACTTGACCCTTTACGACCGATCACACTGAAAGCCGAAACATTTGAAGATCGAGGAAAACTTGTAGGTGTAAAGTTTAATCTATGCTTACAGTGGTTTTATTACTATTAACTGCATTACGAGGTATTTTTTGTCAAAAAGTTGTGTATAAACAATTAATTGCAGCATTTGTTTTATGAAACTAAAGGTTCTATTTACCTTGAATATGATTTGCTTAATTAACTCTGCGGCACACTTGCAAATATTTTTATTATGTTGTTATATTATTTGACTTTTATTATTTTTATTTTTTTTTATTTTCCTCCATGCGTTAATCTTGTTACAATTTGAGAGACGGAAAAGGAGTATATGTGGTGGTTTTAGGAAGAAGTTAGGACTGAAAAGGTATTTTTATTCTTAAACCACTGTGCCTGAAAGGGTTAGGCAAACAGACCCTGTAATTCTGACAGTATTTCCAAGAGACATAACTAGGAATAGATTGGACACCACCTTACTTTACTGGCTAAGCAATATTTTCCTCTCTTCTACATTGACAGAGGAACAGCAGTGTAAAAATTAATTGTTTCTATAGAGAGAAATTTGTAGCAGATAATTTTTTAAATATGTTTATGTAAAATGAAATTGCTTCTTTATTTGAATGGAAAATGTATATGGCTACCCAACTCGTATACTGTGAGCTTTGATCCCAAGTTTCGTCATAGTGTCGGCTCTTGACCTAAACATCTTTGCTGGCCCTATTGTAGATTGTGGCATTTATTTAATTTTATAAGCCTTAGGCAAGTACTAGACTTTTTTTTAATTGTATGAAACAACTTAGATTTTATTTTGGATTGCCTTATCATCGCTGTTACCGCTCGGTCCAAAATCAAATTTAAATGCATCGGATATAGGCTAAACTGACACAAAGCATTCATTGGGTTTGCCTAATTTAGAGAAGTCCGAACGAATATTTGGAAGGTAAAATTAATTATGCCTCACCAAGAAGACAGTTGGTAATCTATTCTTATTTATGTCTATGGCGTGTATACTATAGGAACACAAACATGCTGTATAAATCTCGGTATACTCAGGGGCGTACCCAGAAATTTTCCAAGAGGGGGGGGCGAACTTGGAACTAATCGTAGAAGTACAGGGTGGGCCGTAAGTTTCCATACAGAGGAAAAATAAACATTTTTTTATGGACAACCATTTTTATTTATATAATATGCTCTACATGGTTGCCATTGTTTTGAAAACACATTTCAATACGTGTTCCCCACTGTTGATGAACACGCATTAGCACAGTTGACGTTATGCTTGTAATAGCGTTGGTGATACGTTCCTTTAGATGATTTATGTCTCGTATCTTTTCCTGATACACCATGGCCTTCAAGTGCCCCCAAAGATAGAAATCAAGGGGGGTGAGATCTGGGGATCTGGGAGGCCACTCCACAGGACCACGCCGACCAATCCAAGCATCCGGAAACTGCTGATCCAAATACCGACGCACGTGAAGACCATAATTTAAATTTTCCTATGTATGGAAACTTACGGCCCACCCTGTATAATAAAAATAGAGAGAAATAATTTTTATGAACGTTCATGATGAGCTTATCGTTCAGTTAGAGATGATTAACTAGCTACTGCTAAGACACATTATGAATAAAAATATAAAAATAATATTAAAAATATAAAAATTATGATAAAAATCTGATTAGTAACATAATATTCAATGCAAACCGCAATTAGGATGTTCAGATTTGTATTAACATAAGAATAAAAAAGTGCTAATTTCGAGATAACATTTCTTTAGACTTACCTTTATAAAATAAAATTAATCTCAGGAGCGGATTAAGAGTTTTCGGGATCTTAAGGCATTTTAGACTTTTAGTAGTAGGGGAGGGAAGAGGTAGCGCCGAAGGCGCCGAAATTTTTTCACTTTCATTCTCAGCCTGTTGTAACCTAACAATTTTACCGGGATTAACAGTACTTTAATCATCATGCTCTGTAGAACCACTGTCAGTTTGGATATTTTTTCTTTTGAAAAATTTATAAAGGTCCATTATCACTAGTCCTGTGACACCTGCAAATAGTACTCTACAAAATTACAAATAGAAATAGGAATTATTACTAACCATAACATTAAAGTCCATTATAATGAAATGAAAAATCCAAACAAAATCCACACAAAATTTTGTGTGTGCAATACAATGTGAAAAATTGTAAATTAAATGAAAACTTTGAAACTAAATTTTAAAATGTGTAAAAAACTGAATACCAAATTTTAAAAATAACACTTAATGTTTCATTTAATTTATTAGTTACATGTTTGAGACCAAGCGGCCTTCACACATAATCAAACACACACACACACACACACACACACACACACGCACACACATTCATACACACAAAGTTTTAATCAATACTTAAAATTACCAAAATTTAGAAAGTTCACAAACTAAATATTTAAATGAATGTAAACAAAAATCGATAAACTGCGGTTACCAGGTGCCATGAAAAATGACGCAATACTCATGAAACACAAAATCGCTAGAAGCTAGCTAACATTTTTCGATTGGCGCATGAAATTAAATATGTAAAATATTTAATTGAATATGTAAATTAAATACGTAAAAATAATCAAAATAATAATTTATTAGCTCCAAGGGGGGGCGATCGCCCCTGTCGCCCTCCCCTTCGGTACGCATCTGGGTATACTGTATGAAATGAACTATTATGCAAAATACTTATTCGGTGCATACTTCAGCTTCACTCAAATGGACACTTTCTGGCTGATGATGAAGGAACAGTGGATATATCGCGGTCTCCTTCCACTGGCGGCTCTTACAAAGGCATATTTCCATCAGGTCTGATTTCGATGCTAAAAATTGCTTCAGGAAACTTCGAACATGGAAACCTATATAAAGAGAAGATGCATGTCCCAGTTAAGGTGTGTGAAGTTTAGTATGAATTTATTTGAACTTTAAAAATCATATAACTATATAAGCATGTAAAGTATATACTTTTAAACTGTATACAAGTGTTAACCCCTCCGTCTATGGCCTTGGTCGGTTCGAAGTTGACGGGAGTTCTGGTTAGGTGGCAGCAACGGATTTGTTACTCTGGAGTAGCTGATACCGTACAGGGAATCGCAGAAGTTTCTCTTATACTACTCTCCGATTTCTTCTTATAACGTATCGAAAAATTATTTTTCTCTATTTACGACTGTTCTCTGAAGGTTCCCAGATTCTTCTTATAACGTATCGGGAAAATATTTTTTTCTATTTAAGACTAAGTTCTCTGAAAATAGCAATCCTGTAGAATATTAACTTCAAACAAAGTAAAGAATGGTCACAAAATAAAATGATATCAAATCATTCATGTGTACATTTGCTCTGCTACACCCTTTATAACGAATTTTTGCGACAGAATTATACGTTTTTACAGATGACACTTACAGATACACTTTGAAGAAGTATGCTAAATTAACATCATAATTTTTATTAACTTTAATTTTAATGTAGTATGGGTAAGAGTAACAGCGTACTCTTAAAACAAAGGATTCATGAACCAAAAATCTAAAATTAACCTTGGAGACATTTTGATTTAACTTCAATAAATACAGGCAAATAAAACGATATTACAGTACAGCGTTCAACAACAGGCTTAAGAAATGCCACTTCGGTTGGTAAAAGGTTGTATAAAAAAAAATAATTGTGGAAGGTTTTGCAGATGTTCCAAGAAATCTCAGTGGAGCAAATTCATAAGGAATAAAGATAAGAGGTTTACAAACTGCAAATTATAATTCCTTTATTCGAAAACATGCTGACATGCACTCCGTTTTATAAAAACTAACTTTCACGTTATACTGAGAACTCAGAATTCATTTTCTTATTCAAAAGGTCATTGTTGATGCCTCTGCGTATATTTCTTGTTTTTCTTCAAAAGGCCACCGATCAGAAGAAAGAAAAACTTCCAACTGGGGGTTTAAGGCAAGATAAGCATGTAGTCTCTTTTTAAAGGACTGAATCGAATTACTTTGAACTGCGCTGCGAGGCAATCCATTCCACAAATTAACTATACGATTGAAGAAAAAATGTTTAGCTTCATTACAATTAAAATGTTTACCCACTAATTTGAAACCATTACCGCGAGTTCTATCTGTATTTCTGAAGGTGAAATATTTTTCGGCGTCGATATTATCAAAACCTTTAATCATTTTAAATACCCGGATTAAGTCTTCTCGAATATGCCCTTTTACAAGTGAGAATAAATTTAACGTTTCTAAAAGGGCAGCGTAGGATTTGTTTCTAAGTCTAGGAATCATCTTCGTAGCCTGTCGCTGCACTCTCTCCATTCTGTCTATGTCCTGTCGTAAATACTTTAATATTTGCCATTTATCGTTACTTATTCGGACAATAATGGATTTAATTATACCAGAAGGGTTCCAAGTTCCATACACATTAGGTCTGTGTACTCCGAAAAAGTTGTCCCACGTCGGGCTTGCATCATGAAAAAGAAAAACTATGGTATTTGTCATTTACCATTACTTATTCGGACTATAGTGGATTTAATTATCCCAGAAGAGTTCCTTGTTCCATGCACGGTCTGTGTGTATCATAAAAAACTCAGGGAACCATTCTGAGTTCATTCCCATATTTATATATATATATATATATATATATATATATATATACTGGGTAAAAACCTTAATATTTATATGTTCATTTGCAATTATTATTACGAAACCTGTTACCTGTTTCACAGATTAAAGTTTCTTTACAAGATGGTCACATACCAGTAGATGCGAATGAACCAGTGATTGACACTATTGAATTAGAACGCCATTTGATAGACTCTGGAGTGAAGAGGATCCCTGTTAGAGAAGGAAGGGTCAGAGGGGTTTTCTATATTCCAGGTGGAGAAGGTCCCTTCCCTGGAGTTATTGACATGTTTGGAGCGACAGGGTGGCTAAATGAAAATAGAGCCGGTAGGAATGATTTTAACTTTACTCTTTCATTTTACGATACAGTAGTGAAATTCAATTGCTTTAATTGTTCAAACTAATGTATTTATTAATCATCATGAAAAGTAATTTTCAACCTAACCTAAAATGTTGTGAAAGATGGAAAATAAATTATTTTCCTTGTATATGAATGAAACAATGAGACTTGGAGAAAATAGGAACAAAACTGCATAAAAGATACTTTATATTCATTTAATTGTAACGTACATTCGTACTTCGCTTCAATCTCCTCCCTCCTCTTGATGATGTACATTTTTTGTCTTTAATACTGTATCTCTCATGGAACTTTAATTTACTTTTAACAGCTTTAAATGCTGCAAGAGGAATCGCTTCTCTTTGTCTCGCCTACTTTAACTACGAAGATATCCCAGCAAAGAAACTCTTGAACTTGGATCTAGATTATTTCGAAGAAGCAACGGAATACCTACTCTCTCAGCCACAAGTGAATTCAGACAAGTGTGGCGTTATTGGGAACTGCCTTGGAGGCTTTATAGCTTACATGATGGCAATTCATTTAAATAAAGTGAAAGCTGCATTCATCATTAACGCTCCCTTTAACCCTTTCGACGGAGACCTTACGTACAAAGGAGAAATCATAGCGAGGAATTTATGCAGTTCAAGTGAAATTTCAGAATGCAACGAAGATGGAACGCACGTTCCATCGAGATATTTTAATGAGGCTTTGTCTCATCTAAGTCAGTCTACTGTTGATGAATTGTTAAATACAAAAGAGGATACCCATTTTGCAGTTGCCATAGGAGAAAAGAGTTGTTATAAACTTCACTATGGCTGGAACGAAGTTGCAAAACGTGTAGCCATGGGAAAACCCAATAGTTTTACTTTGAAGATATATCATAATGCAGGACACACCATCTACCCTCCCTACTCACCATTTTTTCCCCGTGCTAATCTTAAACTGTGGTTAAAAACTCATCCAAATCTTTTAAGATTAGTAGTAAACACAGGAGGAGACCCTCTGCCATCTGTATCAATGCAAGAGGACACATGGAAATGGATGTTGCACTTCATTGAAACACATTTGGACAAAAAATAATATTACATTCAACAGACATGGAAGCTAAAATTTTGTATGACGAGGTTAGTATATATTTAATCCATCAACGGAAGTACATTACCTGTAGCGTAACTGGGGCTCTCGTTACGCGTGTTAGTTAGCCATACATACTGTACTTATAATCCCAAATATTTCCCGCATAACTATGATGTATTGTTTATACCTAGTACCTGCACTGTTATATATTAATTACCGGAATTATATTTTTTATTTAATCTTTTACACAAAGTTTTCTTGCGCACTAAATATTTTAATGAATTTTTGCTAGTTTGGATTATAATCTTTTTATTTTAGAGAAGCTGCTAACGGGCAAACATATCTTTTAGATTTGGTAAATTTTATTTTACTAAATAAATGCAATTTTTTTCGTATGTTGCGCATATTTCTCCAGGAAAATAATGTCATTTTCGTTATTAGAATATAAATATTTATTAGTATACAAATTTTCAGTTCGAAAATCCGCAGTACGCCAAACTGAAAAGAACCAAAAATAATGCTAAAAAATATGTTTCATATGCTGTGCAAATGAATTAATAAGATAAAAATTAATATTTAATATGTTATTCAATCAGAATTGGCAGCTGAAAGTATCGGTAGCAAATAATTGTTTCTTTGTTTCTGTGACTATGAGCTGTCCCGGTTCTGAAGTAGACTTTGAAGACTTGATTCGTCTGTTGCCTAAGACGAAGATAAAACTTTAGATATTTTTGCAAATCACGGTGTGATATTAAAAAATCATTTAGGTCCGAACTATGGAAAAGAGTGTAATTATAGAAAAGACCGGGCCTTTTCCGAAATTTGGACTGTTTCCTATTTTTTTGAAAACAAGATATTTATTGTAAATTTTTAGGCTGATTTAAAAAATGCAAGTCATTTTTTGGAGAAATTATTATTTTAAAAGTTACACGGTGTTCTAGTTTATGTATATATATATTTTTGCTACCCGCACGAAGGGTAGAAGAAATAACTGAATGCCCGATTAGGTTAATTGAATGCCCGGTTAGGTCAACTGAATACCCGGTTAGGTCAACTGTACGCCCTTGACGATTGGTTAGGTTTAATCATGATATTTTCGTTAGTTTTAACGAAAATATCACGACTAAACCTAACCAATCGTCAAGGGCGTACAGTTGACCTAACCAGGCATTCAATGAACCTAACCGGTATTCAGTTGACCTAACCGGGCATTCAGTTATTTTTTTCTACCCTTCATGCGGGTAGCAAAAATATATATATACGTAAACTAGAACACCGTGTAACTTTTAAAATAATAATTTCTCCAAAAAATGACTTACATTTTTTAAATCAGCGTAAAATCTACATTAAATATCTTGTTTTAAAAAAAATAGGAAACAGTCCAAATTTCGGAAAAGGCCCAAACGACAGAAATATTTTTTTTTGTAATAGGCAATATACAGGGTGTCCCGTAAGTCTGGACCCATAGGGGAAAAAAATAAAAATTACAAAATAGTCCAAAAATTTATTTATAATATATTTTTTTATTATTTTTATTATTATTTTTATTATTTTTTTATTATGATCTTACTCCGCTGGAGTTTTATTTGTGGGGCCACTTGAAAGCCAAAGTGTACGAGGTCAAACTTCAGAACATTTTCCACCTTAAAGCACGCATTGTGGAGGCGTGTCAAGAAATTTCTGCGACTGTGATTCAGAAAGTGCTGTCGCAGTGGAGATTACGTCTTCAACTATGTGTGCGACACAACGGCGGACACTTTGAACAGATTATGTAATAAATTTTTGGACTATTTTGTAATTTTATTATTTTTCCCTATGGGTCCAGACTTACGGGACACCCTGTACTTACCGTAAGAGTAAGCGTGTAAAAATGTAATTTTATAGGTTAGGTTACAATAAAAAAGTGAAATTACACACCAGAAAATATTTATTTTATGTACAGTATTTTGAGGGGTTTCAACAGAATCTGCAATCCGTTTTTTTGTGAAAATGAGCAGCTTCCGAGATATACATTTCTTCGAAAAAAAAAAATTGCCTCAAAGCCCGCTGAATTGCACAAAAAAAAAAAACGGATAGCAGATTCTGTTAAAACACACTACAGTACATCAGAAAATTATTATCTGGTACGTAATTTCTGGTGATGTGTTCTGCGGAATAATTACCAAACGTTGTTTAACCTTAAAGTCAGACTAAATTAAGAAATTGTGGCTCAACTTTCGATTATGGTTAAGTCGTAAGTTAATTCTTAAATTAAAATACTGCCTTCCTAAACCAAAATGGTTTACCCATAAATATTTCATTTGGAGGTTTATGTTTTTGTGCTAAAGTATCATTCAGGCAGATTTGCCTTCAAGGGCCCACTGCAGACAAAATATAATAATAATCAGTGGCGTATCAATGGAGGGGCGGCAAATTACTGTCAGGCGGGCGCAGTATGCAAAATTTTGGGTTTTTATGTTTTAAAATGCAACCCTCCAAAAAATTATATCTCATCATTGTTGCGCGTTATTTGTGTACAAAATATCCATGGTTTTGATGAAAAATCATCATTAAATGCTATATATGCCACCTCAATGCCACTATTTCCACAAATAGTTGAGTTAAATTTTCACATCGGAAAGGTTGCCAGCCCTATTTTTCAGACTTTCCCTATATTATTTAGGTTAGGCTTTGCATTCTTTGAGCTTTGATGATGTTAATAATTAATGGTTGTTTTATTTTGCAGATACCCTACTGAATTAGCAAACATGAGCAAACGACAGAGACTGAGTGGTGCTGCATACAAGAATCTTCGAGAAAAAAAAGAGGAGGAAGGCAAGCGTGCTGCTAAGCGATTTCATCAGTTAATGGGATTCTCAGACACACCTTCAGTGCCTCCTGGGAAGCAAGGAGATCAACCGCAATGTGATATATCTTTAGAGATAGATGTTCAAGCGGCAACTTCAAGTGAACCCCAAATAATCAGGATCAACCCTCATCTACATCACAAAGTCACCCACCCACCCATCACCCACAGTCTGTTTAACGATTCTGGCAACTGGCCCGTTCCAATGACGGACAATTTGAGAATCGAACTCATTAAACGTGGACCATCACATTTGAAAAACATGAATGGACCCTTTCCAGCTGATTCAAACAATAGGTCAATGTCAAAAGTTTGGTATTTCAAAACTTTGGAAAATGGCGAAAAAATTGAAAGGTCATAGCTAATCTTCTCACCTTCAAAATGTAGCTTGCATTGCTTTTGCTGTCGTCTCTTCAACAACATCTCCAATGCATTTGGAAAAGAAGAAGGGTTTTTTGCCTGGAGGAAACTGAATCCAAGAGTACCTGAACATGAAAACAGTCCATATCATACCCGATGCTTTGAACAATGGAAAGAGTTGTCTATGCGCCTTCAGTTGAATGCTACAATAGATAATGCACATCAGTTGCAAATAAAACATGCTACTGCTAAGTGGAAAGAAATACTGAGACGAATTTATGACTGCATCATGTTCTTGGCAAAACAAGATCTTGCATTCCGAGGGCACCGAGAGAACTTAAATGAAGAAGCTGGGCTAGCTGGCAATTCTGGAAACTTTTTGGAGTTAATAAAACTAATGGGCAAATATGACCCAGTAATTAGGGAACATCTTACAAAAACGAATGACTGACAAGATATCCACTACGTATTTGTCGCCTAACATTCAAAATGAGTTCATCAAACTAATCGGCTGTAATGTTCGAAAATGTATAATTGATAATGTGTCTAGTGCAAAGTACTTTGCAATAATTTTCGATAGTACACCAGATATATCGCATATTGATCAGATGTCTCAGGTAATTTGCTATGTGTCGATTAAAGATGGTAATGTAGAGGTGAAGGAATCCTTCGTTGATTTTATTAAATTAGAGGGGAAGACTGCTGAGGCAGTTACTGATCTCATTGTCACTAAGCTCCGTGAGGATGGGCTGGATATCCAGAATTGTTATGGTCAAGGGTATGACAATGCTGCTACGATGGCAGGTATTCATCTTGGAGTTCAACGCAGAATTCTTGATGTTAGCAAACACGCTGTTTTCATTCCTTGCAATAACTACTCGCTGAACTTGGCTGGAGTTCATGCCGCGGGACTGAGTCCTAATGATGTAACTTTCTTTGGAACAATTGAACGAATTTTCGTCTACTTTTCTTCCTCTACTCATCGTTGGGATGTCTTAACAAAACATTCCAAAATCACTGTCAAGCGAGTCTCTGATACGCGGTAGAGTGCTAAGTATGATGCTGTTTCTAGTCTTAAGAAGAACTTGACTCACGTTGTTGGTGCCTTGGAAGAACTGAGTGAAGGGATCTCCGAAAATCTGGACACAAAGGGCGATGCTGAAGCTCTGTTGACCTCCATCATGTCATACATATTCATTGTGTACTTATTTTTCTGGGATCCAGTGCTGAAAGAAATCAATGATGCTCAGCTATATTTTCAAAGAAAGGGACTTGCTTTGGACCAGTGTGCATTAAAAATGAACTCTTTATCAGTGTTTATAACTAATGAACGAGAGGCAGTAGTATCAAACGCTGCAGATGCCGCCGAAGAGTTCTGTAATGAAATGGATATCAGTATAGACCGCAGAGTCAGGAGACGGAGAAGAATGCCTGGAGAGCAAGCTCGTGATGCTGGATTGACCGTGCAAGAGGATGTACGCAGAGAATTTTTTGAAATCATGGATCGTTTATTAGCAGAAATTGAAAAACGCACAGTTTGTCTTAAAAACATGAATGATCGCTTTGAATTTCTGTCTCCTTCGTACCTTTTGAATCAGTCCAAAGATGAAGAAATTAATACCAAGGTCAATAATTTTTCTTCCATCTACAATGACATTAATCCAGGAAGTCTACTGGAAGAAATAAAGCGTTTGCGCAGACATTTGCTCAGTTTCGAAAGCATAAGCGTCGACGATGATCCAAAGAACTGGGATATGTTAAAACTACTTCAGTGGATCGTTAAATGGGATCTAGTGGAATCTTTGCCTCATATAACAATTGCCCTCCGGATCTGTCTAACTACATGCATGTCCGTGGCAAGTTGCGAACGAAGTTTCTCGAAACTGAAACTTATAAAACTTACCTCAGGTCAACTATAATCAATCTAGACTGAGCAATTTGGCGATTATTTCAATTGAACGCGAAGTTGCAGAGACAATGGACATACAAAAAATCATTCATGAATTTTCTGTTATGAAAGTCCGAAAATTTAACTAGGCATTATAAGTTACATTATAATGTATTATGTAGTGTATTATGTACGTACATTATGTAGTATTGTTAAAATTGAAGTTGCTTTATTTAAGTTTTTCTTCCAATAAAAGTTTTGTTTAGAAGTGTATTTTTGTAAAGGAATTGTTTTTAAAATTGAAAATTGTTGCAGGGGGGGCGGGGCGTGTTGGCATTTTCGCCCCGAGCGGCAAAAGTATTGGTACGCCTCTGATAATAATAAAATGTGATTGAGGTTAACAGCTATGTATACCTGTGAGGGCTTTTTCCTAGCGTCGTTTCCTTAGCTTAAAATTTTAATAAAAAATTACTGAATTAGGTGTAACCAAATTGTCATAAGATGCAGACAAAATAGGTTTCGGCTTAAAGGCAGGAACATCAGTTAATCAGAAAAAAACAAATTGTGAACAGGAGGAGGCCGACCAGTAGAAAGTGCCTCCCTGCACCTATTTTAAAAGCTGTGGTGATAACGATCGAGAATGGACATAAATTTTCACAATTTAATTAAATTGAAGTCCTACTACTTCTTCTGGCAAATCTAAATTCTGTGAGTGTAATGTTTGGATCTGAGCTTTATCGTACTCCAGCAGGTTGTGTTTGAGATCGAAATACAAGACAGTAAGGAACTAACGCGGTTTTCGCTATGTAAAGAGAGTGGAAAGTTTTGAAAATAGACAATTAATTTTAATGGGATTATCAAACATGAAATTTTAACATATTAATCCAATGATATCCAACTGACAAATTTGAAACTTTTGTAATTTGATCTGTTGAAATGGAAAAAAATAAAAATGAAGGCCGGTAATTCTAAACTTAATAATTTTATTATTTAAGAGAGTATAGGATGTCCACAATGATGATTTTTTTGTCTGTGTACCTCATTGCAATGTCCAACAACTGAAATATGTGGAATAATGATGATTACAGCTGTATGTTATTTATTTATGCATGCACAAGTTAAAAGGTTAAAATATTTCTCTATTTACGTGTTCAGCGGATCGGTGTCAGCACTATCATTTTCGACGCCATGCTCGGTGTGACTTCTTCCTTACTATGGTGATCAGTCGAAACGCATCACTAACTGCTTGTTTCAGCTCTGTTGTATGATATCCCTGTTTTACAAATGTAAAATAATGTCTTAACCTATTAATAAATATTGTATGCAGTTGTGTGTTTATTTACCTATATTTTAAGCGTTTTTTCTAGTTTAAATTTAAAAAGTTGTAAATTTTAACAACTACATTTCTAACATAATGCGAAAAGTTTTTTAAAATTTTAATATAATGCAAAAGTTTTCAACAGAAAACACTTTAAATGCAGTTTTTCTAATTATGACGTTAATAAAAATTGAATTTTCGTATTTAGTTTGATGTTTAATAATTTAAAGTGAAATTTATTTTAATTTCAACGTTTCGGTAACAGTCCTAGTTTGTATTGAGACCACTCCTACCGTCGTTTCCCAGATGTGTATAATCAAACAACCTCAGTCAGTAAACGCTACGCAACGCTCCTCAGAGTTATATTGTTGTTAATAATAATAATGATAATGATAATAATTTGTCACGAATAATGGGATCCCGCCTCACCTGCTTATTTTTTGGGGGCCTTTTCCAAATTTGGACTGTTTCCTATTTTTTATAAATAAGATATTTAATGTAGATTTTTACGCTGAGTTTAAAAATGTAAGTCTTTTTTCGGAGAAAATTATTATTTTAAAAGTTATCGGAAACAGTCCAAATTTCGGAAAAGCTCCTTTTTTCGTCCTATGGACAGAGGCGGATTAAGACACCTCGAGGCCCCGGGCAATGAAGAAGATGGGGCCCTTTTCTCTAGCTTTTTATTAACAATACATGTACAGGTACAGTACATAGTACATTTACACGAATTATATGTACGGTGCTAAGGTTAATTGAGAAAAACTTAAAAGAACCTTAACATTAGGCTGACCATACGTACCGTTTTGAACGGGACAGTACCGTTTTTTTTATGGGTTCTGTATGGGTTCTGTCACTGAAGAATAATTGTAAGCTCAATATGTTTATGTACTTACTTTTTCATGAATACAGAATATTACATAACCCCCGTCCCTTTTTTGCCATCCCAATGTCCCGTTTTTGTCTCAAGGAATTATGGTCAGCCTACTTAACATAGTGTATTTTGCCGTTTGCCATAACCAAACAGTATTAAACAAACTTTACTTTAGGCCCTATAAAACAAAATAAAACAGGGAATTTGTCAGTTTGTGTACTCTGTCATATTTAATCAAAGAAGTTTGCGAAATCTCGAATTATATCATCGAAACTCAGTTGATTGGGGACCCCTTAACCCTTTAAGTCCTGAATTTTTTGTAGGGTTAAGTTATAAATGCGTGTATTTGAAACGTTAGCAATTTGTACCTTTCGTCCTTAAAGGGTTAAGCATGGGAGCCTGAGGCTTCAGACTCAATAGCCTAGTAGAATGGCCGCAAAATGGACGAGTGCAGAGCAATTGCAATGTTGATCATATGAATGCCAGTGCCGACCCCTTCCCCCTTGTTGCAAGGTGCCAACCCCCTCCCCCAGTGCCAAAAAAGGGGGGAGGGGAACTCCCCCAGCAAGCTGGAGGAGTCCACCTAACCTCTTTGGGGGAGAAGTTGGGACGGCCTCACCCACCAAAGGGGTATACCTAACCTAAGAAAGAGACAGGAGGAGAGAGAGTAAGAGATCATCCAGCTTCTGTGAGATGCAAAAGCTTAATGAGAGCTCAGGTAGCTTCACTTAGCTTCGAACTCGAAATCCACCAGTTGGCGTAGAAGCCAGTGCCTCCAGCATTATCAGCCAGTTGGCAGAGTGTATATATCATTTGAACAGCCAAAACGCTCCACACAAACGCACATAGATCCCTTATTATTACACACAGCTATATATACCTTCATAGGTCTCCAACTCCCTCCATCATCACCCGTTTACACCATCTACACGTCATAGATCTTCTACAACACACACACACACACACACACACACACACACATGATTTCCCCACACGAAAATGTCCCAGTCTGTGAAATGTTGTTTATTATAGTGACCACCAAAATAAGGCAAGTACCTGATGCTTCAATTAAGATTTATTTTTAATGGGACACAAAAATTTCCTACACAATCTGAAACAATGAACTGAATAACCTTTATCAGCCTCTGTATATACATTATTTATTATTATTAAGAATTATCATATTTAAAAATAAAATGGACTAATTTATTTAATGCAGCATATATATATATATATTATATATATATATATATATATTATATATATTATCCGCTGAAGCTCTTGTCAATTAGTGTTAAAAATTACACACACACACTCTCTCTCCATCATTTCTGCTAATTATCGTTTTTAAATTTTTAAAAATTGTTTTTCAGTTTTAGGTGATTGTAAATTCGATTGTCACTAGACAATTATATATATATATATATATATATATATATATATATATATATATATATATATATATATATATTATCACATGTAGGGTAATAAAACATTTTACGCCAACCAGTGTTGGATTATTTCACACCTGCATCCATCAGATTCTCCTGCTAAACACCTTCTCTGAATAATCCGTCGGAGATACAGGTAAGGTAATAAAGCATTTTACGCCAATTTATTCTTTTAAAACACGAGTTGTCCATTTGAATCGATATTTATCATACACCCGATCTCTCGACAAAATAAACATTTTAAATACTTTGATGGCTAATCCGACGTTCTCCCTCCCATTTCTGCTAATAGATTTTAAAATCATTTTTCAATTTTAGGTGATTGTAAAATCGCTTGTCACTAAACAATTATATATATATATATATACAGGGTGGGCCGTAAGTTTCCATACATAGGAAAAATTAAACGTTTGTTTTTATGTTTCAGATACCCTAAGAATATGCGTTTGACGTAAGATCTTGTTTACTGATGAAGCAAATTTTTACGTCAATGGAGAGGTTAATCGGCAAAACATACGTTATTGGAGTAATGCTAACCCAAACTGGCTGAGTCCGACGAAGATGCAAGGTGCCGGTAAAGTGATGGTGTGGGCCGGGATATGGGGTGACAGAATTATTGGACCAATTTTTGTCAGTGGAAATCTTAATGCCGAAAGGTATCTTAACATGTTGCAAGAAGAGATTTTCCCATCCCTGCTAAACGAGGAAGGTAACTTCCCAGTTTACTTCCAGCAAGATGGAGCTCCACCTCATTATGGTCTTCACGTGCGTCGGTATTTGGATCAGCAGTTTCCGGATGCTTGGATTGGTCGGCGTGGTCCTGTGGAGTGGCCTCCCAGATCCCCAGATCTCACCCCCTTGATTTCTATCTTTGGGGGCACTTGAAGGCCATGGTGTATCAGGAAAAGATACGAGACATAAATCATCTAAAGGAACGTATCACCAACGCCATTACAAGCATAACGTCAACTGTGCTAATGCGTGTTCATCAACAGTGGGGAACACGTATTGAAATGTGTTTTCAAAACAATGGCAACCATGTAGAGCATATTATATAAATAAAAATGGTTGTCCATAAAAAAATGTTTATTTTTCCTATGTATGGAAACTTACGGCCCACCCTGTATATATATATATATATATATATATATATATATATATATATATATATATATATATATATATTATCACAGGTAAGGTAATAAAAAATTTACGCTAACCAGTGTCGGATTATTTCGCACCTGCATCAGATTCTGCTGCTAAACACCTTCAGACTTCCTTTTCTGAATAATCCGTCGGAGATACAGGTAAGGTAATAAAGCATTTTACTTCAATTTATTCTTTTAAAACACGGGTTGACCATTTGAGGCGATAATACCTGTCACGAAAGGTAAATTGGTTGTCACTAAACAACTTCTGATATATATATTAGTGATGTCGCGGATGTCCGCATCCGCATCCGCAAAAATTTAGAGATCCGCATTCGCACCCGCATTGGTAGCATTCCCGAAACCCGCATCCGCCTCCGCATCCGCATCTAGATAAGTGCGGATACGGATGAAATAAAAAACAGCTACATTGGTGGTTCTATATTGGCGGTTGTGGAATGAATTACACACGTGACTCGCGTGAGTCCTCAGTCGTTTATGAAAACAGTGAACGCAATGTTGCCAAATAAATCTGTAGATCCTGCACCACTGGTGAGCTAACCGAACTGAAATAAATATAAGGTATAGACCAGGGGTATGGAACCTGCGGCCTTAAGGCCGCATGTGGCCTTCTAGGGCATTATGTGCGGCCTTCTGAAAGAAGTCCGAATTTTCCATAAAAAATCCTTTTTATTTTATTAAAAATACGTTTTTGTTAATCTCATATTATTTTCATTCTCATCTTCTTCAAGTGTACGTGTCAAAAATACCAAAGAGTCAAAAAAGATACAAAGGAATAGTCCTTCCCCGTATTGAGTATTTAGTAAACCAGTAACATCTGTCAATATGTTATATTTTTAAGTATTTTTTATAATATATGATTATATATTTTTTACAATCATGCATACGGAGTTTGATAACATGCTGATGATCCGCATCCGCATCCGCATCCGCGCGGATGTAAAATTAATAGATTCGCATCCGCATCCGCGGATGTTCAAATGTTCATATCCGCAATGACATCCGCATCCGCGGATACTAAAATTCCACATCCGTGACATCACTAATATATATTATATATATATATTGTTTGCTTGTACCTTGTGGTGAATGGGCGTGCTGTGTCTCTGTCTGTATTTAACACCCAAATTAGAAGGGAATAAACTACTCGGCGGTTTATTCTGTTTACACCCAAAAGTGTATAAAGTATCAGTGAATCCGTGCATATAATATATAAAGTGAAATACATTAAAACTAAGAAAGTAGAATACAGTTTACATAATTTATCACCAATTATAACATATATATTCAAAACGAAATACGGTTGGCATTCGAGAAAGTTTGAAACAAGGAAAGAAAAAGGACATAAAACGCAAAGGTAAAAAAACCATCGAAAAACCCTCGACCATCGAAAGGAAAGAAATAGAAAAAAAAATAAATAAATGAAGAAAGAATTTGTGTGGAGATTTCTTTTTACGCTAATTAAGGAATAGCATGGCTATGGGTCCAAATTCTCACTTAATCTGTAATTTGTGTAATCTGGAAACAACGAAAAACTCGGCGATTAGGTGTGAGTTCTGTCAACGACTGCAATACTTTATCTGCATGAATTGGAATTACTCTTTTCTCGAACGCGAAACACGTCGTGGGGATTAAATTTCTATGTGACGCAGACACAGACGGTAAATTCATTCGCGGTATTTAAAGAAATGGAGATAGCAGGCTCGACTGTTACAAAAAAGAATGAATGAAATAATGGGGACACAAGGGCCCGGAAATGTCCCAACGAAAAACCGGGTGGATGAGAGAGAGGACGAAAAAACGAATAACAGCATAATAATTTAATAACGAATAACAATATAAATAATATAATACGGAAGGAAGACACAGATGAAAGTAAAGAAATAAGTAAAAGTTGCAAAGTAGTCAAACTGTCCAACGAGCGAAATGATAAAAAGATAATAACTAAAAACGTAGAAAATAAACACCTAAAGAAAAATAATGATAATACTAAAATTAAGAACTTTGAAAATAACAAGAAAACAAGAAGTAGAAGCGTAGAAAATATCGTATGTAAATACTACGCGAAAGGGAACTACAGATATCGGGATGGGCATTGGGCAATGCATATATGCACATCCCACATTATGCAACACGCATTACACAAGTGGATACTGCAAATTTGATAACAAATGCAAGTTCCACCATCTTACGGTCTGCCACACCTACGCAAGATATGGGAGTTGCAAATACAGAAAAAATTGCCGTTACCACCACCCTCAAAGAACGCAACAAGTGAACAGGAATAACGAACATCAAAGAAGAGTGCCAATTTTTTAGACGCAGCCAACACAATTCAGCTGCTAAATACTATCTAGCAATTACAACCAGCTGACAAATATAGGAATCCGAGAGCCGGACAGAAGGCAAGCACAAAGGCACTTCATGCGTTATCGGGACAACAGGTACGACAAAGATAAAAAGAGGTAAATTCTCGGAGGACCACAAGGCAACGAAACCGGCACCCACATTAGAAAACAAATCGGAGCCACCTCTATGCGAAAACGATAGGGAAAAAATAAAAATAATCTTAGCCAACATTCAGGACCTTAAATCAAATCATTTCCCGAACAAAGTTTTATACCTGAAAGGACTCATGCAAGAAGCCGGAGCAGACTTTGCATGCCGCACGGAAACTCATCTAAAGGACTGTCAGGCGAACTGTGAAAATTGTGAGTCCTGTATTTTCAAAAAAGAAATACAAATTGACAACTATAACATCCTCCGAGCCGACAGAACAGTGAGACGGAAAGGAGGATGTGCTATTTACACACGCGAAAGGCATATGGCAGAAATGACTATAAGTACCTCAAACAGCTACGTAGAATGTATAGCAGCAAAAGTTGAAAAATTAAACATGGTACTAATTGTAACGTACAGACCCCCAAACACACCAACCTCAAAATTTTCAGATTCCATTACAGAGGTAAGAAACTGGGTAAAAGATCTACACTCCATCCCCAAATATTTTTCTCTGTGGTGATTTTAATTTCCCATTCATGAAATATAAAAGGATAGGACAAAATATATGTATACACCAGGACAAGGGGGGCACACGAGAAGACCAGGAGCAGGTAAAAATGCTACTAGCTCTAGCTGATGAATTTATGTTAACGCAAGAAATAACAGAAAACAAGAAAAAACAACTGCCTAGATTTGATATTCACAAACAACAGTAATCTAATTGATAATGTAGAAATATCCACAACTACGATATCGAACCACAACATCATTGAAATAACAACTAATATAAAGGTAACAGGAAAGAAAAGAACACGCACAAAAGAAAGAAGCAAATTCGAAATTTTTAATTTTCATTCCAAAGTTATAAACTGGGAAGATGTTACATCCAGCATGGAAGTAATCGATTGGAAAACCATTTTCGAAGCCAAGACAACGGAGGAGATGCTAATGATGTTAGAGGAGAAGACGTTAGAAATTGTGGAAAAACATGTCCCAAAAATACAACAAAGAGGAAAGAGAAGCAGGTTCGAGAGACAAAAGAGGGCACTGTTTCGAAAGAGAAAAAGAGTGACTGCAAAATTAAGTAACTATAAAGATAACAACATCATAAAAATATTAAATGATAAACTGCAAAGTATCGATGACGTCATACAGGAGCTACTTGAGAAGCATACAGAAAAAGAAGAAGATGCTATAGAAGCGATAAAGGCTAACTCAAAGTACTTCTATACTTTCGCAAAGAGAAAGTCGAAAAACCATGCAAAATTAAGTAACTGTAAAGATAACAACATCAGAAAAATATTAAATGATAAACTGCAAAGTATCGATGACGTCATACAGGAACTAATTGAGAAGCATACAGAAAAAGAAGAAGAAGACGCTATAGAAGCGATAAAGGCTAACTCAAAGTACTTCTATACTTTCGCAAAGAGAAAATCGAAAAACCATGCGACTATCGGACCTTTGAAAAACAAGAACAGTGCTTTAGCTGATGATCTAACAGGAGTATCTGAAATATTAAGAGCTCAGTACGAATCATCTTTCAGTATCCCAAAAACTGACAAGTTGATATGCGATAGAAACGCGTTCTTTGAAGAAGAACTACAAGGAGAAAGTATAACGGACTTCGACTTTACGACGTATGATATTACATAAGCTATTGGGAAACTAAAAGCACACTCAGCGGCGGGACCAGATAAATGGAATACCACACTGGTCAAAAACTGCAAGAATGCAATCGCTGATCCCCTATACTGGATATGGAGGCGATCACTAGACATGGGAAAAATACCGGGCAACCTGAAGAGCGCGAAACATAGTCCCAATATATAAAGGAGATCGATCCGAGGTCCAGAACTATAGGCCAGTGTCGCTTACATCTCATCTTACTAAAATATTTTGAAAGAATAGTTAGACACAAAATCTATGACTTTTTGGAAACTCAGAAAAAATTCAATGATAACCAACATGGGTTTCGGTCAGGCAGATCATGCCTATCACAACTAATGGAACACTAAAACAACATTATTGATGCACTTGAAAGTAATGAAAACTATGATGTACTATACACAGACTTTGCTAAAGCGTTCGACAAGTGTGACCATGGAATCATAATACATAAACTGAAATATATGGGAATAACAGGAAAAGTAGGGAAATGGATATATAATTTCCTTAGTGAGCGGTAGCAAGTCGTTACATTACAAGGAATATCTTCACCAGAATCAGAGGTCCTCAGCTCAGTACCACAAGGAACAGTATTAACTCCACTACTCTTCATAATCACGCTAACTGACATAGATGAGGACGTTACCAAAGACAGCACAGTAACATCCTTTGCGGATGACACAAAGATCAGTAGAAAAATAAGAAACCCAGAAGGTATAGGATCTCTACAAACCGACATAAACAGAATCTACAAGTGGACGGAAGACAACAATATGAGGTTTAATACTGAGAAATTTCAGCTGTTACGGTACGGAAAAAGAGGAGACCTAAAATCCATGGAATATTATACCCCAAATGGACAGGAAATTCAGAGAAATTACTAGAACAAAAGATTTAGGGGTTGTAATGACTGATGATGCGAAATTTGAAACACAAAATAAGATAGCAGTAAACAGAGCAAAGAGAATAACGGGGCAGATATTGAGAACCTTTAAATGAAGGGATAGGAATGTAATGATTCCTCTACTGAAAACCCTGATCATACCCAAATTGGAATACTGCTCGATCCTAACATCCCCATATAAAAAAGAAGACATTAGACAGCTGGAAGGGATCCAGAGAAGCTTCACAGCCAAGATCAACGGGTGCAAAGAACTAAATTATTGGGAAAGGTTACGCGAACTAGACCTATATTCACAGTAAAGGAGAAGAGAGAGATACACCATTATTTACACTTGGAAAATAATGGAGAACCTAATTCCTAATCTTACTCTGAACCCTATAACTCCTCAAACAACGGTGGAAAGTAGAAACGGTAGACTGTGTCGTATTCCCAAATTAAAGTCGAGACAGGGAACATCCTTAACCCTGAAAGAAAATAGTTTTGTGGTGAGAGGACCAAAACTGTTTAATGAGCTGCCCAAACACCTAAGGAACACGAAGGGAGTTGCAGTGGACATCTTCAAAAGAAGATTAGACGCCTGGCTCAGAACAATCCCCGATGAGCCGGGCGTACCTGGCTATGTGAGGTGGAGAGCACAAGAAACCAACTCACTACTTCACCAGGCCAACTCGAGAGGAGGGGCGACAAGTTTGACCTTCAGGAAATGAGGAATAATCGCGCGGAACCTTTGTAAGTTTGTAAGGTAAGGTAAGGTAAGGTGTATATATATATATATAATATATATATATATATGTGTGTGTGTGTATATGTATATATATATATATATATATATATAATGAAACAATTGATAAATAATATTCAATTTTTATGTTGAAATCCATCCAGATAAATAAGTTATCTCTCTCTCTCTCTCTCTCTCTCTCTCTCTCCTCTCTCTCTCTCTCTCTCTCTCGTACGGTCCTGTTTCATTTCTGAAACAAATCCATGGAATGAATAAGTAATATTTGGTAAAGACACGCCCCCCACCAGAATTCGCGGCTCATCTAATTACAACCCAATGGGTGGGGCATGAGAACGAGTCCAGGATCTCTGGTTGGCGGAAAGTCTCGTTCTTACACAGGGAACTCGTGAATCGAATATTGGGGGGTGGGGTCAATCGGGGTCACGTATATAAAAATGAACATTTTCAGCTGGAACTCACAGCAGTTATTTTCACCAGTGAATAAACAAACACATTCCCTCCGTCATGAGTCATTCACAAGAACGGGGACACTGCCGCGGTGTCTACACTTCATCTGTTCGCAGCCGACTGGAATGCAGTGGTGTACCGAGGGGGGAGGGGCAGGGGGGGGATTGCCTATATATATATATATATATATATATATATATATATACATTTTGAATGAATCGGTGTTTGTTTCTAAATTCTAAATAATTCACGGGTCCCCCTATCGTTCCTTTTTGGACTTCTAAAAAGAGGATTTCAAACTCCAGTTGGGGTTTAGGAACACTCCACGTCACTTCTCTCTCACGGTCTTCTCTCTGCCCTGCCTCTCTTGATTCCACTTCTTAACTCTCTCGACTCAGCTTTCTCTGCGTCTTTGGTAATACGCTGCCTTTTACACTGAGCAGATCTCATTGTTCCATTCGTGCTTTACACCTGAACTTCAGTTTATTTATTATGCACCTCCAACTTAAGAAACAGAAATTAATACATGATTTCGATAGATTTTAAAATTTCCCACCTATTCTATAGTATTCAGCTAACTTTAATGGCCTATTTTCTGATATTAAATCTCTTACTTATATAGATCCGGTATTATTTGAAAACTAATTTGTCTTTAAGAACATGATTTGGCCAGACTAGAGGTGGGTATTACGTGACAAACAAACCTATGCCTGATTGGCTGACCTCATTTACACGTATAAACAAAACCGAGCCTGTTGTTCTGCTTCGTGGTTCATGTTACGTACTCTTGTTTAAATTCAGAATAGGCCCATTTCCTACCTCTTACAATTTATCTATTAAATCTAACTTACATTTTTACATTATGAGTTGTTATTTTATTATTAAATTCCGATTTTATGATCACAATATTACGTCTCCCTAAAAAAAATTAATTCCGAATTAAATTTTAACTATAATTACGTAATTAAATCCTAAGTTACTGTTAAATTTACCATAATTTATCATTCAATATTAAGTTTACCAATTTTATTTGCTATTATCATTCTACATTAAATTTTTCGTTCAATTATAAAAAATAAAATAAAATTACCTTAAAAAGAAATGATAATTATTGTTCCCAATAACTGTGAGCAATTTAGAGATGAACAGGAAACCTTACTAGGAAAAATTAGAAGCGCAAATCATCTGGACTAGGGTAAAGGAAGATGGGAGTACCCTCTATGTACAACACGGCGTTGGTTGCAGCACTGGTGGAAGATTCCTCCGTTGCTGTCCCAACTGCGGGGCTCCGGGTCGTAAAAAGAAATTTCCCCCCTTTTTTTATTGTTCACGACGATGGTTTCGATGGCGCGGAGTGATCACGGTTAGATCTAAAAGAACATGCGGCGATTTCGCATAAGGTTTTTCAGAAAGGACATGATGGTTTCATCATTTTTCGAAACGTTGGAACTGGTGGTACAGGGTGTTGGACTGCTGGTCTCGTTGTATCAGATGAAATCCGGCACATATGGAAGTGTCGAAAAGATGATCAGTTGTGGATGATTCCTTTTCCATTTTTCTTCGTCTTTATACATTTTCCCCACCATAACGTCCCCGTTAAATTCATTGTTGATTACCATAATTTTTCTCCGACGTCATTTCTGTACGACTTGAGGGTTGGAATATCATTCTGGAGTCCCACGAAAATGAGCACATCACATCTCCACGGACCAAGTTGTTCTTCCACCTTTATTTGCAGATTTTCATATTTTCCTCCGTTGATGGCACACACTTTTGCTTCGAACTTTGCCTTTTTTTTTCCCAGAACTCCACATTTCCCACCCTTGAATCCCCTACGACTAAAATCTTTTTACTTTCCTTTCTATTTTCGCAATTACTTTGACTGAAACCGAGACGCTGCAAATAGAACACAATAATTAGATATCATATGCATATTATCCTGAGAAATAATAGGTTACATGTTACTTCCACCACTTTGACCTTAATACAGTGGAAATTTGCATGCCTACTACGTAGCATACAAACATATGTTAGTAAATTACAGCCGGAATTCCTAAATAGCAAACTCCTGCAGACTTCCTAACGAACAAGAATTGATTTATATGTATTATAGTGTTCCCCCATAAAACCCATATAACCAACTGCTTACCTGTAATATTACTTTTTAATTTCCCAAATCAAATACTCATTCAACAAACAATCATTTAACTTTATTACCATAGTATCCTTTGTTTACCGTACAGTTATGAATTTCCCAATTACACAATTATTAAACAATTTCAACCTTTTTCTTTCTACCGTTTTCTTTCGAGTGTTCTACATTGTACCCATTCTTCGTCCGGCACTGGACCTCTCGAGCGCTAAGTGTGTCGTGGTTCTGGTGCTCTAGGTTGTTCCACTTTTGCGGGGTTTTCCCTCGGTCGTGGTCTGGCTGGTAACCAATTGCACCACGCTGGGTACGTGTGTGCTTCGTCGTCAGTTGGTGTCTCTGCGGTTTCAGCCGTGTTTTCATCCTCCTCCATCGAAGGAAGATCTTCTATTATCGCAAATGTTTCCTTTAGTAAAAAGGCTTTCGTTAATTGATTAATGTGAACGGTCTGAATTTTCCGATCAGTATAAATGCTTCTGATTTGCACGTCCTGATGGCTCAGCACTCCGGTTACTCGATAAGGCCCCTTCCATCGGACGTTCAGTTTTCTTATATTTGGTCCACTTTTGGTTTCATTTCGTACCAGAACCATATCACCTTCCAGAATCTCCGAAGTATGCTGGCGCCTATTATAATACCTCTCAGTTTCTTTGTGAGCCTCTTCGGAATTCTTTGGCGCCTGTTGAAACCATGGTTCAATCGTGTTCGTACTTCCGCCGAAAAACTTTCCATTAGAGTAATCAAGAACTCGATTTTGGAGCAAATCTGAATATGGCAGGTTACAATCACGCCCATGAAACAAGTAAAACGGTATGTCCTTGAGTGATCATTGGTAAGAAGTATTCAAGGACTGAGTGACGTACTTCAGTTGTAGGTCCCATAAGTAGGGTCTCTCTCGGTTAAAAAGTGGAGTTCCTCCTTTATATTTCGATTAAATCGTTCTGTGATCTCGTTGGACTCCGGGTGATACGCTGTTGTCAATGAGGATTTATTTGCAAATATTTACATACCTCTTGGAAAGTACTTGACACATTTTCCAACCCACGATCACTCACAATTTCATCCATACATCCATTTCTACAGATATATGACAACAACCCATCAGCGACAGTTTCTGCACGCTTACTTTGCAGAGGAATTGCGTCTACGTAGCGTGTAAAATGGTCTACAGTTACGAGTACTAGCAAAAGTGGGCCCGTAGGGCACACTTACCTAGATCTACGTTGAAGGGGCCTTCGGCCTCAATATTTAGTTGGCTTGCCGCCCCCCAATTACTGGAGAGTCAAGTATTCGGTCAATAAAACTATAGAAAAGAACGCATTCGGTAAATAAAACTATGGAAAAGAACGCATTCGGTCACTAAACCTATTCTGTATAAAACTGTATAAAGCAATAATTTTTGATTAGATTGTGATGATCTTTACCATTTGAGATTATTTGTGACATTCTTATTACAGAATTTCAGAATAGACAAAATTGCGGGTGAGGCAGTTGGGTTGAATGGTTTGTGCGAGACGTTTAGGAATCGTTTCGAGATGGAACTCACTCTGGTCTGCAAAAATACGCAGATGTTGTGGGTCTCCAACTCGGCTCGCTGTCACATACAACTGTCCATGTGTGAAGACACTGGTTAGAAGCAAAGCTGGGCACTTGGGTTTTTTTTTGCGGTACTGCGGTACTGCGGTACTACCGCACTACCAAACCGGTACCGCATAACGCAGTACCGCAAAGGATCGCTGAAAGTACAGGCTGTACTTTCAGCGATCCTATGCGGTACCGGTTTGGTAGTGCGGTAGTACCGCAGTACCGCAGTACCGCAAAAAAAACCGCAAGTGCCCAGCTTTGGTTAGAAGAAGCAGTCCACAACATTTCAGACTCTGGCCTTGATTTTGTTGATGGTAATTACAAATGCTAGTCTGACGGGGAACTGGCGCCGGCGGAGTGTGAAGGGTCGGTCTGTATATGACGGCGACAGCAAGATTCGTGGAATCATCAGCAGTGACTCTGCACGTTCTCCAGACAGTTCGCGTGCGTGAAGAAGTCTGTCTGTGACGGAAGTGATGATATACATGGTGCTGTTGCAGTGTCCGCTGCATCAATCCATACTTCTGAGAAGCATGACTGGTGCATTGACTTTCAATGACATTTGGTGGGGTGGCATTCCAGAGAGATTGATGGTGTTCAAGAATTCTGTTAGATAGAATGTAGCTTGGTTGGTTTCAGCAACAGAGTCGGCGCTTTGTCGATAAGCTTCTGGCCTGGAAGACGCTGGATGATGCTGTCATTTAATCGATCAACGTCTGCATTTTTTTGACGTCAGTACAGCACGCTCACCTAACCAGGTGGAGTTTGTGTGATTGCCTGGGTCTTCCAAACTTGCATAGACATGATTGATGACTTCATCTTCTGACTGTAAACACAGATTTGGTGGCAGCTCGATAACATCATCATAGGTTGTGCCACTGATGTTTGGTAAGCGTCCTTCTCCTAGCTGCAGTAGTCAACTGGCGTGGTTTTCAAGCTGCTCACGGTCTTCATCATCATGGTTCTTGATGCTGTTCAGCACATGCATGTTGGTGCGCAGTTGAAGTTTTGTGCAGTGCTGCCAAATTGGAGACTTGGTCATGCACGGATTGACGATATCGGGTCTCCGACCTCACGATGCTGTGCATACTGGTGACGTTGACCGTGTTGGACGTCGTATCATTCAGCCTGCCATATTCACTGATGGGCCCAGATTCACGGCAAAACATTACCAGGATGCCATGGCCATTGTTCGAAATTCGGCAAACCAACATTGTTCATTACGTTCACATGTAATGCCCAGTGGAATGAAATCGTGAGTGAACTTGAACAAGGACAAACAGCAGCAGACCATTTTGAGATCACACCCAGAGTTTTCAGGATGAAGCAGCAACAGCTACTATGTGACATCAAGGCTGGTGTGCTTGGTCACCTGCAGGCCCATGTCTACACAATCGAGTTCCAGAAGCCTGGACTGCCTCAGTGCCACTTCCTCTTTATCTTCATGGCGAACAGCACACATGGCAAGATGTTGATAAGGTCATCAGATTGTGTCCATGGCCCATGCGGAAATGTCAATCCAAACTGCCCATGTATGATCAACGGCCGCTGCTCAAAGGACTATCCAAAGAACTTCACCATGAACACACGACTTGAGGAGAATTCCTACTCAACATACAGGCGAAAAAGTTCAACTCTTTGTGGTTAAACTGCTACCGTCACAGTCGCTGGAAAGACAGTCATCATCGACAATAGAAACATTGTCTTATACAACCCCTGGTTGCTACTGAAATACCATGCCCACATCAATGTGGAGTTCTGTGCTTCTATCAAAGCCATTAAGTATCTCTACAAATACATTTACAAAGGTTCAGACCAAATCACCATCACCTTTGAAGCAGACACCGACAATGTGACCGTTGCCATGGAAAATCACAATGATGAGATCAGGCGCTACGAACAGTGTCGCTTCATTGGCGCATCTGAAGCTATCTGGAGAATATTTAGCTTTCCGACGCAAGACCGCTCACCAGCTGTGTACTCTCTTCCTGTCCACCTCCCAGATAAACAGCACGTGATTTTAAATCCTGCTAGTGCCAAGTAGGCACACACCATTCTATATTGTGACTTCTCTGACTTCTTGCAAAGATGTTAATACAGCTAAGAATATATTTCATTCAGAATTCATCAGTGTAATGAAATGGTTGACCACCAATAAACTCTTCCTAAATACCAGTAAAACAAATTTCGTGATTTTTACTAATAAAAGAAATGTATATCTTGATGAACGTAATGTTAGTGAAATCGCCATAAAGGAGTGTACTGTAACAAAATTTCTTGGTGTAATACTAGATAAGAATTTGCAATGGAGTGATCATGTAAATTATATCGCGAAAAAGATTTCAAGGAGCGTTGCTATAATGTTTAAACTTAGAAATGTAGTCCTTAAACAAGTTTTATTGACTCTTTATCATACTCTTGTTCTTCCTTATATAACATACTGCACCCTTGTTTGGGGAAACTCCACTAACAACACATTAAATGGTATCTTTGTCATTGCTGATTTCCTTGATCACTCTAGTGCATTATTTAAAGAGCTAAACCTACTAAAGCTCAACGATATAACCAAACTGGCACATTTTATTTTTATTTACAAGTGTAAGAACAAAATCATTAATTTGCAATGGGTAAATAGATATTTTGTAACTCATCAAGAAATCCACTCGTATCAGACTAGAAATAGATCAAAGCTTGTTATACCTCAATTTAGATTGCCTTCATCTCAAAAACTACCCATTTTCATTGGTTTGAAGCTATGGAATGACTTGCATGCCGATATAAAAAATATTGTGGGTGTAAATTTGTTTAAAACCAAGTTGAAATCCCGATTAATAATGGCATACTAACAAAAATCTAGGATTAATGTCCACTAATATTGTTTAATATTGTAATATATGTTTTAACTATTAATAATACTTATTTACTTATTTACTTATTTATTATTATTAATTAATAACAACTAGTTGCTTATTTTTAATAAGAGCCCAGTAAAGCCTAAAACTTAAGGGCCAAATTAAATAAAATAAATAGTCGAGCTTCAAAATTATTCATGTCATTGTAAATTGAAAAATTTATTTATTTTATTATTATTAATAAAGGTTATTCTATCTATGTATCTATCAACATTTCACTTGGCAACCTGCGGCAAAGGCCTGGAAAAGACGAGCAAGACTTCCAGCAAACAAGCTTCAGATGATCGGCAGAGTCATCTCTGTCCATCCAAGCCAAAAAGAAACGTTCTACCTCCGTCTGTTGCTCCATTGCAAAACTGGTGCAACCAGCTTTCAGGATCTTCGGACAATTGATGAAACAGTACGCGAAACATTCAAGCAAGCATGCCAGCTTCTCAACCTACTTGAGGATGATAACGAGTGGTATCAGTGTTTGGCTGAAGCTGCACAAACACAAAGATCAGCAAACATGAGAGGCCTGTTTGTCACCATCCTTCTATTCTGTGAGCACAGCGAACCACTCCGCCTCTACCAGCATCATTTTGATGATCTCACCCATGATTTTCACTATCGCCACCAGCAACAAGGTCTTACCGGCGAGGCTCTTAAGGCTGCAAGCATTAATGACTTGCTCTGTGACCTGGATGACCGACTTCAGCAGCACAACCGCACGACTGCCGACTTCGGTCATCTAGCATCAGATCCTCGCCAATGTAGTCACCTTCACCTTGCTGATCCAGATGCCAGTACCATCTTCAAAGAGCTTGTCCAACAGTTCAACCCTGATCAAGCTGCAGCCTTTGCTATCATTAAAGGTAAAATCGATAACAAGGACGGAGTTATTGTCATTATTGATGATCCTGGAGGCAGAGGAAAAACGTTTCTGCTGAATATGATCCTTGCAATGTTAAACAAAACAACGGCATTGCACTTGCCACAGCATCCTCTGGAATTGCTGCGGCATTTCTCAAGCTGGGACGGACATCACATTCACGATTCAAACTACCCATACCGCCCTCTCAGCACTCCACATGTAACGTCACTCCACGTGATCTGAATGGACGTCTCTTAGCAGCTGAAGACCTACTGGTATGGGACGAAGCACCAATGAGTCACCGATATTTGCTAGAGGCACTAGACCGCACACTGCGAGACATCACAAACAATGACACACTGCTTGGGGGCAAACTTCTTATACTTGCTGGTGACCCGCCAAATTCTCCCAGTTGTTCGTCGAGGTCGGAGACCCGATATCGTCAATCCCTGCATGACCAAGTCTCCAATTTGGCAGCACTGCACAAAACTTCAACTGCGCACCAACATGCATATGCTGAACAGCATCAAGAACAATGATGATGAAGACCGTGAGCAGCTTGAAAACCACGCCAGTTGACTACTGCAGCTAGGAGAAGGATGCTTACCAAACATCAGTGGCACAACCTATGATGATGTTATCGAGCTGCCACCAAATCTGTGTTTACAGTCAGAAGATGAAGTCATCAATCATGTCTATGCAAGTTTGGAAGACCCAGGCAATCACACAAACTCCACCTGGTTAGGGGAGCGTGCTGTACTGACGTCAAAAAAATGCAGACGTTGATCGATTAAATGACAGCATCATCCAGCGTCTTCCAGGCCAGAAGCTTATCGCCAAAGCGCCGACTCTGTTGCTCAAACCAACCAAGCTATATTCTATCCAACAGAATTCTTGAACACCATCAATCTCTCTGGAATGCCACCCCACCAAATGTCATTGAAAGTCAATGCACCAGTCATGCTTCTCAGAAGTATGGATTGATGCAGCGGACACTGCAACAGCACCATGTATATCATCACTTCCGTCACAGACAGACTTCTTCACGCACGCGAACTGTCTGGAGAACGTGCAGAGTCACTGCTGATGATTCCACGAATCTTGCTGTCGCTGTCATATACAGACCGACCCTTCACACTCCGCCGGCGCCAGTTCCCCGTCAGACTAGCATTTGTAATTACCATCAACAAAATCAAGGCTAGAGTCTGAAATGTTGTGGACTGCTTCTGCTAACCAGTGTCTTCACATATGGACAGTTGTATGTGACAGCGAGCCGAGTTGGAGACCCACAACATCGCAGTTTTGCAGACCAGAGTGAGTTCCATCTCGAAACGATTCCTAAACGTCTCGCACAAACCATTCAACCCAACTGCCTCACCCGCAATTTTGTCTATTCTGAAATTCTGTAATAAGAATGTCACAAATAATCTCAAATGGTGAAGATCATCACAATCTAATCAAAAATTATTGCTTTATACAGTTTTATACAGAATAGGTTTAGTGACCGAATGCGTTCTTTTCCAGTTTTATTGACCGAATGCGTTCTTTTCTATAGTTTTATTGACCGAATACTTGACTCTCCAGTAATTGGGGGGCGGCAAGCCAACTAAATATTGAGGCCGAAGGCCCCTTCAACGTAGATCTAGCTAAGTGTGCCCTACGGGCCCGCTTTTGCTAGTACTCGTAACTGTAGACCATTTTACACGCTACGTAAACGCAATTCCTCTGCAAAGTAAGCGTGCAGAAACTGTCGCTGATGGGTTGTTGTCATATATCTGTAGAAATGGATGTATGGATGAAATTGTGAGTGATCGTGGGTTGGAAAATGTGTCAAGTACTTTCCAAGAGGTATGTAAATATTTGCAAATAAATCCTCATTGACAACAGCGTATCACCCGGAGTCCAACGAGATCACAGAACGATTTAATCGAAATATAAAGGAGGAACTCCACTTTTTAACCGAGAGAGACCCCACTTATAAGACCTACAACTAAAGTACGTCACTCAGTCCTTGAATACTTCTTACCAATGATCACTCAAAGACACCGTTTTACTTGTTTCATGGGCGTGATTGTAACCTGCCATATTCAGATTTGCTCCAAAATCGAGTTCTTGATTACTCTAATGGAAAGTTTTTCGGCGGAAGTACGAACACGATTGAACCATGGTTTCAACAGGCGCAAAAGAATTCCGAAGAGGCTCACAAAGAAACCGATAGGTATTATAATAGGCTCCAGCATACTTCGGAGATTCTGGAAGGTGATATGGTTCTGGTACGAAATGAAACCAAAAGTGGACCAAATATAAAAAAACTGAACGTCCGATGGGAGGGGCCTTATCGAGTAACCGGAGTGCTGAGCCATCAGGACGTGCAAATCAAAAGCATTTATACTGATCGGAAAATTCAGACCGTCCACATTAATCAATTAAAGAAAGCCTTTTTACTAAAGGAAACATTTGCGATAATAATAGAAGATCTTCCTTCGATGGAGGAGGATGAAAACACGGCTGAAACCGCAGAGACACCAACTGACGACGAAGCACACACGTACCCAGCGTGGTGCAATTGTTACCAGCCAGACCACGACCGGGAAAACCCCGCAAAAGTGGAACAACCTAGAGCACCAGAACCACGACACACTTCGCGCTCGAGAGGTCCAGTGCCGGACGAAGAATGGGTACAATGTAGAACACTCGAAAGAAAACGGTAGAAAGAAAAAGGTTGAAATTGTTTAATAATTGTGTAATTGGGAAATTCATAACTGTACGGTAAACAAAGGATACTATGGTAATAAAGTTAAATGATTGTTTATTGAATGAGTATTTGATTTGGGAAATTAAAAAGTTATTACAGGTAAGCAGTTGTTATATGGGTTTTATGGGGGAACCACTATAATACATATAAATCAATTCTTGTTCGTTAGGAAGTCTGCAGGAGTTTGCTATAAGGAATTCCGGCTGTAATTTACTAACATATGTTTGTATGCTACGTAGTAGCATGCAAATTTCCACTGTATTAAGGTCAAAGTGGTGGAAGTAACATGTAACCTATTATTTCTCAGGATAATATGCATATGATATCTAATTATTGTGTTCTATTTGCAGCGTCTCGGTTTCAGTCAAAGTAATTGCGAAAATAGAAAGGAAAGTAAAAAGATTTTAGTCGTAGGGGATTCAAGGGTGGGAATGTGGAGTTCTGGGAAAAAAAAGGCAAAGTTCGAAGCAAAAGTGTGTGCCATCAACGGAGGAAAATATGAAAATCTGCAAATAAAGGTGGAAGAACAACTTGGTCCGTGGAGATGTGATGTGCTCATTTTCGTGGGACTCCAGAATGATATTCCAACCCTCAAGTCGTACAGAAATGACGTCGGAGAAAAATTATGGTAATCAACAATGATTTAACGGGGACGTTATGGTGGGGAAAATGTATAAAGACGAAGAAAAATGGAAAAGGAATCATCCACAACTGATCATCTTTTCGACACTTCCATATGTGCCGGATTTCATCTGATACAACGAGACCAGCAGTCCAACACCCTGTACCACCAGTTCCAACGTTTCGAAAAACATGATGAAACCATCATGTCCTTTCTGAAAAACCTTATGCGAAATCGCCGCATGTTCTTTTTAGATCTAACCGTGATCACTCCGCGCCATCGAAACCATCGTCGTGAACAATAAAAAAAGGGGGAAATTTCTTTTTACGACCCGGAGCCCCGCAGTTGGGACAGCAACGAGGAATCTTCCACCAGTGCTGCAACCAACGCCGTGTTGTACATAGAGGGTACTCCCATCTTCCTTTACCCTAGTCCAGATGATTTGCGCTTCTAATTTTTCCTAGTAAGGTTTCCTGTTCATCTCTAAATTGCTCACAGTTATTGGGAACAATAATTATCATTTCTTTTTAAGGTAATTTTATTTTTTATAATTGAACAAAAATTTAATGTAGTATGATAATAGCAAATAAAATTGGTAAACTTAATATTGAATGATAATTATGGTAAATTTAACAGTAACTTAGGATTTAATTACGTAATTATAGTTAAAATTTAATTCGGAATTAATTTTTTTTAGGGAGACGTAATATTGTGATCATAAAATCGGAATTTAATAATAAAATAACAACTCATAATGTAAAAATGTAAGTTAGATTTAATAGATAAATTGTAAGAGGTAGGAAATGGGCCTATTCTGAATTTAAACAAGAGTACGTAACATGAACCACGAAGCAGAACAACAGGCTCGGTTTTGTTTATACGTGTAAATGAGGTCAGCCAATCAGGCATAGGTTTGTTTGTTACGTATTACCCACCTCTAGTCTGGCCAAATCATGTTCTTAAAGACAAATTAGTTTTCAAATAATACCGGATCTATATAAGTAAGAGATTTAATATCAGAAAATAGGCCATTAAAGTTAGTTGAATACTATAGAATAGGTGGGAAATTTAAAATCTATCGAAATCATGTATTATTTCTGTTTCTTAAGTTGGAGGTGCATATAAATAAACTGAAGTTCAGGTGTAAAGCACGAATGGAACAATGAGATCTGCTCAGTGAAAAAGGCAGCGTATTACCAAAGACGCAGAGAAAGCTGAGTCGAAAGAGTTAATAAGTGGACTCAAGAGAGGCAGGGTAGAGAGAAGACCGGGAGAGAAGTGACGTGGAGTGTTCCTAAACCCCTACTGAAGTTTGAAATCCTCTTTTTAGAATTCCAAAAAGGAACGATAGGGGGACCCCGTGAATTATTTAGAATTTAGAAACAAACACCATTCATTCAAAAAAAAATATATATATATATATATATATATATATATATATATATATATATATGTTAACCCCCTCCGTCTATGGCCCTGGGTTGGTTCGAAGTCGACCGGGGGTTCTGGTTAGGAGGCAGCAACGGACCTGTTACTTGCAGTAGTTTCTTACTATACTCTCCGAGTTCTTCTTTAGTGTCTCGGAGGATTCTGAGACGTTTATTAAATTCTTTGAGGTTTCTCCCCGATTCTTCTTGTAACTTATCGAGAGATTCTAATGACTAAGTTTTCTGAAGAGAGCACGGCTCGAAGGGGAAAATAAAAAGTTTCTCTTACTGTAATTTACTTCTAAAAAATGTACAGGTAGTGCTCTGAATTTTACAGGGGTAGAGGTTCGACCTCTTTCGACCATAGCTCAGGCCAGAATCTAAAAAGTTAAGGAGGCAAGGGCCTCTGCCCCCTCTTCGCAGCGAGGCTGCTAACAAGGGAGTGTTAATCGAAGTAATCGAAGTGAAGTCTAAAAAGAAGAAGTGACATTATTTTACAATTACTTGATTTATATGTTATCTAAATATTGGGGGAATGCAGTTGAAGGTTAAGTTTCCCCCCTTTTAAACTCATGATCAGATGAAAGATTCCAATTAAAAATAAAAAAATTAAAAAAAACTAATTGTATTTTTCGCCGTCTACATTTCTGAAGGCGATATAATTTCGTATTAATACATAAGTACAATTTGAGTACATGACTGAATACGTATTAATTTTGGTTCATTACATTTACGATTACAATTACCAATTAATTCATATTCACTTATTATTGTTTAATTACACTTCCATTTAAAGTACATTACAAGTTATTATCATTAATTACAGTTTCATTAAAGCACATTACTACATTATATATCAAATTATGATAGTTTAATTAAAGTAGTTTCATTAAAGTACATTACGTCGCTTACAATTATGGTTATTATATGGTTATAATATATGGTTATTAGCACAAACAAGTACATGGGACATGACACACATGATATAACATAACGCATGATAATGTTATAAATTCGAATCAGAGCGAAAGGAGATTTTTATCTTTGAAGCGTTCGCTTCTGCCGTAGTTAGCGGAATTTGATCACTTACCTCAGCATTTTCGAGTTCATTGCGGGAGGTGATATAATTAAAAATAAAAATAAAAAAAAATACGAGAACGTATTTGTGCGTTTTCGAACGAATACATAAAGTTTTGCGTTTCATAGACTGACACGAGTAAAAAATGAATATTTAATAAAATTTATATAGGATAGTGGTCAGGATAAGATATGGACGTATAGATGAATATGGTTGAATAATAATATTTATACTACATAACACTACAACATCATTATTATTAAAGAATTTACCATACATTGAATACTAGAGATATGATGAAGGGAAATTAATGACGGGAAAATGTGACGTCATAGTTATTGAATTTGTATGTATAGTACAAATCATTATTAGGAAGATTTACAAGAACGAATTAGAGACAAAGAGTGGGTATTAATGACTAAGAAGTACAACTACCGGTTCCAATCCTGTTATATGCAATGTGTATGCATAATCTAGGGTCGAGGGTGAGATGCAAGACAATCATAATTAATTATAATAAATTCTATAACAAATGAAAAATGGTAAAATGGATACGACTAAACCATAGAAATGGTAGATCGTAGGGTTGTGACACAAACGAAAATAGAAAGCTACAAATGAAATTTTTATCCAAACTCGCGTTAAGCGATTTTGGTTCTTATGTAAAAATGAATATTGATTATTCATTGTTCATTTTTACATTGCTCTCCCCTTTTAAAATGATATTTATACAATAATATAATAGGGTACAATTAATACAATACAAATGAGAAAATAACATCCTAACTAATTCAAGTTAGATGACGAATTTTTCTTTACATTACAAACTTTTATACAGAACAAGGAGTTCGAGTGGTTGGGTACAATGCGGAGTAATCAAATTTTTAACATGACCCTTGCTTTGAGGGCTATTATAAAATAAAAAAAATTTAAGATTAAAACTTTAATTTTTATGCAAACAGAATAAAAGGATTAATACATTAATTTAGACAAACAATTAAGTTAGACAAAGAATGATATTGTTAAATTTTTAACAAAATTTCATTTTTCTGTGGGGAAAATTAAATACATAATGAATAGGTAAAAGGGAAAAATATAAATTTTAAAGGTCACGGATTTTTCAAGGTTACCATGATAGTACAAATCATAAAGTAATTTTATTGACTAGTGTAGGTAAAAATCGAATTAAGTAATGAATGATGTATAGACCTGTGGGTGTGTATTTGTGTGTATTAGGTACAAAGTGTGTATCTTACAATTTTGAGGGACAGATTAGCTGAGAAGATTGTTAAATTAACTGAATAAATGCATGAGCAAGATATATTAGAAAGCAAAAATGATTAAGATTAAATAACATAGTTAGCACTTACACGCAATGAAATAGTTTATTGTGATATCCAATGATTTTAGCATAAGGTTTGTATATATAGTATATATAGTGTGCATACATGTGTGTGTGTGGGATTTGGAAGGTTTTTGAATTAACAAAGTTTAAAAATAATGTATAATAATTTAAGATGGGTTTAGGGTTATAAAATCTTTTAAATTTAAGTCAATTATTGTTATTGTTATTATTATTATTATTATTATTATAAATCCTTTAACCTCAAGGTCGATTATTATAAAATTCTAAATTTAAGGACAATTACTCACGATTAATTGAAAAAAAATGAAAAATATAAATTAAAAATAGAAATCAACTCTGTATTTTAATGAGCTAAACATAATTTTATTATATTCTTAAAAATAAAAGTAAATCGAGCCATAGATGAATTTCGGCCAGGAATAAAAAAAAGTTATTGAAATGGAAGGAAAGCATTTCGAACAATCTTTTCTTTTAATAATTTCAGGTAAATTTTACATTAAAAATTATTTTTATATAATAAAAAAAAAATATTAAAAAGGTTTAATAATTTTTGCATGTTAAGTAGAAAAATCATACTTTTTCGTTAAATGTTGATAGAATTTGAATTATTTGATATTTTAGTCTGAAAACTTGTTTGCATATAGATAAATACATATGTTTTATTGTGTAGAAGTTTTATTAAAATTAAATGACAAAAAAGAACAAACACAACTGAAATTTAGGGTATGTGCGGTCATACGGGTAAATTTCCCGACCGTACAGAGCAGGATAAATTAGGTACATGATCGATTAATTATTACACTATTTCTGTCATCATAATCACAATAATTATAAAACTCGTTACAAACATTTGTAAAAACGGTTTTGGTTGCAAACAATAAAATATGTCATTTTACCTATATATTTATATACGCAACAATGGCATGAAAAGAAAAGACAAATCGGTCAATTTCCTTCTTACAAAAAAAAAAAATTAAACTAAAGACACAAACCGGTCAATTCAGGTTGAATTTAATTCTCTTTCACAACAAAAAAAAAGGTTGAATTAAATTCTTAAATTACATTTTCTTAAATTAAATTCTCTTAAACTACAAAGAAAAAGTTGAATTCAATTGACTGCATTGAAATGACTTGGGACTTGAAAACTGACTTGGGACTTGAAACTGAGACTTGAAAACTGACTTGGGATTTGAAAACTGAGACTTGAAACTTGAAAACTGACTGAGACTTGAAACTTGAAAACTGACTGAGACTTGAAACTTGAAAACTGACTGAGACTTGAAACTTGAAAACTGACTGAGAATTGAAAACTGACTGAGACTTGAAAACTGACTGAGACTTGAAAACTGACTGAGACTGGAAATTGAAACTGACTTGCAACTGACTTGAATCTCTGGGGCGGTTGTCCCTCTGGATGCAACCTTCTGACTTGAACTCTTATCAAGTATTTCTATAAATCTCTGGGGCGGTTGTCCCTCTGGATGCAACCTTCTCACTTGAACTCTTATCAAGTATCCTGAAACTGTCTACTTGAACTCTATCAAGTATCTTGAAACTGAACTGACTAAAATTGACTGCACTTGAACTCTATCAAGTGGAGTCTACTGAAAATGAAACTGACTCGCACTTGAACTGCTATCAAGTGAAGACTATTAATCTCTGGGTTTTGGTTGTCCCTCTTGGATGCAACCAATTAACTGAAATTAACTGAAAACGGAAGATGACTGCACTTGATCTCTATCAAGTGGAGACTATTAACCTCTGGGGTTTGGTTGTCCCTCTTGGTGCAACCGACTTACTTGAAATGCTATCAAGTATATAACTCTCTCTTTCTTAATTTGCAAGTCAATTCAATTCAATAATTTGAAAAAATTGTAAACAAAAATAAAAAATGTAAACAACATTTCACTCGAATGTACGCGAAGGTACGGTACTATTATGTTTGGTACATAAAATGAAATTATTCTATACTAACTATAATAGTGAAAATAACTGAAATTAATTCTGTGACAATTAACTTCTGTGACTAACTTCTGTGACAATTAACTTCTGTGACAATTAACTTCTGTGACTTTTTACTGTTTCACTCAAAAAAATGTATCACTGGTGTATGGAATGTTCACTGTGTTTCTTGTAAATTCTGACTTGATACTCATTATTAACTGTTAATAACTGACTTTTCAAGTGTTTATAAATTACTTAAAAAAACAAACTGTACTTAACAAAATTTCTACGGCGAAATCCTTGAGACGTGTCTTGAAGACGTCTTGCTGGCTACTTCTTCTTGGATGAAAACCAGGCGTGGAGAACTTGGAGTCGTTACACACCGGTTCAAGGGTGGATGTGACGAACTAGAAGTCGTGACACGCCGGTCAAATGGTGGGTCGCCACTTGATAAAGTCTTGGCTACAGACTCGCCAGACTGTTATGCCAATATCTTCTATGTGCTTGGGTCGTCTTACTTTTCTTCTATAACATTCTAATTCTTTTCTCTCGCTTTCGGGTCGACAGTTGTTAATTCTTCTCTTTCTATAATACTCTGATACTTTCTCTTGGTACTAAACTTATCGACTTTACTGACTAAATTCCTGAAGAGAGCAATGCTCGAAGGATAAGATAAAGACTATCTTTTATGGTGCTTGGGTTGTCTCGTATCGACGAGGCGTTCTAGATGGGAGGCAGCAACGGATATTTTCTCGCGATACTTTTCTGAAGGCGAACTAATTTCGTATTAGTACATAAGTACAATTTGAGTACATGACTGAATACGTATTAATTTTGGTTCATTACAATTACGATTACAATTACCAATTAATTCATATTCACTTATTATTGTTTAATTACACTTCCATTTAAAGTACATTACAAGTTATTATCATTAATTACAGTTTCATTAAAGCACATTACTACATTATATATTAAATTATGATCGTTTAATTAAAGTAGTTTCATTAAAGTACATTACGTCGTTTACAATTCTTAGTGTTTATATATATATATATATATGGTTATTATATATCGTTATAATATATGGTTATAATATATGGTTATTAGCACAACACAAGTACATGGGACATGACACACATGATATAACATAACGCATGATAATGTTATAAATTCGAATCACAGCGAAATGAGATTTTTATCTTAGAAGCGTTCGCTTCTGCCGTAGTTAGCAGAATTTGATCACTTACCTCAGCATTTTCAAGTTCATTGCGGGAGGTGATATAACTAAAAATAAAAATAAAAAAATAATACGAGAACGTATTTGTGCGTTTTCGAACGAATGCATAAAGTTTTGCGTTTCATAGACTGACACGAGTAAAAAATGAATATTTAATAAAATTTATATAGGATAATGGTCAGGATAAGATATGGACGTAGAGATGAATATGGTTGAATAATAATATTTATACTACATAACACCACGACATTATTATTAAAGAATTTACCATACATTGAATACTAGAGATATGATGAAGGGAAATTAATGACGGGAAAATGTGACGTCATAGTTATTGAATTTGTATGTATAATACAAATCATTATTAGGAAGATTTACAAGAACGAATTAGAGACAAAGAGTGGGTATTAATGACTAAGAAGTACGGGTTCCAATCCTGTTATATGCAATGTGTATGCATAATCTAGGGTCGAGGGTGAGATGCAAGACAATCATAATTAATTATAATAAATTCTATAACAAATGAAAAATGGAAAAATGGATACGACTAAACCATAGAAATGGTAGATCGTAGGGTTGTGACACAAACGAAAATAGAAAGCTACAAATGAAATTTTTAACCAAACTCGCGTTAAGCGATTTTGGTTCTTATGTAAAAATGAGTATTGATTATTCATTGTTCATTTTTACATTGCACTGTAGTTTACTTCTCAAAATGTACAGGTAGTTCTCTGAATTTTACAGGGGCAGAGGTTCGACCACTTTCGACCATAGCTCAGGCCGGAATCTAAAAAGTTTAGGAGGCAAGGGGCCTCTGCCCCCTCCTCGCAGCGAGGCTGCTAACAAGGGAGTGTTAATCGAAGTAATCGAAGTGAAGTCTAAGAAGAAGAAGAAGTGACATTATTTTACAATTACTTGATTTATATGTTATCTAAATATTGGGGGAATGCAGTTGAAGGTTAAGTTTCCCCCCTTTTAAACATATGATCAGATGAAAGATTCCAAATAAAAATAAAAAAAATAAAAATAAAAAATAATTGTATTTTTCGCCGTCTACATTTCTGAAGGCGATATAATTTCGTATTAGTACATAAGTACAATTTGAGTACATGACTGAATGCGTATTAATTTTGGTTCATTACAATTACGATTACAATTACCAATTAAATCATATTCACTTATTATTGTTTAATTACACTTCCATTTAAAGTACATTACAAGTTATTATCATTAATTACAGTTTCATTAAAGCACATTACTACATTATATATTAAATTATGATCGTTTAATTAAAGTAGTTTCATTAAAGTACATTACGTCGTTTACAATTCTTAGTGTTTATATATATATATATATATGTTTATTATATATGGTTATAATATATGGTTATTAGCACAACACAAGTACATGGGACATGACACACATGATATAACATAACGCATGATAATGTTATAAATTCGAATCAGAACGAAAGGAGATTTTTATCTTAGAAGCGTTCGCTTCTGCGGTAGTTAGCGGAATTTGATCACTTACCTCAGCATTTTCGAGTTCATTGCGGGAGGTGATATAATTAAAAATAAAAATAAAAAAAATAATACGAGAACGTATTTGTGCGTTTTCGAACGAATGCATAAAGTTTTGCGTTTCATAGACTGACGCGAGTAAAAAATTAATATTTAATAAAATTTATATAGGATAATGGTCAGGATAAGATATGGACGTATAGATGAATATGGTTGAATAATAATATTTATACTACATAACACCACAACATTATTAAAGAATTTACCATACATTGAATACTAGAGATATGATGAAGGGAAATTAATGACGGGAAAATGTGACGTCATAGTTATTGAATTTGTATGTATAGTACAAATCATTATTAGGAAGATTTACAAGAACGAATTAGAGACAAAGAGTGGGTATTAATGACTAAGAAGTACAACTACGGGTTCCAATCCTGTTATATGCAATGTATATGCATAATCTAGGGTCGAGGGTGAGATGCAAGACAATCATAATTAATTATAATAAATTCTATAACAAATGAAAAATGGAAAAATGGATACGACTAAACCATAGAAATGGTAGATCGTAGGGTTGTGACACAAACGAAAATAGAAAGCTACAAATGAAATTTTTATCCAAACTCGCGTTAAGCGATTTTGGTTCTTATGTAAAAATGAATATTGATTAATTATTCATTGTTCATTTTTACATATATATATGTTACCGGCAAACTCCGACGAGACGGTAAACCACAGATTGCTAGCATTCAGCATTCAGCGGATTCCCCGTCGATATTTGGCAAAGACCGAAATCTTCTTTTATTTCGCACTTTGTCTAAATCTTAACAGGCAATCTGAGGAATGCTTCCATAACGATTAGTCAAGGTCCAAAGTAAAGTGTTATTTCGGACTTTGCCTGACATTCAGGCAATCTGCGAAGTGCCTAATAAACAGGTTTCAACTTTTTATTTCATAGTTTGTCTAAATCTTAACAGGCAATCTGAAGATGATCAATGAACTACCGGCGGACATTGAAATAACGCACATCTCCAAAAACATTTTATTTTTCCATAACTTCTTGGATTTATAGGTTTCAGCCCGGTTAGGGCATACAGTTGATCCAACTGGGCCTTCAATGTTATTCCGATGTCCGCCATTGAAAGCCCGGTTAGGTCAACTGTATGCCCTTGACAATTGGTTAGGTTAAGTTGTGTTATTTTCGTTAGTTTTAACGAAAATAACACGACTTAACCTAACCAAATGTCAAGGGCATACAGATGACCTAACTGGGCATACAGTTGACCTAACCGGGCCCTCAATGGCGGACATCGGAATAACATTGAAGGCCCAGTTAGGTCAACTGTATGCCCGGTTTTTCTTTTTTTTTTAGAAAATTTCTTTTTCAAAAATGGTGTGCGTTAGTTCTTTGATCATCTTGGTGGAGAAGCAACTTGCTTTCTTGCACTCTCCACCGCACATAGCCAGGTACACCCGACTCATTTAGTACCGTCTGTAGCCAGACATATATACATATATATATATAATATATATGACGCGTTCGGTGGAGAAGGGGCGAACGCCACAAAATTCGAAAAATGAGTTTTTTGTCGTATAATTATCCTTTAAAACCTTTGCTTTACCTATGCAAAAAATTAGATGTTAGTCTGCACTCTTTCACGGTAAAATTTAGGTTTTAATGTATCTCAGAGAAATTCACTCCGCATCATTGCTTCACATTGAACACATCTATCTACTTTCTGGTCACTCGACAATGCCCTGTGATGCTCAATTTGGCCAAATTGAACAAAATATAAAAAATAATTACAGCAATATTATTTACACCAAAAAAGATTATGTTACGGCCATAACTACAGCCGTTTCGCAGCGCTTTCTAGTTGTAGAAATGAAACAGGCTGATTTTCTCGATTTTGACTCCTAAAAACGTGCATTGTCATTAGGAAATCAACAACTACTAAATTTACAGATGCAAGAAAGTTAATATTTGACTTTCAACACAAAGAAGGCTACGTAATATCTACTGCATACCGCACAACCCCAGATAATAGCCATCTCGTCAGACTGCAGGAAGGGAAAAATCCTACAGTGTCAGTTTATTCAATCTAACCCAGCAGACACTGCAACCAAAGTATTCCCAATTGCTGCCAATAACTAAGGAAAAAATAAAATCTCAAGAATTATCAGACCTAATGCCTGCAACTGCAGTGAACTATTATACAAGATTGTTAAAGGAATTGGAAGAAACCGAAACAGTTGAAGCAGGTAATACAACATTCGACGAAGAGGACCAAATAATGGATTACACCAGTTAACATCAGAAGCTATCAATAAATAATATTGTAAAATTTCTTGGCGCTTTATTATATCGACATATTACACAACAATATTTTACTCAAATATGTGTTCAAATTCATACATTTCAATAAACCGGAAAAATACAAAGGTTTAAAGTTTAGAAACTTTAACTGCATTTTGTGGCATAATTCGAAAATGTTGCGTTCGCCCCATATACAGGGTGGCCCAAAAAAAATGGCACCAATTTTGAGAAGTGATATCTCAATAACCATTGCAGCTAGGGACTTAAAAAAACAACCAAATGAAAGATAATTATTTTCTCTTTAAATATTTACTCTATGGCTTGATGGTTATAAGCCCATATAATGCCCAAAATTGGCTTCCAAAAAAAATATACAAAAAAAGTTGCGCATTTATATTTATTCCTTGATCCTAATTTTAAATGAAATTTTTCTATTCCAGACCCCTCAAGATGGGATTGAGAGAATCTGATAAGAACATTATACAAGCACTACGTGAAGAAAAGGGATATTCATTAAACAGAATCCTTTACGAATTTCCAAATAGAAATTGGAAAAAAAGAACTGTGGCACATTTTTTACAAAAACTTAAAGAAACCGGCAGCAGTCAACGGCGTCCGGGAAGTGGTCGACCAAAAAGTATTAGAACGCCAGAAAACATTGAAAAAGTAAATGAAATGGTTTTAAGTCAAGAGGAACAACCGGGAACAAGTAAAAGTGAACGTGAAGTTGCGAAAGAAACCGGGATTTCACGTTCATCAGTACAGCGAATAATTCGAAAAGATCTTGGGTTGAAAACATTTAAGAGGGTGAAGGTTACTGCTTTATCGGAGCCTGTGAAAGAAAGACGTTTCCATCGATGTAAAAATCTATTGTGAAGATTTCGGTCAAATGAGTCTGTGAACAAAATTTGGTTTTCTGATGAGAAACGATTTACGGTCGAAACACCACAAAATACCCAAAATGATCGGGTTCGTGCAGCAGTGGCGACAAAAACTCATGTTGACCCAAAACGACTTTTGCGTGAAAAAAACACTTTTCAGATTCGATAGTGGTTTCCCTTGCAGCGTCATCTGAGAACAAAACATCCATCATTTTTATTCAGCGAGGCGTTAAAATTAACTCAATTTACTACTGTAATGACATTTTGTCTCCAATGTTGTCAGAGATCAAGGAGACGAGCACTGATTTTGTGTTCATGCAAGATGGAGCCCCATCTCATACAGCCAAGGAAACAATAACATTTCTCAATAATAATTGTCCTGGTTTTATCGAACCAAATAATTGGCCACCATGCAGCCCAGATCTAAACCCCATTGACTACTTTGTGTGGTCTGCCTTAGAGAGAGAAGTCTACCATGGTCAGAAAATCCGTGATGTGAACCATCTTCGTGAACGAATTCAGGCTGCATGGGAAAATCTCTCACAAGTGACGATCTCAAAGGCAATTTCAAAATGGAGGGCGAGATTACAGGCTGTGGTTGACCATAATGGAGGGCAGATTGAGCCATTTATTGAAAATTAGGTTTAACTTAAAACCACAGAACTTCGTTTAAAGACCGTAAATTAGAAGATAATTAATTAGAAAAAAATAAAAGGAATAAATATAAATGCGCAACGTTTTTTTGTATATTTTTTGGAAGCCAATTTTGGGCATTATATGGGTTTATAACCATCAAGCCATAGAATAAGTATTTAAAGAGAAACGAATTATCTTTCATTTGGTTGTTTTTTTAAGTCCCTAGCTGCAATGGTTATATTTGAGATATCACTTCTGAAAATTGGTGCCATTTTTATTGGGCCACCCTGTGTATATATATATTATATATACACACCATTATTTACACTTGGAAAATAATGGAGAAACTAGTCCCTAATCTTCCTCTGAATCCCATAACTCCCCAAACAACGGTGGAAAGTAGAAGCGGTAGACTGTGTCGTATTCCCAAATTGAAGGCGAGACAGGGAACATCCTTAACCCTGAAAGAAAATAGTTTTGTAGTGAGAAGACCAAAACTGTTTAATCAGTTGCCCAAAGACCTAAGAAACACGAAGGGAGTTGCAGTGGAAATCTTCAAAAGAAGAATAGACGCCTGGCTCAGAACAATCCCCGATGAGCCGGGCGTACCTGGCTATGTGAAGTGGAGAGCGCAAGAATCCAACTCACTACTTCACCAGGCCAACTCGAGAGGAGGGGCGACAAGCTTGACCTTCGCCAAATGAGAAATCATCGCGCGGAACCTTTGTAAGGTTGTAAGGTAAGGTAAGGTTGTGTGTGTGTGTGTGTGTGTGTGTGTATAACATTCCCATCTGGACATGATGTATAGACTTCACTATTGTAGGGAGGAGCCTACGAATAGCTGTGCTTAATTTGGATTTTCTGTCTGGTTATGCTGTATAGGCACCGCCCAAATCCGGTGTTATCATCGTTCGCAAACATTGCTGTTGTGGACACGTACTCAGCTGCTGAAATTTGACCTCTAAGTTTTACCATAGTTACCTGCGTGTGATTATACTCCACTCCCGAATGTAACTCTTTAAAAACGATGGTAGCCTCTGATATTGCTTGCAACACCTTTGTAAAGTGGTACTCTGTAAAATTGTAAAATATGAAGATGTAGTGGATATTCGACGTCCGTCCTTTCACGCATCTTTTGAAGTTTTTAAATGAACCTTAATTCACGCAATGATGACGACCCAGTATGTTCAAGTGCTTTATGGCTATTCTAACGAGAATATAACAGGAGTTCGTAATGCTAAAGACGTCTCAGACTGTGTCGAATTTCAGTTGTCTTATAGTGAAGTGAAGGACCCGACGCTCAGTGAAGAAAAATAGAGACTCTTTATGATGAAACTCATTAACGAATGGAACGACAAATCTTATTACGTCATGTTATACCTCACTGACACCTCCGCAACAAAAAACGTAAACTTCGTGATCGTGGATAATTTAAAATATTTTTATCACTATATCAACGTTTATCACGATGAGGTGTCTAGTGAGGTTATAGGTATAGATAAAGGTTTGTATACCTTTTTAATAGAACTTGGTGACGCGTATCTTTTGTTCCCCAAAGTGGAACGGTATGGACGAACCTATTTCTCGAATAGAGCCCCCGTAATGTTAAGTGACTGACTATCGAATCATTTAACGTGAAGCAAGCAGTCAACCTCACACCAGCATCTGAGTCTGAAGGGTCGTGACGTGCTTTCCAGAAACCTCTTCGCAGCAAACCAAGAAACACCTGCAACTACAGTAACGAAGATGGAACTACCGCTAAGCAGTATCCTCAACGCTCAATACGCCGTGACTTCTTCCAAGTCAGTGAAAATGGCAGTGGCGCAATTATGTGCTCCAGACAAATTATAAACGTATAGACTCCGCCAAACGTAATGTTATTTATTCGAGTGTTTATGAGATGTCGAAAATCTTTATGTCGGTTGAGAAGTGGTCGGCTAAGAATTATACCAGTCACTGCGAATGCAACAAGAATAACGATCAGTGACACCCCCACCCTTATACTCTATTATTTGCATGTTAACTGTGATCCGCGATACGAGTCAACGCTGCGTTGAAACACGATTAATGTGGAAAACTAATCTGAGGACCTTCAGTACAAACAATATTAACAACGGACTAGTGCCTACTCGTTATCGTTTTATCCTCGATAGCCTTCCTCAACCTGAAACCTTTATTAAATACGCAAGTTGATGATATGCATTATTTTAACACCGTTCTCGAAAATGACTACACATTTTCAATTGACAATTTTATGAAGTGTGGAGGAGAACAAGGTGAGAAGGGAATGGAGCTCAGAGAATATTTAGAATACACTTTTCCCTAGAAGTACCAATCGCTTTGGGACGCTGGTCAAGAGCGCTAGAAAGTCCACCCCCCCCCCGCCTTGCTTTTACCATTCATCCGGAGGAATTGCTTCCTACACATTTTACATTGACAATTTTATGAAGTGTGGAGATGAACAAGGTGAGAAGGAAATGGAGCTTAGAGAATATTTAGAAGACACTTTTCCCTAGAAGTACCAGTCGCTTTGGGACGCTGGTCAAGAGCGTTATAAAGCCCCCCCCCGCCTTGCCTTTATCGCTCATCCGGAGGAATTGCTTCTTTATATACGCTCTAACTATTCTCAAGATTTAAAAGATTTCCTCATACATCGACATGAATTCTGAACAGTTTTCAACTGAAAACACTGTTGAAAAGAAAATAAACGTTCACTTAGAAGTTGTTGTGTATACATTGCCTTTTCATGATAATATTGTAATATCCGACCGTGTACTCGAGTAAGCTTTCGAATCTTTTGTAAGCTTTTATTTAAATATTAAGAATTATGGAAATGTTATGTCCAATTATAAAGTAGGGACAAAAATAATCTTAAATGATATTAAGGCTCTGTCTATCGAGTGTAGAAAGCCTCATATATTAAACCGAGCATTATTTCTAAAAATAATTGATTGTATTATACAAAGCAATGAGAATGTGACTATTTCCACCATTAATTGTGAATTTACTATACCAATAAAAAATTAATATCTTCACACGTTACTAAATATTGTATGCAGATGTGATGCATTATTATTATAAAACAATAGTATGTATTATAAAAATCATTGAGAATGTAACTATTTCCACCATTATTTGCGAGTGTATTATACTAAAAAAAAATTTCGTGATATGTTAATAAATATTGTATGCAGATGTGTTTCTATTTATTCCTCATTCATTTTTAAATTACATCTATGTATGGTTCTACAATCATAGTAGCAATGGGGCAGCTTGCTGATTTTAAGCATCAGATGATCATCTTTTGAAATGGCTGCCGCTAAAATTCATATGATGATGATATATATATGTATATATGTGTCTGTGTGTGTGTGTATATATATATGTGTATATATACACGCTGTATATACAAAATTTATTTTCAAGTTTAGGTTAGGTTAGATTACTCTGTATTCAATTTTCTTCTTTTGGGGGAACTGCTACGTGAACTGTGAAAATTGTGAGTTTTGTATCGACAAAAAAGAAATACAAATTGACAACTATAACATACTTTGAGCTGGCAGAACAATAAGACGAAAAGGAGGATGTGCTATTTATGCACATGAAAAACATGTGACAGAAATGACTATAAGTACTTCCAACAACTACGTAGAATTAGTAGCAGCAAATTTAAGAAATTAAACATGGGACAGATTATAATATATACTGTAGACCCTCAAACACCACCTACAAAATCCTCAGATACCATTACAAAGGTCAGGAACTGGATGAAAACTCTACACTCCCCAACCCAAAATATTATTCTCTGCGGTAATTTTAATTTCCCACTTATGAAATACAAAAGGATAGGTAGAAATACAATATGTACGAGTATAAACCAAAACAAGGGAGCCACACGGGAAGAACATCTTTAGATGTTAGAAAAATATTTATGACTTCATGGAAACTCGGAAAAAATTAAATGACAACCAACATAGATTCCGGTCAGGAAGTTCATGCTTATCACAGCTATTGGAACATTATAACATTATTGATGCACTCGAAAACAATGAAAACTATGATGTGATATTACAGATTATATACACAGATTTTGACAAGGTGTTTGACAAGGCGACCAAGGAATCATTCCACAAAAAATGAAATAGAGGGGAATAACAGGAAAAGTAGGAAAATGGATATATAATTTCCTTAGTGAGGGCCAGCAAGTCGTTACAATTCAGGGCCGGATGTAGAACCTGAATGTGATCGGTTTGCTGGCAGGGATTCTGAGGGCCGCCTTGATGAACAGCAGGGTTCAAGGGCAGCACCCTTGACGAGGACTCAGGGGGCGGAGGCCCCGGAAATTGGGTTTTAAGCATTTTGGGGTATTTTTTTGCATATATGGGACTAAAAACACACATTGCAGTATGTTACCGTATTTAGTACAACCCATCTGCAAATATTTACATTTTTTTACAAATATCATGAAAGTACTCGTATATTACACAGGTTAAAAGTCACACCTACTTTAATTGCCAAGTATATCTGCCAGTGTCAATCTTCTGGAATATTATAAGCGTTAAAAGACGCAACAAATATCTCCTTTTACTAGTAGAGGCCCGCAAAACACTTGCAGTCAAATTAATATCTTTATTGCAACATTATTTCTTTAAATACAGGATTTCTAGTTATTCTTTCACCAAAGACTTTAACAGAATCAAAACTTCGCACTCCAGAAAAGGCTTCATAAAGGTGTCCATGTTTAAAAACAGACTTAGGAATATAAATACAAAACATCTGCGGTCAATCAGGATCTTTATCAAGGCAGTCCGAGAGCAATGCAGCAGAATTATACTGACTATTCTAAACTCTTTGACTACCTCACTCTCAGAGTGGAGCAAATTCTATTCCATTCTCCTTTTGCTGAAATCTCCATTTTAGGTGATTTCAATGTTCATCACCACTTTTGCCTTTCCTCCCTTTTCACTGACATCCCTGGTGAACTAGCTTACAACTTTTCCATCCTGAATGACCTAGAGCAGATTGTAAACAAACAAAACAAAACATCTTTATTGCGGATCATTCACAATCCATAGCCACTTAACCTAACATACAAGTACAATCTTACGTATACACTGAACTTAATACAAAAATAATATAAAAATAAGGCCAACATAGCCACTTAACTTAGCATACTGGCATTCTATTTGATTAATTATTTGACAATTTTATATATATTGTCATTACCTGAGATATCTTATAACACTTATAACACTTATTATAACATAGCCACTTGCTATAACACTTATTACAACACAACTTAATATGCATATATAATCTTTGCTACATTACAAAAATAAGGTATTGTAAACCAGCAGTTGTCTGAACCAAGACTGCCATTTAGGTGAGAGGTACACAGTATCTGAAGACAGGACATCGTACAATAACACATTAGAGCTGTTTTGGACCCTAGTAATGAAATTATATATATTCTTCCGGATTACATTTGGTTGGTAGGTAGGTTACGCGTAGTAAACATAAAACTGGCACTGCACCATTTTGGTTCCCTACATAGCATACGAAAAAATATTATAAGCAACAGAGTTTATTCATAGCAGTTTTTGTATAGTTCCACCACAGATGGGATGTATACAATGCAGTACAGTAAGTTCTAAAAAGATAAATTTTAACTGATTCTGAACACATACCAAATTTCCTTACTAGCATGTTACCCTGTACATACAGCTTTTTATGTTGCTTCTCAATATCAAGTTCATCTCGCAGCTCGTGAGTACTTACATGACCTAAGTATTTACATGTGTCTTTAGCAGGTATAGTCTGACCATTCATTTCAAAAGACCCACATGATACATGTTTCAGTAGATTACACCTAAAAATCAAAATACGGCTCTTTGCCCCATTATAGGTGATGTCATTTTCTATACTATATTGTTCACATACCTCTAATAGTACTCTCAGCCCATGGGGAGAGGGTGACAGAAGAACAAGGTCATCAACATACATTAAATGATTAATTTTTTCCTTTCCAATGACACAGCCAGTACGTGCAGTTTTTAATTCATTGGTAAGGTCATCCATGTACATACAGAAAAAATAGGGTGATAATATACCTCCTTGCCTAACACCATTAGTCACCTTAAAACCTGGTGATACAGTGCTTTTCCATCTTACAAACATGGTCTGCTCTGTATACCAGAATGCAAGTATCCTAAGTATATATTTAGGTACCCCTCGACACAAGAGTTTCTTGAAAAGTTTGTGATGGTTAACTCTATCAAATGCTTTTGATGCATCCAAAAAACAGGAATAGACATTGCTGTTTGACATCTTGTACTTTAGGACGGCTTCCTTTAGCATATAAATACACTTGTCAGTACCATGTTTCACTCTAAAGCCAAATTGATTGTCATAAGTCTGCATGTAAGTGCTTATCCTATTATAAATGACATATTCTACACCTTAGAAAGTATACTGCAAGTGCTATTGGCCTATAATTATTCTTATCACAGATACTAGCACCCTTATTTTTAACAACTGGCAACAATACAACTGAAAAAATAGACTGTGGCAAGTACCTATGTCATACAGCTTATGAAACACATTGCAAGGCATAGGTATTATACGAGGGCTTACAACATTTTAAATGTTCTGCTTGTATGTCATCTAGGCCACAACTTTTGTTATCATCTAACTTATAATAACCTGCCAGATTTCTGAGTCATTAATTAGTAGTTCCTCAGAGCGTTCTAAATTTAGGCATATATTTAGTCTATCCCCCCCGAGAAAATTAAATAGGGTTTTCATAATGATTTTTTCCACAGTTCTGCAACGTTTTTTGCACCATGTACATTGTACACCCTCTATTATATTTGGCAAGGTAAGATTACTATTGTTAATTTTATTAACCTCCTTCCAGAATTCCCAACTGGAAGTATTGCTATTGCCTAATTTCCTGGCTAGAGATTCTCTTCATTTTCCTTAAATCTAAGAGCACCCTCGAACCTAGCACGAGTTCTATTTTTCAATTCAATTGGAAGAGTTCCCCTCCTGCCTAGGTTTCCCCATAGCAACCCATTCCATGAATACATTTTTTGCTACATCAACAAATTAGCACAGTATTCTGCCCACCCTGGATTGACATTTACTTTTCCCCATTTTTTATTCGTAAAAATACTTCCACTCGCACCCTTAATGGCATGTTCAAGCTCACCGTAATACTTATTTAAGAGATCTACAGGGTGGGCGGAAAGTAGCTCCCTATTTTGGATTGGTAAAAAAATACGTATATTATCCATTTATTTCAGAAGAAATAATATGAAAAGGTAGGCATACATGGTAGGTTTTCTCTAAAATTCAATGTGGGCTCCAACTCTTTCCACCAGCTTCTGGAGCCGCCCAGGAATGGCGTCCACTGACTTTAGCAGGAACTCCGGCGGGATGGAGAACATGACTTCCCGAATTGGTCCTCCAGTTCTTCCAATGTCCTCGGTTTGGTGCGGTAGACTTCTTCCTTTACCCACCCCCAAAGAAAGAAGTCGCACGGTGTCAAGTCGGGGCTCCTGGCTGGCCATTGATGTGGACCACGACGACCCATCCAACGCCCAGGGAAGTGGGCATCCAGCCACTCACGGACAACAAGAGCGAAGTGCTGAGCGGTACCTTGCTATGTTGCGAAACGAGGTCTGGCCGGTTGTCAGCACATGGGAGAACATCGACGATCTGATATTTATGCAAGATGGCGCCCCTCCGCACTTCGCTCTTGTTGTCCGTGGTGGCTGGATGCCCACTTCCCTGGGCGTTGGATGGGTCGTCGTGCTCCACATCAATGGCCAGCCAGGAGCCCCGAATTGACACCGTGCGACTTCTTTCTTTGGGGGTGGGTAAAGGAAGAAGTCTACCGCACCAAACCGAGGACATTGGAAGAACTGGAGGACCGAATTCGGGAAGTCATGTCCTCCATCCCGCCGGAGTTCCTGCTAAAGTCAGTGGACGCCATTCCTGGGCGGCTCCAGAAGCTGGTGGAAAGAGTTGGAGCCCACATTGAATTTTAGAGAAAACCTACCATGTATGCCTACCTTTTCATATTATTTCTTCTGAAATAAATGGATAATATCCGTATTTTTTTACCAATCCAAAATAGGGAGCTACTTTCCGCCCACCCTGTATATGGTTTACATCATCACAGGAGGGATTCCTACAAGCCAAAGCTTCCGCAGGAATCCTCACAAGCCTTAGTAGTGCATCAGTCAGCATTGTATAGTAATCTACCTCAGAGTGACTAAGATTTGACCAATTAACATTATAGTAATCATCATTACCACAGTCATTGTCTATGTCAGGTGCTACGATACAATCAAGCCCTATTACAAATGGAATATGATCAGATTCAAATACATCATAAAGTATGGACATGCTATTCATTATATTATAACCATTGTGGGAGGCTATACAGTGGTCTAGCCACGAGTGAGTCCCCCAGGTATCACTAACATATGGAAATGAGTCATTAGGGAATAGCAATTTACTGGCAAGTTTGTAGTGCATGCCTCACAGTAATTGATAAGAAGCTTAGCAAAATCTGAACCCGGTTTAGTGATATTGCTGTTAAAATCACCAACCACTATAACACATGAAGAGTCTAGCTCCTCTAGCCGTATATTTAGTTTACAGAGTCTATCTAAATATACCTCTTCATTTTCAGCACACTCATAAGGCATATAACCATTGAATATATACAGTATTTTGTTGTCAATCGTTAGTTTTATGGCTACAACCCACTCATATTCATAACTAATGGGCTCTATAAATATATCCATAAATAAATCTATCTATAAATCTATTCTGTCTGCCCACAGTAATAACTTCACTATCATCATTGGGTGAGTTAGCTATTCCCCTGTAGTTAGACTTAATATTGTTTAAATCTTTGCACTCTTATTTAGAGAGCCAAGTTTCCTGAAAACAAGAAATGTCATATGCAGATAAAAGTTTATTGATCTCACTGTCAGCATTGACTTTGAGGCCTCTACAGTTATAGCTACTAACACTGGATTGAGTTTTTCCTGAAGTTCACGTTATACCAATTATAGTATATTCCTTTAGGCCAGACTTCTGGCCCCATAAATACAGAGGGATCCTCACATTCCGCCTTAATGTAGAAGGAGCGGTAGGTATCTAGTCGGTTATTGGTTAATTTGGAGCAGGTAGTCCCAATTTTCGTCATTTCAAGCAGGTATTCTTCTAGTTCTGAAGCAGATTGGTCAGGTGGGAAACGGGAGGCAAATACATGGGCCTGCCGAGATATTTTCACTGCCTTAATTGTTGTATTCATCGCTAGCCCTAGCCGTGGTTCTCTTCTGGATGGAGAGGGGTTCCCAGAGTCCTGTTTCTTTTTCTGACGCAAACCCCTTTTACGAACTGTTGTCCACCCATGCCCTACATTCTGCTCACCAGGGTCACTAGCTGCCAAGCAGGTTTGAATAGTCCCTTGAGACGTGGCCACATTACTAAAGGTCTCAGTAGCATTGCCTTCTGTTGCAGTTAATTTGTCGTTTGTTTGTGTTGGAGATTCATCATATGACAGACTATGCAGTTTAGGGTATATACGTACTACCTGCTGCCCACTGTTAGGATGGTTGTTCATGTTCGTACAAGTTTTTATGTCATTGGACTTCTCTTTTAGAACTTGAGAGTAAAGTGCCTTACCGTTTTCTCCCTCCTCTAGTTTGGATATACAGCTCTGCTGAGCTTTGAGAGAAGATGGTGTGAGAATAGGAGCGGCAGGCCTCCTGTCCTGAGGATCACTATGCTGTGTCGTGGTGATGACGATATTCCTGTCTGGATGGGCAGTTTGCCTGCTGCTCATCTCAGCTTCCAAGTCTGAGATCCTAGCGGTCACTTTTCTGTGTTCCGAGGTTATGCTGCTGCATATATCTTTTAGCTCTCTGTTTTGGCCATGCTGGGTATACAGGCCACCTTTCAGTAGCTGCACCTCATCCTGAAGTGATTCTATTTTACTTAAGAGTACAGTCACATCAATAGAGTCGAAACGTATTGGTGGCAAGTCCAGGTTCTCACTTGCAAATATGGCCCTATCGTTAGTTGCCTTTATTTCAAAAATCTTTTTAACGATGTCCTTAAGGTTGAGCACATTTTTCTTTTCACCTTTGCGATGGATAAGCCTCTTGTCAGAGTTCCCATTCGTTGGGTATAATGCAAATAATTTTGTTTTAGCAGTCTCTATCTTTTCACCACTATAATGTTTTTCACATAATGTGATTATCGTGTCAGTGGGTAATAAGTCAATCTTCACATTAATGAAACACAGAATGTTGTTGATAACAACACTTGGCCCATCTGAAGATCCTTCCGTCATCGTTTAGTTCCGAAATCCTAGCCTATGGTGACTGACGCAGCTGTGCAAGTTTTCCATGTTCGCCTTAGCCAACGTCACAGCAATTTTTATCAGTAATTAAAATGTTTAACTTTCACATTTATATATTAAACTAATAGTAAAAGTTAACTAATACTTTTTAACACTTTTTAATACTTTTTAACACTTCCATAGCGCGTAAGTTTGTAAATATATCTACTGTAAAGTAATAAAAACTATTTATTTATTTGCTTGGTCTTTCATTTAAGATTTCGGAGCATTTACCCGGCCTTTTGAAACTATTTTGAACAATTTATGTAGTTAAAATTCACTCGCTCATTCGTTTCGTTCGTTCGTAATTCGGTATTTTAAGAATTTATATACTCTTTATGAAGCTAATCGTAAAAGTTAATTAATACTTTTCAACACTTCTAAAGCCCGTAAGTTTGAAAATATATTTAAAGTAATAAAACTAATACTTTATTTGCTAAGTCTTTCGTTTCAGATTTCAAAGCGTTTATCCAGCTTTGGAAATACATTATAATATACAACATTTTACCTGTATCCCGTTCGCCTTGGAGATAGGCCCAACATTCTGGATTTATTTCTCACCACTCATCCTTCTTACTCTCAAACCTTTTTCTCCATTGAGCTCCTCCGACCACAAACTCATATCTGTTTCCTGTCCTCCCACTCCAGTTCGGTCTTTGGATCCTCCCAAGAGGAGTCACCTTTGGCACTTTGACGCAGCCGATTGGTAAGCCCTTTGGCAGTCCAGTAGTATGGGCGTAAAAATGTAGACGGAAAATTTTGGCAAGGCAGAAATGAACTCTAATAACGTAACCTATGGGGAAATCAGTGCCAGTGTCAAGTGAGAAGGAAGAGAGAAAACTGCTTGAAATGAGAAATTGAGTTGAAGGTAAAAAGAGGGGAAATCAGTGCCAGTGGCAAGTGAGAGGAAGAGGGGAAATGAAGGCGAGGGAAATCAGTGTCAGTGCCAAGTGAAGGAAAAAGATGGGAAGTGAGGAGTGTCAGTGGCAGTTCCATTGCTAGTGTGACCTAAATGCATCGAGTAAGAGTGGGGGAAGGGGGGTGAGGCACAGCTGTGTAAACAATAAAATTGATAAGCGTAAACAAAGAGTTTGATGAGGGTTAAAAGCGATGGGATAAGGATTAGAAGGGAATATATATATATATATATATATATATATATATATATATATATATATATATATATATATATTATCCATATAGACAAATGAGCGGTTTAAGGGTGGTAGAAAAGGACACAGCTAAGAGATGGAGTTATATTCTGTTACGTTTCGGCACAAAGCCTTACTCACACAGAATGACAACATCAGTTAAGCACACAATATTCAAATTTTTCCAAATCTACTGGACGAACACTCATGGCTTCACCTGATTGGCTGGTTACTGTTGATGCTCCTTGTCCCCGCCCTTTTCTGCTAACTTCACCACAATTTTTCCCGTTATTTTAACTGAACACATAAATCCCTCTCTATGATTTACCACGTTTCCTGACGTTATATAAGCAGCTTCAATTGCTTTCCTCATTGCCTTATCTAGTCCTTTATGAATGATCTTAGCTTCTTGCCAGTTTGGTCGGTGTCCGTACCTACCTGCATGCAAGACGAGTGAGTTAGATGTTCAATGTAAACGCATATCTGCTCTATGTTCACATAGTCTTTTTGGTAAGCCGCGCCCTGACTCCCCATAATAAACGGCGTAACAGCCATTACATGGAATTTCGTAAACTACACTACGTTCATTAATACACTCATTTTGTTTCGTCCTCACCATATCGCCTATCTTTATCCCCGAAGAATTGGCTAAATAAACTCCCGCTCCTCTTGGAAATTTATCGATAATTTGGGCTCCTCTTGAATGCGGAACCGTTATATACTGTTTATCTACATTATTTTCAATCTCACCTTTACGCCGTTCTGATATGATATATTAACTGCTTTTTCCTTTAGTTTAACAATTAATCCTTCGGGATAACCTAACTTTCCAAACGCTTCCCTGATGTATTCAAATTCATTCACAGTGACCCGTTGCCCACGTCGGGCTAGCATCATGAAAAAGAAAATCTATGGTATTTGTCATTTACCATTACTTATTCGGACTATAGTGGATTTAATTATCCCAGAAGAGTTCCTTGTTCCATGCACGTTCTGTGTGTATCATAAAAAAACTCAGGGACCATTCTGAGTTCATTCCCATCTTGAAACGGACATGTTATGTGCCTTGAAAAGTGGACGCTCAATTCTGCTAGTTGAGGTTTAAGTTTTGGTTTTTGGCTAAAATATAATAGTTACCCCTTTTTCTTTGATGTATTCAATCTGACGTGAAGACAGCGAGTCTTTTGCTTATATTGAGGTTCTAAATGTAGCAGGGCTAGGCTGCTTTAAACCCTAGATCCATGTCCCAAAGCTGGATCCTGTCTGCTTTGCAGATAGCTGGTGAGGGAAGCTATATTTATGGGACCTCTTTGCGAGTGACCCGTTGCCCACGTCGGGCTAGCATCATGAAAAAGAAAAACTATGGTATTTGTCATTTACCATTACTTATTCGGACTATAGTGGATTTAATTATCCCAGAAGAGTTCCTTGTTCCATGCACGGTCTGTGTGTATCATATATATATATATATATATATATATGAACAGAAGGACCAACACAACGGCAAACATTTTCATTTATTTTTTGTGCTGCAGACGTTTCGACAAATCTTTTGTCATCATCAATGAATTAAGTCTTAAAACCTTAAAACAAAAAAAAAACAAAAAAAAATGAAAATTACATCAATACAATATTAAAACCATTAAAATTAAAACCTTAAAATAAAAATAATGAAAATTGCATCAATACAAAATTAAAATCATTAAAATTGCATCACTACAAAAAATTAAAATCATTAAAATTAAATTAAATTACCTCAACAGGTAAATACACAATGTTTACATCGACCTCCATACTTGACAAAACCTAAGAGAAAACTGTATGGTCCGTAAATCAGAAGGTATATGTCTATGAAAATCGGTTGGTTAGTTAAAACAGCTGTAATTTGTAAGATGAACTATTATTGTTAATGGAGGGTTTGTTTCTATAGATGTACAAAGATTCTAAGATTCAGAGTTCTGTGAGGTTATTGGATCTAGTTAGAATTTCAAACTGAGTTTTGTGAAGGGGATGGTTGTTTTCATTACATGGTTTCTAATTGCGGATTGTGGTGGGCTACTGAGGGGACGGTTCGTACGGACTGATAAGCCCAAATGTTGAGAAAGGCGTACCTCCAGTTGGAGTTGAGTACTGCCAATATACGCAGCCTTACAGCTGTCGCACGTGTATTTGTAAACAACATTAGGGCATACAGTTTTGGGGAATTTGTCTTTGAACTTTAAAAAATTTGGTAATTTAAGTGGGTTGACGAAGGCGAATCTAAAATTTATTTGTGGATAAGTAGACTTGAGCAGTTTGGACAATTCACCTCGAATACGCAATGATAAATAACCATAAAAAGGTAATTTAATATATCTGGTTTCCTTTTGTACTGTAGTTATGGGGAGTTTAGTATTAAAAGTGTTATTTAAAAATTTCTTTAATTGGTTATCAAAAAGATTAGAAGGGTAGTAATTATTAATAAAGTACTGTCTTAAAAATTTAAACTCTTCGTTTAATGAAAAGTAATTTGAACAAATACGGCAACTTCTTGTTAATAATGTTACTATAGCACTAATCTTATATTTATAAAACATACAACTTAAATAATTGGTTCCCAAGCCAGTAAAAGTTTGTTTTCGAAATAGTGAGGTCTGAAACTTATTATGAGCCCGTTTAACTAGAACATCCAGGAAAGGTAAACTATTATTTGCTTCGTTTTTACATGTGTACTTAATATTACTATGTTGTTTATTAAGATAATGAAAGAAAAGTTTTATGTGTGAAGGATGTTTAAATATTAAGAAAGTGTCATCCACGTATCTTCTGTAATATAATAGTTTACCTTTCCTGGATGTCTGATTTACGGACCATACAGTTTTCTCTTAGGTTTTGTCAAGTATGGAGGTCGATGTAAACATTGTGTATTTACCTGTTGAGGTAATTTAATTTAATTTTAATGATTTTAATTTTTTGTAGTGATGCAATTTTAATTATTTTAATTTTGTATTGATGCAATTTTCATTATTTTTATTTTAAGGTTTTAATTTTAATGGTTTTAATATTGTATTGATGTAATTTTCATTTTTTTTTTTTTTTTTAAGGTTTTAAGACTTAATTCACTGATGATGACAAAAGATTTGTCGAAACGTCTGCAGTACAAAAAATAAATGAAAATGTTTACCGTTGTGTTGGTCCTTCTGTTCATCTGTAAGCTCCGTTTCCCTAAGGAGAAGTCAATAGCTTTGATATGGTTGATATGGTTGATATGGTTGATGGTTGCGTGCATGTTTGAAAAGTGTAATGTTTTATCTGTGGATAAGTGTATTACTAAAGAGCTGGGTAGTGACTTGGTTTGCAGTGTGATCAATCTTATGTTGGCAGACTTAAAAGTTTGTTTGAGTTTAGGATTGGCGGCATGTAGGGGAGGTACAGAATTAGGAGATTGGGTTGTTCATCGACGGGTGGAGGATGGGGTACAAAGTGGCGGCGGTGAGCAGTTAATAAGACTGAATATATTAACTGCTGAATATATTAAATGAAGGGAAACGGATAACCCAATTTTTTAATGCTGACAAAGGTGGTGGATTTCAAGTTGAGAAATTCAAGCCCACAGAGTGGGAGAGCCGTTGGGAAAAGGTAAAATAAAAACAGGGCGTTTGACTTCTTGAGGATGGTGAGAGAAATAGTGACTGTTAATTCCAACATGTGTCGGTTTGAGGTAGGCAGCAAAATGAAAGAATAAATTTCTTTGGTGAACGTCGGTTCCAACATGTTTAACTTCGCTGATCTAACTGAAAGCCATTGTCTCGAGTGCAATAAGGGGAAAGCATACTTTGCACTAAAACGAAAGATTTTAACTGCCACATAAAAAATAAGATAATTAATTTCCTAAAGTCCTGCAGGCGCGGAACCTCCTGAAACGCAGGGCCATAGACAAAGGCCTGCGCTTTAGGCAGGCACTGGTATCCTGATAGGTCACCGAACCATATGGTCATAAAGATCGTATGTGAAAAAATTAGCGAATAAGAAAAATGTTGCTGTTTTGAAAATGGTAGAAAGTCACATGATATTCACTCCTTGCATACTCCACTATAACTCAGCAACACTTCTAATGTGAGTAGCTTATTCTTTTAAAAAATACCATCAGAAGTTTGATTTTCTTTATTTCGTCACCCAAGTATATAGTATTATTTCCAACACTTGTTGCTGATGTACAATACGAGATTCAAGCTAAAATTCATGAATTCTTAAACTGGAATTCTCACATTTTCGTCATGTACTTAAATTAAAAGCTTCACAATAAATTTATAATTTGCGATACAGTTATTACTATACCCTTTGATATTTAAATGTTAAAATATATGCAGTATCTGCGAATCTGTGTGTAAATTAAAAACCGTGGCATGACAGCTGTGAGTGTCATAGCTTGATGTTGTTAAAGAATTTATTAGGTAAAACTGGTAGTTAAATTCATCTGCGGCCTCAGAGGCAGGATCCATTTCGAGTATGAGTTTGGAGCCTTAATTCCACGAAGATTTAGAAGGCCGATGACGGTAGACAAAGCGTGAACGATAAATTTCTTTTCAGTCTTGGTAAAAGGGTCAATCTGTAATTTTAAAGTAATATGACTCATACCGTTTATGAGTGTCACAATCACCAGAGTTTGCTGACTGCGCAGACTTTAGTAGTAATATGAAATGACGTTCACTGACTTTTATACAGAAATGAATTCGTTGTAAACAAATAATCAACATTTCGAAATAACAGTAATAACCTAAAAATAAAAACCCAAAGCTTGCCTAACATCTAAGTAAATTGAAACTATTCAGTAAAGAAAAAGAAAAATTAGTCAAATACAAACTTTATCATGGTCCCTTTTGGCAGGCCCTCTGTTATGCTTCGCGACACATTTTATTCTCTCTTTGTCTTCTGGTACTTCTAAAATATCTAGAATTCTTCTCAGCTGTTCCAAGGTGTTCTCCACTAAATCCTCGTAAAATACAACCAACAGATGTTTCGTCCAAATCAGTGGGGATTCGCATATCTAAAAGGTGTGAGATAGTGTTTAGGATGATTTTTATATAAATAATTTCGTGAGGTACAATAGGACAAGAAGTCGATTTCTTTGTCGAGTCTGTAAAAACGCACTGACAAGGATAACACAGATGGGTTGCATGTTTCATGAAAGTTCCGCAAAAATGAATTACTGTATAATTGTCAATTTCCAATGATAATAATAATATTTACTGAGAAAGAACACATTATATAAAATATACAGCGCATCCATATAGGTTTACACAGTGTTAGCAATAACGTTTAATTTTGTATTTTTAGTGGCAAGTAGTCCAATTACAGCATTTTTATCTGAATATGCCGTTGGAAAGCATGACAGCTTTCCAGGCAAAAATCTTTGAGATTCATTTCTATTTTACAAAAATCATAAGAAATATAAATAGAATTAGTGGAAAATAAAATAAAGTTGCCTTCAGTTAATTCTGCTATTACAAATGAAAATTGAGATAATCTTCGAAATAATAGAAAAAGACGTGGTAAATAATAAGGTATAATAATAGAAATAATGATAAAAATAATAGGAATAATAGAAAAGTAAAATGGTAAACCATTTGGTAAACAGAACATGTTGAAATACCAATAATAATTAATTTCTACTATTACAAATCAGAAATGATGATACAATCTTAACGTTATAAAAATACAGATAAATGATAATGATTATAAATATGACGTAATATAATGGAAACTTTTAACATAATTTATATAATTTGTGATTATATAACTCCTGATTTAAGATTGTGAATTTTCATAATATAATTTGGGTGATTTTCTTTGTTTAGTAATATTCATAAGGTCCAATATATATATATATATATATATATATATATATATACAGTATGTCCCACAAAAAAGTACACCCAACTTTAGATTGTACTAACTCCTCCAAAAATTGAGATATTTCGGATCTGTTTGTTTGATTTAATATGGCAAATTAATTATTCTTTGTTAACTTTCAAATTTATTCAGGTTTAAACGATTTAGTGTTTAAACATCTGCTTTTAACTGAATGGTACAGCAAAATGGGTTGCGCGGAATGATCATTTCTCCCAGCCAGATAGCTCCTCTTGCTTTAACCAATGTGCTACTTTTTACGTCGAAGGATATTGCAAATATTTTTTTAAATAATTCGAACTTTTGTATCTAAGATAAGAGTCATACATATAAATGAAGAATCTGAATTACTAAATTTATAAATAACTTTGAAACCCTTATCATGCAGTTTACACGAAGGCAGTGCGTTCTCATGGTCACAACTTATCTGCAAACTAAAAGCTTAAAACAAGTTCAGAATACCTTCGAACTGCAATTTCCCGATAGAGCTTCTCCAACTAAACATACAATTTTGAAGAATGTTCGGAAATACAAAGAAGAAGGAACGGTCCTCAAGCATGTTCGGCATTTATTAGAGAGCCATCCAAAAGTGTCCACCAGGCGAAATGGTACAGAACTCTCACGCATGTCATTTCATCGAATAGTTCGTGAGGATTTGAATTGTACCCATACAGAATGGAAATTCGACACCAACTCATTGAAGGAGATCTACCTCGCCGCCTAAGGTTTGCCCAGTGGTTTCTTGAAAAAACAGAAAGATTCACGGAACAATTAGTGGTTGGAGATAAGGCGGCCTTTTTTATGAATGGTCTAGTGAACAGACAAATCTGCCGTCAATATGCACCAAAAAATCATCCACCTGAAAATCATATCTACGAAAAGAATAACTCTAGACAAAAACTGTCTCTCTGGGTAGGACTGTGCGGTAATGGAGCGTTAATTGGCCCGGTCTTTTACGATGGTAATCTAAATGGTGAAGCTTACCTAGAAATGATAAACCGAGAAATCCTTCCACAAATACGTATTGCTTATGGAAACCGATTTAATCGTATTTGGTGGGTACAAGACGGAGCTCCTGCTCACAGGAGAGTTATTGTGAAGGAACGCTTGCAGGAAGTCTTCCACCAAAGAGTAATTGCTACAGGCCATGACATTGAATGGCCTCCCAGAAGCCCTGACTTGATCCCGTGTGATTACTTTTTATGGGGTCATTTGAAAAATAGAGTATTTGCATCACAACCTATCAATTTAGATGATTTGAGGACTCGCATCACAGCTGAAATCAACTTGTTAAGAGACAATCCAGATCTTATCAAAAGAGTGATGGGGAAGATGAGAGCTCGACTCCAGATTTGTATCGATAGGAATGGCGGTCATGTTGAAAGAAAACGAAACCAAGCATAACTTTTGTAATAAGGAATAAAGAAAAATCTGCTTTGTATCTTATTAAAATTATGTTAAAGTATCTATTGTTATGTATTTGTCTTTTCATTACATCGATAGCACACACATTATTTTTTCATTGACCAATTTTGCGCAATCCATTTTGTTGTACCCTTCAGTTAAAAGCAGATGCTTAAACACTAATTCGTTTAAACATGAATAAATTTGAACGTTAACAAAGAATAATTTGCTATATTAAATCAAACAAACAGATCCAAAATATCTCAATTTTTGGAGGAGTTAGTACAATCTAAAGTTGGGTGTACTTTTTTGTGGGACATACTGATAGAAGCTAATAAAGTGTTTCTTTCATGATTTGCGAAACGAAATCAGTGATGGTACTTGTCTGATATTTATAGGTATAGCGTTCCAGATATCTGCCCCTTTGTAGGAGAGAGCATTTCCTGCAATTTGCATTCAATAATTTGGTTTATGTATGAAATCATTAGGAAGCCTTGTATTATGATTATGGTTGGTCTGATGGGGGGTAACCCCTGTGAATGGGCGAAGTATAGTTTCTATTATTAGCAACTTCGTACATACTGATACCGACAATATGTTTATAAAAGTCTTTTACTTTTAGAATATTTAAATTCCTGAATATTGGAGAGGCATGAGATTGCCTGTTATCGTTGTTTGAGAGAGTTTGTAAGCATTTTCTTGAATTACTTCCAGCGGATACCGTATATAATTCTTTGTACTACCCCATGCTGTGATTACATATTGTAAGTGTGGATGAATAAATGAGTAATATAGTGTGAGGCGAGTATTTTGGCTGCATACTAATTATAATACATAAAATACTTAAGTAGTCTACGTGTTGCTGGGGACTGGTGTATTTGATTTTGACAAAGAGAAAAAAGTGTGAAAAAAAATTGTTCAGATAACAGGGAAAAACACTTTCCAACCCTAGTCCTGGTCAGAACTGGTTTTTCTTCCGTCCGAATTGTTCAGTCTGAAAAATGCCAAGCTTTTCGCCCCACCTTAATAATAAATCATTCAGACGGGCCAGAAACTGGAGCAGCACTCAGACCAGCTAATGCGACCCATTGTGTTAACGCCTATATTATTATTACCAGTATCATCGGGATTCGAACCCCCGACCTCAGTGTTACCCACTGAGCTATTGCCCTTATATGTATTGAGAAAGTTCTTACTTCGAAAAATATTATTCCATGAAAAAGAATTTGAGTCGTTTCATAAATTTTGTTTGGTGTTTGTGAAATATTTATGATAATTTATAAGTCGAAATTATTTCTAGGGAAGAATATTTCCTATTCATTTCCAGTATAATAAATTGTAATCAGCGACGAGAGCGAGAAACTGGTATAGTGTCAGACCAACTAATGTGCCCTATTGTTGTACAGTAATTCCTGTATTATGATTATTACCAGCACCATCGGGATTCGAATCTCCGATCTCAGTGTCTTCCCTTCACTTATAAGGAAACGGTATTATCCACTGAGCTGCGAGCACTTGCTTCCAGTGTACTTTAGGGTACTTTTTAAAAATAACTTTTTTCTGATATTATTGGGAAACTCTGAGCTGTTTTTAAACATCGAAAATTAGATTTGTTACTTATAGAGGATGTTTAAAAATAGTCTTCAATATAAAGTTCTATGTAGAGGGTGGGAGAAAAGTCTCTAAGGATTTTATACATACAACTATTTAGTCAATAACATTGTACAGATAAATGCTCAAATGATGAAACAAATCAAACAAAAAGTCTATAAGAATTTTATTCATACAAATATTTTGTTAAATTGTAATTTAATCTTCAAAGAGTTCTCCATCCACTATGATACATTTGTGGATTCTCTCTCCGAAACTCTTCATCGTTCTTCTGAACCTATCGTGTGGGCTCCTTTCCAGTTCTTCATCTATTCTGCTGCCAAGGGCATTCACATTTGGATTGATGAAACCAGAAGTGTAGAGTTTTTCACGCAAATACGCCCAAAGCCACAAATCACATGGAGTTAAATCAGGTGATCTGGCTGGCCACCCGATTGGACCTCGCTGCCCAAGCCGTCTTCCTTCAAGGTTCCTATCCACAATCTCACGGGCAGCTGCAGAGTAATGTGGCGGTGCTCCATCATGTTGATAAAACCAATTCCTGCCAACATCATTAGTAAACTGTGGCCAAACTTTGTCTCTCAGTACCTGGCAATAACGTTACCATCCATCGTATCTCTCGATATGTCAAAGGAGACGAGTCCTCAATAACCAATGTAGGCCCAAACTGTTAGTGTAGCCGTTTTAACGGGTTTACCTAATCGTGTTTTGGGATTTTTTTTTTTCGCCCAGTAGTGAACGTTGTGTTTGTTTCCTTTACTCGTTAAACCGAAAACACATTCATCTGAAAATTTGAACTTTTCAAGGAAATCTGGATCACTGTTGAACTTTTGTCTCATTGTTTCAGCAAACTGCAGCCGTCTATCAGAATCATCGTCGTATATGAGCTGAGAGTAAATGGGTTTGTAATCGTGGTACCCCTGTAATTTCAATATTTCTGCTACTGAAAATTTGGAAATAATTCAATTGAATAATTCTGGATTGTGTAGAGCAGTGGTCGGCAACGTCTGACCCGCGGGTCAATTGTAGTATATAATATATATAAAATAATAATTATTATTACATGAAGAGTGTTTTTCATTTTAAAATTCCCGAAAATAGTGTATTTTTATTTAAATTTTGAACACTGACCCATTATCAAATTACCAATAAATCAAAATGACCCAGTTTCAAAAAAGGTTGCCTTCCACTGGTGTAGAGGTAGCCAGATAAAACCGGTTTTGTGTTGTAACTTGGTATCCCCACCCCATTCCAGATTCTGTAGAGGTAACCAGATAAAACAGGTTTTGTGGTATAGCCATAGCCTATACTCATCCACACGTTGGTTCACTATCGATTACATTGGAAAGGAATAAAGACGTTCGCTTCAAGCAACGTGCCGTAATTGCATTTTTGACCGCGGAAAGTGTTGCTCCCATAGACATTCATCGGCGAATAAAAGCTGTGTACGGCAAACAGTGTGCTGATGTGAGTACCGTTCGACGTTGGGCGAGGCAGTGTAAAGGAGAAGCAGGACAAGAAGATTTGCGAGACAAACCGCGAAGTGGAAGAACTGTAACGGCAACCGACAAGTCTCATCGGAACTCCGTTGACGAACTGATTCGTGGAAATCGTCGCATTAAATAAAATGAAATTGCTGCAATGCTCGATATCTCCAAAGAACGCGTGGGACACATTATCAGTATTCTCGGTTACCGAAAGGTCTGCGCCAGATGGGTGGCTCGCATACTCATTGCCGAAATGAAAACTGAGCGACTACGCATTTGTCAAGAAAATCTGCAGCGCTTCAAAAATGAAGAGGAATTTCTGCACAGCACTGTGACAGGAGACGAGACGTGGGTCACCATTTTGACCCTGAAAATAAATGGAAATCCATCGAATATCGGCACAAAAATTCACCGCAACCAAAAAAATTCGAAGTTAAAAAATAATGATGGCTGTTTTTTGAGATATCAATGGTGGTGTTCTCGAAGACTTTACGGAAAGAGGGACAACAATCAACTCCGCACGTTATATTGAAACTCTGAAAAAGTTGAGAAAACGGTTCAGAAGGGTTCGCACCACAAAAACGGAGTCATTGTTCACCATTTTAACGCACGGCCTCACACCAGTATTCAGACGCGAGAAGCAATTGAGGATGTGCAATTCACCGTCTTGCCGCATCCACCATATAGCCCCGATTTAGTACCATGCGATTTTCACCTCTTTCCTAAACTTAAAGAACATCTCCGTGGAAATCGCTACGAGTCTGACGAAGAAGTTAAGGCCGCTGTGAAATTTTGGTTTCGTAGTCAAAGCTCCAAGTTTTACCGGGATGGATTTCAAAAACTCATTTATCGTTGGGGTAAATGTATCGAGGACTTAGGGTTACCAGGTCTCCGGAAATTGAGCTTTGTCTCCGGTCAAAATAGGCAAATCTCCGGATTTTTATTGATCTTACTATATATGTTGTTGGTTTAGCCTATAATCTAATTATTTTTACCAGACTGATGGTAATTAGCATGCAATGAGAGTGGCATATTAAGTTAGTTAGTTGAATGGACTAAGTGTATGCATATTTATGTGTAAATGATATGGTATATTATATCTGAGTAGATTTTATATTCAAAACATCGTCAGGAGGCGGTGATGCTAGGAAATATTCAAACAAAAAACTAAAAAATTTTAAGGCAGACCTATATTTTAAATGGACAATTTTAAAACCAATATTGTCATTGCACACTAGGACACATTATATTTGTTTAATTAATTAATAAATTATATGGTAAAAATTTCATTAAAAGTAGAATTTGCCTCTTTTCTTACATATTTTTGGCAAGATAATTATTCTGGTATTATTTATAAGGAAATTAGAAACTAAGCTGGTTATGTATGTATTTTTTCTTGATCAATTAATTTTGTGTAAAAAATGAGGAAATTTATATATCGGTTTAGCTACATAAACAAATAATGATGAGCTTCGTAGGTAAAATCTCCGGATTTGGAAACCATCTGATCTGGCAACCCTAATTCGAGGTAGAGGGTGATTTTATAGAAAAGCAAATGTATCGTTTTGAAGAATAAACTCTAAGGTACATATCTGCTTTTGTTTCGATAAAATCCTTTAACCCTTTTAAAATTTATTTGAGAGGAGGCATTACTTTTCAGCCCACCCTCGTAAAATTTAAGACAAATACGCAAACATTAAGGAAATTGATAGGCTACATAGCAAAACTTGCTTCAGGTCCTATACCCTGAAACAGCAATAACAGCTACATGTTTGGTTCTACAAACATTAATTAAAATACAAACCTTACTCCACATATCTAAATGTTCTCTGACAAACTTTCGGAACTCTGCAAAAATGTAAAAGAGCTCTTAGTATTTTAGAATTTCTGTAGTTTTAACAATGTGTGTTTACAATTATTTATTTATTTATTAACATTTATTTGAAGCAGATAATTATATAATAATGAGTGAGGAGGGACAGAAACTGGCACAGCGCCTCAGGCCAACTAATGCGGCCCACTGCTCCAACTACTGCATTATTAGTAGTGCCAGTATCAACGGGATTCGATCGAACCCCTGACCTCAGTGTTTTCACTTCATTTATAAGGAATCCATGTTATCATTGAGATACGGACAGTGGCGATGATTATGTAACTTGATTTATCTTCCGGTTTAGGTTTCACTTAGCCTAAGGCCAGAGTTCTATGAAGTTCTATTTTTAGTACTTTGGTAAATTGCAACCTCATTTTTAAGTACTGTTTTTAAACAATTCCTCATAAATAAAGTCGGACTATATGTTCTCATATTTCACAGTTAAGTATAAAAATTTGTTTTTGTGTTATAACAATACTGCACGGACTGCCCTTCACCTCAATATTAAAAATAAAATTGTTCAGAAACTTTTGTATGAGAGTGTGTGGATAAATACACACTCTATATACAGTATATTCATAATATTTTCTTATTTGTCTTTCATTTCTAACAAAAATAATGGAAAATAGCCTTCACACTATACCTTTTCCTTTGTATGTATCTTCCTCCGCATTGAATGTATGCGCTGATTTGGATATTTGCTTTCCCGTTTTGAAACTCCAGTACGACGTTATGGCTCTTTTGGAGAAGGAGAAAAAGTGAATTAATAGCGTTCTATTTCTATAATCTTGCATGCAACTACACAAAGAACACGAGAACGATTAATCGTACCAGAGATATGTTCGCATGAACATTTAATCAAATTTGACACGTCCCTGTGGCTTAGGATAGGTTAGGCCCGGTCATTTAGATTATACTGTAGTTTAGTGTACGTTAGAGGATTAGTTGAGAATTCGGTTTAACTTTATTTGTATTACGTATCTTAAAACGATTACAAGTTTTGATGATTTTTCCTATCTTGTATCGACAATGTGTATTAAAGGTGTCTTGTATCTGACAACGTTATAAAGATAGTGTATGGTTCGAGGTTTTCCGGGGTGTTCACCCCAGGCCCAGTGTAATCGATTCGTGGTAGCTGTTCCGGTAGGGTGTGTCAATTTTAGGGAGCAAAGTGAAATCTTTAAATTTTCGAAGACATTTTGATTGTATTTCAATATTAAAACTTAAAAATATAGATAGGTTTCTTGAACTTTGCCAAGGGTGCCATGTCTGCCTTGCTCTTGTTCCTGGACATGAGCTCCCTACTGGCCACCTAGCCACTGATGTACACCCCCCTCCTCTTGTGATTAAACATGTTATGTTGCTTCAGTTGTCATCCTTACACATCTCTACTGACTGTGTGTGTGAGGGCCATGCAGGAACTTCCATTGGTCTATCCAGAAACTTCTTGATTGCAGCAGTGGTGAGGGAGCAGGTCAGAGGAGGCTCAGTCACGCCAGAGTTCCAGTCAATAAGCTCCGAGAGTTTGGTGGCATCTGGGTTGATGTCAGGAGTCTTCCTGGGTCTGACACTGCAGTCTCCTACCTGTGTGTCCTCATCTCCTTCACCTCTGATTTCCAGTATCCTCTTCACTGCCTCCATCCTCTCCTCCTCCACCTCACTGCACAGCATGGCCTGGAGCACGGCCTCAGAGTGTGCATACCAGGGTGATCTCTTCACTGTAGGCATCACTATTCCTATCACCTCCTCTTCTGACTTCTGAGCAGCTCCAGCTGGTAGAGTACATGCCTGTGACCCTCCACCCAGCTGTGATTTAACTTGATGTTGAACCAGTTTGGCATGTAGACTCCCACTATGAATTCCACAATTATCCTCAGATTCTTCAGGTTCCTACCTTCAGCCCATGTTTGGAAATCACAATCTGCAGAACCTTAGACCGACCGTGGTGACCCACCTACTGTGACAGACTGGCCCAATCTCCAAGAGAGGTAGACTTTGAGGTACCTCTCCCGATCTGATGGCAGTGATGATTCTGTAGCCATATGATTGGTCTGTGCTGAGGTCCTTGACTACCTCCTGACTGAGATGGGGTAGAGGAGGACCAACAGTGATCCTCGTGAAGTTTGGGTTGATCTCCAGCTCAGTGGCAGTGTCTAACATCTTCCCTAGGGGCCCAGACCACTTGTTGTTGCTCAATGTCTTGCCATCCAGTGCAGTCACCAGGTGTCTGAGACTCAGCTCCCCAGTGTGCAAGTCACAGATAATCCACACCAACTTCCTGCTAAGCTTGGCCTCCACATAATGCATTACTCCTCCCTCCCAGCCAGTATTCACATTAGTACTGTCACCTCCTATGGCCAAAATAGTCTGGTCTGCTCCTCTCTCTCTTAGCCAGTTCACCAGATGATCAGCAATGACCTCAGCATGACTTCTCTCCTCTGCAGCTTCCTCTGGTACAAAATGCCACAAATATTTCCCACCTGGTTCATTGCACACTGTGTAGTGTTCTTCCTTAATGAGGCCAGGAAACTGCCTGTCACTGCCCTCAGCTTCCATCATCACTTTGGTGTCATCTCTTTTCCCACCAAAGAAGATACAGGTGATGCCATTTTCCATAATCTCTTCATCAAACTTCTTGACCAGCTCCTTAGTCAGTCTCTCCTGAGCCCTCCTCACCTTGTTGTGGTCAATCACCAGTGCTGTGTCAAAATCTGATAATACCAGCATCAATCCAGGCAGCAGTGGCAATCTCTGCAGTCTCTCTCAGCCCAGTGTGATGTCTCAAGCTAGCCAGAGCTATGTTGGTGATATCTTCAGTGTTGTATTTCTTCTTCTTAGCCACAGGCAAGGAAGAAGTTGTTGCAGCCTCTGGTATGAAGTCTTCGTCCTCCTCTCTCCTCCCTGCCTCCTCCAGTATATCTTCAGTCTCTTCCAACTCCATCTCCAGCAGTGACTCCTCCCTCAACTCCTCTTCTTTCTTGGCTGACTCCTCTGCCTTCCTCCTCCTCTTCTCCTCGGCCTTCCTTCTCTGCTCCTGTCTCTGCATCACTGCTTCCTGTCTCCTGGTCTCAGGATGATCAGCTAGACCCATCTGGTGTGCCCCGACACTGCCCACCTTTTCTCTTTGACCTTTAATAAAGGCAAGCTCCTGCACTGGTATCTTCTGCTCGCTCCTGCAGCTGCAGTCAATGTGAACCTCACCGTTGCAGACAGGGTTGCACCCAAGCTCACTGCGGCTCCTGATTACACAGTGACAAGTCAGGATGTCCACCAATTTGTCCAGTTTCATCATGAACCTATCTTTGACCTCTAGCTTCACATTGCCAATGGACACCTTCACTGCCTCATCCCACAGTGCCTTCACTTTAGCCCTGATCCTGACCTCAGTGTTGATTACAGGTCCTGTGAATAGAGCGTTGGCCTTTCTCCACTGAGCCAGTAGCCCTGGAACAATGCCGTTGTTAATCAGGTCATTAACTGGGTAATTCCTCCTGTCTTCCTCACTCATCTCTCTCCTCAACAAACCATACCTCAGCAGATCTCTGGCTGTGGGCAGCTCAGCAGGGGGAAGTTCCCTCTCAGTCCCCACCAAATGACTTAGGTGACAACTTGATTTGCTTCGGGTTCTGATTTCTTTCTGACTCATCCTGTGGACCTGTGAACAAAAGAAATGTCATTGAAATTTGGATAGGCCTACTAATTATGATTACATAAAATTAAGTTAATTGAAATTCTTAATATCTTCCTATAAGCTCATATAAAAGGTTGTGTTGTTATAGGTACAAGACTTAATTATTCAAAGTAATGACAATTTCATATATCTATCATATCAAAATATACAGAAAGTTTGGGTCACACCTAACATTTCGAATAATTTGAATTACACAGTATTTACATTACGAAGTAATCAAAATTGTCAAAGAGGAGGGAAAACACATGCATTCACAATCAAAACTCCAGCATTTGTGACTACGTGAAACTTAGAAACCATACTGCACACCAAAAATAACCAAAGTTGACCACACATATCAATGGCACAGTGATATACGATGCTACAGTCATATTTAGGTTATATTTCAAACCTTTACGGTCAAATTTAAGTAGGTAAATGGCTTTTTTAAATAACATTAAAGATATTTCTAAGTTTGCTAGATAATATGACATCATTTGAGAATTAGTAGTTTTTGAATTGTTGACTTTAATAAAATTGACACACCCTACTGTTCCGGTGACCCACCCATTGACCGTTCGTGGGTGGGTGCTGACGACAACGACACATACGTAACACTACGGATGGTATCGAACCATTTATGTTTTTCTTCGGATTAATTTTTCCGCTTGACTACAACTAAGTAAATTAACAATGTTTTTAATTATATTAATTTCAAAATTTACCTTTAAAATACTCGCATAAATTTAGTTATTGTAAAACACCATTGTTTTTATACTTTTAATCTTATGTTTTTTCACTGGTTAAATTCACTGAAAATAAAGTAAGCTTTCAGAAACGATATAGCCTCGCGCGTGACATGAATAAAAGTCTAGGGCTCGGAAAGGATTTACTTTCGTCGGCGGCACTGAATTTACTGTTATTAATTCATTTTAAATAGAGGCTCTCTTTCCCATGGGCTCGAATCGTGAAGCTGAAATAAAAATAACAAGGGAGCTAAGATCTTTTTAGGTAATACTTCTTGACTCAACTTCTACTGCCGACTCTTCTTGACTAACTCTACCCTTTGCGACACGCTGCCTTTCCATCGAGAACATTCCATTGTTCTATTCTCGCTTTACGCATGATCTGCCCTTTATTTATTATTGTACCTAAAACTTAAGAAACAGTAATTAATACATGATTTCAATAGTTTTTATAATTTCCTAGTTATTATATATTATTTAACTAACTTAATTCGCCTATTTTGTGATATTAAATTATTTATTTATATAGATTTAGTGTTCTACGATAATAATACGATTGGACAAAACGGGAGGTGGGCATCACATGACGGCCAGACCTGTGCCTGATAGGCTAAGCGTGATTACATGTATGAACGCAACGAAACCTGTTCTTCTGGCTTCGTGCAAAAAGTCACGTCCGCTTGTCCAAATTAAGTGAAGCCCATTTCCTAACTTTGTAATCCATCTATTGAACCTAACTCACGTTTTCCATTTATACATTATGAATTCTATTATTTTATATTCATTAATAAACTCCGATTTTACAATCCCAACAATAGTGGGAATTACCGACTTCAGGATAATAGTGTCGTTCAGTAAATAATCTTTAAAAATTGTAAAATGCAACGAACACTGGAACTGCAAAACAAAAATAACTTACAGTAACTTAATAGATATACAGTAGGCCTAAATTACGTTGCCATAATTATATGGACAGAACTGATGACGATAGAATCACAAAAAAGCGTATAAATTATTGAATATGTAAAAGAGAGAGAGAGAGAATTGGTGGATATATGAAACGGTGTAGAGCTGATGTGATATATCAGGTTGAGGGAAAAGTATTGTCGGTTTTGGAACAGTGAAATTAAAAGATGCACACATTTTTTTGGTTGCATCTCTATACATTAAACTAAGATAGGTTATAATTACTTTAATTTGTTATATTATAAATATACATATTTTGTTCCTTTTTTATATTTTTCATATTTTTTCAGCATTCAGAAGAACAATGACATCGGAGCAAATTCGAGTGTGCTTTTTGTACGAGTTCAAACTTGAGAGTAGTGCGGCTCTGACTTCGCAAAATTCGTCAAGCATGGGGAGAGAAATCCGTCAGCGAACGTGATGCTCAACGATGGTTTCAGAAATTCCGTTTCAGTGACACGAGCCTTCAAGATAAACCTCGCTCCGGCCCTCCTGTGGCTATTGACAAAGACATTCTGAGATCGCTTGTCGAGTCAAACCCATGTTAAACCACACGAGAACTCGCACAGATACTCTAAGTGGATAATACAACTGTTTGCGATCATCTGCGGCAAATTGGAAAGGTGAGGAAGCTGGATAAATGGGTTCCTCGCAAACTTAACGAAAAGAACAAGACTAAAGCTCATCATTGCTGCTAAGAAACAACAATGAACTATTTTTTTGAAAGAGTTGTAACGTGTGATGAAAAATGGATCTTGTATGATAATGTGAAACGCTCGGGTCAATGGTTCGATAAGGATGCCTGTCCTGCAAAGGTGCCTAAACGCGAACTCCATCCAAAGAATTCCAGAGCGAGGTTTATTTTGAAGGCTCGTGTCACCGAAACGGAATTGCTGAAACCATCGTTGATCATTACGTTCGCTGACGGAGTCCTCTCCCCATGCTTGACAAATTTTGCGCGAAGTCAGAGCCGCACTACTCTCAAGTTTGAACTCGTACAAAAAACCACATTCGAATTTGCTCCGATGTCATTGTTCTTCTGAATGCTGAAAAATATAAAAAATATAAAAAAGGAACTAAATATATATATATATATATTTATATTATAACAAATTAAAGTAATTATAACCTATCTTAGTTTAATGTATAAAGATACAACAACAAAAAACGTGTGCACCTTTAAATTTCACTGTTCCAAAACCGACAATACTTTTCCCTCCTCCTGACAGATAAAGAATTGCCAAGTGCAATGGGGTAAAGGTTAACCCTGGAATGCATAGTGGGGCCCAGTTGAACCCCACAATGTATGATGATTTAATTCGCCTATGCAGTCTGGGGTTAAGAATAGTGGACAATTTTTTGTTTTAATTTAACAAAAAAATTAGCAATAAATTCCAAATGAATGGTTTTCGCAAATAAAGATTGTAAATAAATTTATAAATAATAGTTAAACATGGGACTAGTTGGTATAGCGTATTTTATTTATTAGGTTTTCACCTCACTTAAGCGTGTTGGATATGCGTTCCAAGTCGCAAGGCCTAGGCTAGTCAATTGTTATTACGGAAGGTGTCAGTAGTATACCCGCAAAAGGGGAGAGTGCAGGAATGTTGCAAAATATTAGTAATGTTGCAATGTTGCAAATGGGAGTAGGGGTTGCAAAAGGGGTGGGATATGCAACAACTCAATGTTGAAAAGGGGATGGGGTGTTGCAAAGGGGGGTGGGGTGTTGCAAAAAAAAATCCCCCCAAAGGGGAAGAGAGAGAGAGAGTACCGGCCTTTGTTGCCAAGCCCAAAATGGGATTGCAAGGGGCATGCAACTTGGAGGCGGAGTTCTCCCCCAAGCTATTCCCCCCAAAGGGGTATACCTAACCTAAGAGGCCTCTATGGGAGGGAAGGGGTTTTCTCACCACCCAAAGGGCCAGAAAGAGAAAGAACCAGAGATCCTTGCTCGGCTGGGAGCCGAGCTTGTATGACTCCGTCGTCCGCCTCTCGCTCTTTTATAGACCTCTAATCAGCCATTTGGCTGAGTTGCCAGATAGCGCCATGTATTTAATTCCAATAGAAGGCTGAGTTGCCAGTTTGTGCAATATATTTAATTAATTCATATATTAATCAGCCTAGAAGACTGAGTTGCCAGATAGCAATATTTATTAAATTAAACCATATATTAATCATCTATTTGGTTGCTAAATACCACAATATATTTATATGATGGTAGTTAATCGCTGTCAATACAGATGAATCTTCTTAATTCCAACAATTTACTTTAAAAGAAATTCTGTTTATTAAATAAATAATTAGAATTTAAACACACGCTCTTTACAAAACTAAAATAAATCACTTTATTACTTAATTCCTATTTTTATTATTAATATCACAATTAAGTCACACACACGAGGAAAGGATTCCCGACTCGAATCACACGTGTTTACCCTGAAGCCTTTTGGAAGGTACGGTAGGACGCGAACGTACAATCGTCAAAATATTAGTTCAGACGAAATAAACACAAATGAACAACTTTCTCCTTACCTTATATATATATATATATATATATATATATATATATATATATATAAGCACACCGGACAAAAAATTAGTCACCCCTAATAGCACCGATAGTAGGAAGTTCAAGGTCACACAGAGGGCGCTGATGTAGCATTGGTAAGTGACAAGTAGCGGTGACGTAGCACACAGGATCAGATCTGTTTCGTGAGGTGGTGAAGAACAAAGTGTGTGTTGGATATAGTCTGCAAAATGGGTCGTGAGGCAGACGTTACTCAGTGGCAAAAAGGAGCCATCGTGTTTGGCAGAGCCCACGGACACAAAATGTCTGAAGTAGCCCAATTTGTTGGTGTGTCAACGCGTACTGTCCAGCGAGTTTACAAAGAGTGGTGTAGTTCGCAATCAACTGACAATCGACGGCGTAACTGTGGCCGGAAAACAATTCTCGACAATAGGGGCCGCCGCCATGTTTCTCGTCTAGTAACTGCAAATCGTTTTCAAACCAGAGAACAATTGCTCCAAGAAACCAATGAGGTTCTCCAGCGACCAATTTCCGAACGGACATTGCGACGAGAACTGCATGCGATGGACATCTGGAGCAGGGTACCACGGAAGAGGCCGCTGTTAACAGCAAGTCACAAATTGGCACGTTATAAATGGGCTCAGAGGCACAAAAACCGGACTGCGGCAGATTGGAAACGTGTAATTTGGTCCGATGAGTCCCGTTTTTGTTTGTTCTCCAATGATGGGAGGCGACCAGTACATCGCAGGTCCAATGAAGCCTTTAATCCTGAATGCGTCGAAGGTGTTGTTCAGGCTGGAAACAGAAAGTGAAGCGCAGGAATAGACACCCACGGACTCTGGCGGAACTTCGGGACCGGCTGATGAACGAGTGGCAGCAAATCGATGTTCAGTACATGCACAACCTCGTAGAGTCTCTGCCTCGCCGGATTCGTGCGGTTATCAAGGCCAGAGGCGCCGTCACACGTTATTAGGTACATTCTGAGAGGGGTGACTAATTTTTTGTCCGGTGTGCTTATATATACAGGGTGTCCCGTAAGTCTGGACCCATAGGGATTTATAATATATTTTTTTATTGTTATTATTATTATTTTATTATTATTATTTTTTTTTATTTTTTATTATGATTTTTATTTGTGGGGCCACTTGAAAGCCAAAGTGTACGAGGTCAAACTTCAGAATATTTTCCACCTTAAAGCACGCATTGTGGAGGCGTGTCAAGAAATTTATGCGACTGTGATTCAGAAAGTGCTGTCGCAGTGGAGATTGCGTCTTCAACTATGTGTGCGACACAACGGCGGACACTTTGAACAGATTATGTAATAAATTTTTGGACTATTTTGTAATTTTATTATTTTTCCCTATGGGTCCAGACTTACGGGACACCCTGTGTGTATATATATATATATATATACAAAGAATCATATTAACTGTGTCTATTTAATTTTGTCATTCCCTATTGAAAGAATCATAATAACCGTGTCTATTTAATTTCTCATTCCTTATATATTTATATAAACGGATTTTCACGTTAAAGTGAATTAAAACCTTAAAAACAATCACTAAACAATTAAAAGAAATCGTTCCATTAACATATTCTCAAATCCACACACACACACCACACACACACACACACACACACACACACACACACGCCTCTGTACATATTATGTGAATGAAAATCAGAAAAAATGCAAAAAATATATTAATTTAAAAGAAATTCTGTTTATTAAATAAATAATTAGAATTTAAACACACGCTCTTTACACAACTAAAATAAATAACTTTATTACTTAATTCCTATTTTTATTATTATTATTAATATCACAATTAAGTCACGAAAAACAGTGGGAAAAACGAAAGGAAAAGAAACCTTACGAAGAAAGGTGAAACATACGACAATTTCAGGTCAAAACACACGGTCGTCCCCCCTCCTCCCTCATTCCCCCCAAACTTCTCACCCCATCTGTGCTTTTATATACAGGGTGTCCCAGAATTAACTATCTATTTCAATGAAATCGGACAAATTTTTTAAAAACACACTTTTATTTATGTTTATCATGTTTAATATGTGTTAAAAATTTATAAATTTCTAAATTTTTTTCAGAATTTTATTTTCATAATTTTTCATTATCTGGTCCAATGAAAGACCGTCTGAAGTCATAGAATGGCAAAGAGACTCTCCAAAAGTTAACGGTGGCTTGGAATGACCAAATCCAAAATTTATGGTGCTTCATCTTGTGAAACACAACATTATCAAGAATGCCATCATCAAGAAGCTGTGGTTCGATAAACTGCTGAAGCATATCAAGGTAGACGGTACCTGTTACAGTTGCTTCCGCAAAGAAGAATGGGCCATAAATTTTGGATTTGGTCATTCCAAGCCACACGTTAACTTTTGGAGAGTCTCTTTGCCATTCTATGACTTCAGACGGTCTTTCATGGACCAGATAATGAAAAAATTATGAAAATAAAATTATGAAAAAAATTTAGAAATTTATACATTTTTAACACATATTAAACATGATAAACATAAATAAAAGTGTGTTTTTAAAAAATTTGTCCGATTTCATTGAAATAGATAGTTAATTCTGGGACACCCTGTATATGTATATATGTTAACCCCCCTTTTATGGCCCTGAGTCGGTTCGGAATCGACGGGGGTTCTGGTTAGGAGGCAAGCAACGGATATTTCTTCTATAACATTCTAATTCTTTTCGGTCGCCTCTTGTTAAACTCTTGGCTACAGACTCGCCAGACTGTTATGCCGATATCTTCTATGGTGCTTGGGTTGTCTCTTAATTTGGGCAAAGGGTCGCCAATTTTTAATTCTTCTCTTTTTATAATACTCTGATTCTTTCTCTTATACTAAAATTATCGACTTAACTAAGTTCTTCTGAAGAGAGCACTGCTCGAAGGGGAAAAATAAAAAGTTTCTCTTACATTTAGTTTACTGCTTAAAAATATACAGGTACTGCTCTGAATTTACAGGGGTAGAGGTTCGACCTCTTTCGACCATGGCTCAGGTCGGAATCTAAAAATATTAAGAAGGCAAGGGGCCTCTGCCCCCTCCCCGCAGCAAGGCTGCTAACAAAGGAGTCCTAATGAAGTGCTAATCTGAAGAAGTCTAATGCAGAAGTGCAATGAAGAAGTATAATATAAACTTAAATGTTTTGGGGGAGGACAGTTGAAGGTTAAATTTCCCCCCTTTTAAACACATGATCAGATGGTTTGAAAAATTTCAACTAAAAATAATAAAAAAAGAAAAATGAAAACTAATTTGTATTTTTCGCCGAGTCTACATTTATGAAGGCGATATCATTTCGTAATAGTACACATAAGTACAAATTAAGTACATGACTGAGTACGTATTAATTTTGGTTCATTACAATTACGATTATAATTATGGATTACTTCATATTCACTTATTGTTTTAATTACACTTCCATTTTAAAGTACATTCTTCATTATAAATTAAATCATTACATTTAATTACTGTTTCAATGAAGTACATTACGTCGTTTACCATTCTTACAGTGTTTTTATATATTTATATATGGTTATACTATATGGTTATACTAGATGGTTATACTAGATGGTTATACTAGATGGTTATTATATATGGTTATTAGTACAACACAAGTACATGAGACATGACACACATGATATAACATAATATGTTATAATATGTTATAAATTTGAAATCGGAGCGAAAGGAGGTATTTTATCTTTGAGCGTTCGAATCTGCTAGTCAGCGGAATTCGATCATAGCTTACTAAGCATTCTTGAGTTCAATGCGGGAGGTGATATAGTTTAAAAATAAAAATGAAAAAAATAATACGAGAACGTATTTTTGCGTTTTCGAACGAAGGCATGAAATTTATATAGGATAATGATCAAGGGAATTTAATGACGGAAAGTGTGACGTATGGATGAATATGGTTGAATAATAATGTTTATACTACATAACACCACAACATTATTATTAAAGAATTTACCATACATTGCACACGGAAGATGTCCAAATACTAAGAACGTGATTCAGTGTACAAAGCATGGGAAACGTAAAGAGAACAAAGTTATTTTATGACGTCATAGTGTATAAGTCATTATTAGAAAAGATGAATTAGGGAAATACAGTAATGAATAAAGAAGTATAAATCGAAATTCTATCCAAAACTCGCTTATGCGATTTTGTTTCTTATGTAAAAATGGACATTCGAACATAAAACTATACGAACATAAGTTCTGCAAGAAGACAATGAATCCATATAATGATGGTGTAGGAATTGTTCATTGTTCACTTTTTACAGTATTTCCCCCCCTAAAATGGTATTAATACAATAATATAATACAATATAATACAATTGAGAAAATAACATCGTAAGTAATTCAAGTTAGATGACGACATTCTTTTTTACAATACAAGTTTTATACAGAACAAGTGAGTTATTATATAATATAAAAGAATTCAAAGATTAATACTTTAATTTTAGATAAACAATTAAGTTAGACAAAGAATGATATTGTTAAATTTTTTTTTTTTTTTTAATTTTTTTTTTCTGTGGGGAAAATTACATTCATAATGAATAGGTAAAACGGAAAAACATAAATTTTAAAGTTCATGGATTTTTCGAGGTTACCATGATAGTACAATTCGTAACTAATTTTATTGACTGTTGTAGGTAAAAAATCGAATTATGTAATGGATGATGTATAGACCTGTGGTCAAGTGTGTATTTGGGTGTATTAGGTGCAAAGTGTGTATTTTACAATTTCGAGGGACAGATTAGCTGATAGGATTGTTCAAGTAACTGAATATTCAATGATGTTAGCATAAGGTTTGTATATATATATATAGTGTGCATACATACATTTTTATTGACTGTTGTAGGTACAAATCGAATTACGTAGTGGATGATGTATAGACCTGTGGTCAAATGTGTATTTATGTTTATTGGGTACAAAGTGTGTATTTTATAATTTCGAGACACAGATTAGCTGAGAGGATTGTTAAATTAACTGTATAAATGCATGAGCGAGAATTTATATAAAGTAAGCAATAATTATTATGTATTATGATGATGATGTTTACATACGAGTTTTAAAGTGACTGGAGGGACGGAACGTAAATGAATTCGAATGTGTCAAAAGTAATAAAATTCAATTAGGATTATCGATTTTACATAATCAGTTACACTTATAAGGTAATTAAAAAAAACGAACTTAGAGGAACTTACAATTAATGAAAGTACATCTCACGGTTTTAAAATTGAATTTTGACACACAATTAATTTCGACTACTAAAATTCATAGCCATATACTGTAGTATTCTTAAAAATAAAAAACACAACTTAACATAAATGGAGGTTATGTTCCATAGTACTAAGAGGAATTAACCATGGTTGAACCATTTCTCCGGTTGTCACTGGGTTCAACTGGGGTTGGGGGTATGAAAATAAAATAAACTTAAAAGACAAAGTTTGTAGTACGACATTCGGGGAATTGAGTGACTAAGCGGGGGGTATAAGTCTGAAATTGACAATTACATCTTTCGTGAGCACTTTGCTCTTTTTTTTAAAAAAGATTGCTTGTCACACTACTTAGAACAAAAAATTAAAAGAGTTCAACAAACGGAGGGACGGCATGTTCCTCATATACATTACAATAATTACCAAAATCGTTACAAACAATTGTAAAAACTATTTTGGTTACAAATAATGAATTACATAACTATATATTTATATACGTAACAATGGCATGAAAAAGACAAATCGGTCAATTTCCTTTAAACAAAAAAAAAGTTAAACTAAAGACACAAACGGGTTAATTCAGGTTGAATTTAATTCTCTTTTACAACAAAAAAAAGGTTGAATTAAATTCTCTTGAACAACAAAAAAAGGTTGAATTCAATTGACTGCATTGAAAACTTGGGATTTGAAAACTAACTTCGACTTAAAAACTAACTTTGACTTGAACTCTCTAACTTCAAATAAAACTCTAACTTCGAATAAAACTCTGATTTCGAATAAAACTCTGACTTCGAATATAACTGACTTCGAATATAACTCTGACTTCGAATATAACTCTGAAATTAACTCTCTGAAATTAACTTTCTTTGAAATTAATTCTCTCTGAAATTAATTCTCTCTGAAATTAACTCTCTCTGAAATTAACTCTCTTTGAAATTAACTCTCTTTGAAATTAACTCTCTTTGAAATTAACTCTTTGAAATTAACTCTCTTTGAAATTAACTCTCTTTGAAATTAACTCTCTTTGAAATTAAATCTCTGTGACTCTCTCTGTTACAATTAACTCTCTGTGTTACAATTAACTCTCTGTGTTACAATTAACTCTCCATTACAATTACTGTTTCACTAAAAAAAATGTATCACTGGTGTCTGAAATGTTCACTGTGTTTTGTGTAAATTCTGACTTGATACTCATTATTAACTGTTAATAATACGGAATTTTCAAATGTTTATAAATTTCTTAAAAAGACAAACTGTACTTAACAATTTCTGGGGCGAAGTCCTTAGAGACGTGTCCTGAAGACGTCTTCCTGGCTACTTCTTCTTAGATGAAAACTAGGCGTCGAGAACTTGGAGTCGTGACACACCGGTTCAAGGGTGGATGTTACGAACTAGAAGTCGTGACACGCCGGTCAAATGGTTTTATCCTGATGCAGGGAAATTTCTATCTTGGCCAAAGAGTGGCCTCTTCTTAAAATAATCTTAAGATAATCTTTGGAGGGTAGCCAAATGTTAAGATCCTCCTTCTTCTGTGTGTTTATCCTGGCGAAAGGGTCGCCAAATTGTTAGACCCCATATCTTCTTAAAATCTCCTTTTAATCCTGGCAGGCGTTCTGGTTAAGGAGCAAGGGGGCTCTGCCCCCTCCCCCGCAGCGAGGCTGCAGTGACGAAAGAAGTCTCGTAATTAAGTTCTCTAACTGAAGAAGTCCAATGAAGAAGTCTAATGAAGAAGTCTAATGAAGAAGTCCAATGAAGAAGTCCAATGAAGAAGTATAATATAAACTTAAATGTTTTGGGGGAGGACAGTTGAAGGTTAAATTTCCCCCCTTTTAAACACATGATCAGATGGTTTGAAAAATTTCAACTAAAAATAAAAAAAGAAAAATGAAAACTAATTTGTATTTTTCGCCGAGTCTACATTTATGAAGGCGATATCATTTCGTAATAGTACACATAAGTACAAATTAAGTACACGACTGAGTACGTATTAATTTTGGTTCATTACAATTACGATTACAATTATGGATTACTTCATATTCACTTATTGTTTTAATTACACTTCCATTTTAAAGTACATTCTTACATTATAAATTAAATCATTACATTTAATTACTGTTTCAATGAAGTACATTACGTCGTTTACCATTCTTACAGTGTTTTTATATATTTATATATGGTTATACTATATGGTATATAGATGGTTATACTAGAGTTATTATATATGGTTATTAGTACAACACAAGTACATGAGACATGACACACATGATATAACATAATATGTTATAATATGTTATAAATTTGAAATCAGAGCGAAAGGAGGTATTTTATCTTTGAGCGTTCGAATCTGCTAGTCAGCGGAATTCGATTACTAAGCATTCTTGAGTTCAATGCGGGAGGTGATATAGTTTAAAAATAAAAATGAAAAAATAATACGAGAACGTATTTTTGCGTTTTCGAACGAAGGCATGAAAATTTATATAGGATAATGATCAAGGGAATTTAATGACGGGAAAGTGTGACGTATGGATGAATATGGTTAAATAATAATGTTTATACTACATAACACCACACCATTATTATTAAAGAATTTACCATACATTGCACACGGAAGATGTCCAAATACTAAGAACGTGATTCAGTGTACAAAGCATGGGAAACGTAAAGAGAACAAAGTTATTTTATGACGTCATAGTGTATAAGTCATTATTAGAAAAGATGAATTAGGGAAATACAGTAATGAATAAAGAAGTATAAATCGAAATTCTATCCAAAACTCGCTTATGCGATTTTGGTGTCTTATGTAAAAATGGACATTCGAACATAAAACTATACGAACATAAGTTCTGCATGAAGACAATGAATCCATATAATGATGGTGTAGGAATTGTTCATTGTTCACTTTTTACATATATATATAATAAACGAATGAACAACTCGTGCACACACACACACACACACCACACACACACACACACACACACACACACACGAGGAAAGGATTACCGAGAATCTGGGTCAATTCGAATCACACCTGTTTGCCCAGAGGCCTTTTTGAAGGAACAAAATGACCGCGAGTTGACCTTTCTTCCAGTCTACTCGAGTAAATCTCGCTTGACTCCAAATATTAATAGTGTTGTTGTTATTACTTCTACAATGAAATACATGCTTCATTCTCGAAGCGAAGAAAATGTTTTATATTTTTATTTACACGTAATTTGTATGGTGTCATATTCTTAGATAACATCTCTGTTATTGAAAGATATACACACAATTATATGAAATAATAATCAACAAAAGAAATAAACATGTGGATGCATGAGGTGGGCAAACCTGAAAGTACTAACAATTATATATATAGAAAGAAAGAGAGAGAGAGAATTTTGTTCATTCTTTTCTTTTTTTAAATAAATAAAGGAATGGATATATATATATATATATATATATATATAATATATATATATATATATATATATATATAGGGTGGTACAAATTACAGTAGTAGTAATAATTAACTCTTTCTCGCCGATTTCTTCCCCTCAATAGACCTACAGTTTAACGTGGATTCAGAAATACATCTCGTCAGGGAATGATTGCTCACTATTTCACATTTCATCGAGATAATTAAAGCTCAGATACAGGACCTGTATTGTCTATAAGATCTGTGGCGCGTGGAACATGCAGTCTTCAGAAGATGTGAACATCTGCTCTGTGGATCAGTTCAAGAAATACATCTCGTCAGGGAATCGTTGCTCACTCTTCCACATCATAGTTTCAACCAGGGTTGTGGAGTCGGTCCAAAATTTTCCGACTCCGACTCCGACTCCGACTCCACACATTGTAAAAATTCGACTCCGACTCCGACTCCGACTCCACACATTGTAAAAAATCTAAAAATCCGACTCCGACTCCTCACATTTTAAATATACGACTCCGACTCCTCTAGTGTTTCACTCTATAATTATCATAATAATAAGACATTTCATCACCACCACATGAATCGTCAGGTTACTTTCTAGGATAAGGGAACATTCAAATATTAAGAAGGATATTGACTTGTAGATATTATCATATTAAGGGATTTTTATTTTTTCCAATAATATATATATATATATATATATATATAAATGAAAAAGATTCTCTTAAACATGATTAAGGTCTAACCAGTAGTAGTCCTACTTAAAATTGAATAACCCTTCTTAACCTAGTGGCTATAACCAGGGTTGTGGAGTCGGTCCAAAATTTTCCGACTCCGACTCCGACTCCGACTCCACACATTGTAAAAATTCGACTCCGACTCCGACTCCGACTCCGCCCTGAAACGTGCGACTCCACGACTCCGACTCCACGACTCCGACTCCGACTCCACAACCCTGGTTTCAACATAACAGGAACATTTGATTATTGAACCGGGTTTAAAATAACAGGATCATTTGATTATTGATCCGGGGATAGTATGGCTGCAAAACATGGTGATGCACGATTTTTTCTATGTAGTAATAATAATAATTAACTCTTTCTCGCCGATTTGTTCCCCTCATTAGACCTACAGTTTAACGTGGATTCAGAAATACATCTCGTCAGGGAATGATTGCTCACTATTTCACATTTCATCGAGATAATTAAAGCTCATATACAGGGCCTGCATTGTCTATAAGATCTGTGGCGCGTGGAACATGCAGTCTTCAGAAGATGTGAACATCTGCTCTGTGGATCAGTTCAAGAAATACATCTCGTCAGGGATTCGTTGCTCACTCTTCCACATCATAATTTCAACATAACAGGAACATTTGATTATTGAACCGGATTTAAAATAACAGGATCATTTGATCCGGGGGTAGTATGGCTGCAAAACATGGTAATGCACGATTTTTTCTATGTAGTAATAATAATAATTAACTCTTTCTCGCCGATTTGTTCCCCTCATTAGACCTACAGTTTAACGTGGATTCAGAAATACATCTCGTCAGGGAATGATTGCTCACTATTTCACATCATAATTTCATCGTGATAATTAAAGCTCATATACAGGACCTGTATTGTCTGTGAGATCTGTGGCGCGTGGAACATGCAGTCTTCAGATGTGAACATCTGCTCTGTGGATCAGTTCAAGAAAATGGATAACCCTAACCTTGCCACACATACACACACACACACACACACACTATATATATCTATATATATATATATATATATATATATAGGGTGATATGCATAAAGACAAATTTTTCTATGTAGTAATAATAATAATTAACTCCCCGAATTTTCCAAAATTGCTGTGAAAGTGTAATGAAAAAGAACAGCTTCAGAGTTCATTCACACCATGCGTACACTTATCTCGTGTACGCAGTGTACACCTTCCACATTGTGACGACACACTATTTTTCTTCTACGCTAGAGAATACACATCTGAAATCCACGGCTTGCACCGCTCAACTGAGTACGCAGGCGTAGAGATATCCCCAGGTAGTAGCAGGAGTCACTTTTTTATATGCGTAAATGGCTTGTTCAGGTTGAGTTGTCAGATACCACTTTTTATTTTAATTGTTCAGGTATACATTATTATGGAGAGTTGTCAGATACCACTTTTTATTTTATTTGTTCAGGTATACATTATTATGGAGAGTTGTCAGATACCACTTTTTATTTTATTTATTCAGGTATACATTATTATGGAGAGTTGCCAGATACCATTTTAATTGTTCAGTTATACATTATTAGGTAGCCAGATTGTACCATTTATTTAAGTAATTCTTAAAAGTTGGCTTACAATTCCGCTAGTAGGTTTAGAAGGCGTAACATGATATAATTGTTTACAACCAAAATAATTAAGTGAACATTACATCATTCTGTTTATTATAAATACATAGAAAATAAATATAGATTTTGAATGATCAATTAAAAATAATAATAGTTTAAGAAATATGAACGAGGAATATGCATATAATCAAAAAATATATCCGTCAATATAACAGTACAGGAGAAATATATATATATATATATATATATATATATATATATATATATACCCAATTATGGAGATATATAGAAAATAAATATACATTGGAATGATCAAAACTAAGAAATAATATAACCATCAACATAGCAGAAATATATACACACAACTAAATAAATAAATACATACACTTTATCTTCTACCGCGCAAAATAAGAAATCGTATAGCCATCAATATATCAGAAATACACACACACACACACACACACACACACAATTATGTTAAATATATAAATACATTTCACTTTTTTCAAAATACTGAACTCTCACTTAACCGAGTCTACAATTACATCATTATTGCTCTGCATTACGCAGTATACGCGGTTTAATAATATTTCACCGCTTAAAGTATAGGGAAACCTGTACTCGATATGAAGGGCTTTCATATCGTTCAGTACTATTTTTGTTCCCACTTTACAACCAGTTGGTAAGTTATCTTTAAATACGTCTAGAATACAATCAAAAGCACGCACAAAGAGTTCATCGTTAGCCACATTATTAAACACAAGTTTATAAACATGCCTTTCCAATCGAGGGTTTATTTCTACCGACCCGAGCTTTTCAATCGTGAACTCATCTTCACTCAACATAGCGGCAATTGAAATAATCTTCTAATTCGTTACGACAGCTGCTCGTTATATAAATCTCGGTTTTAATGTTTTAACACTCCCTGAATGCGCACCAGGCAGTTCCCGTCAGGGTAAATTTCATGAACTAGGCACATTTTATAACGGTTTTATTGTTTTACCACTCACCATTTCCACAAACTAAACGTCTTCACACTACGGTGCACTATTTGAGAGAAACATATAACCATATTTTACCTTTTTATTTGACAGACGATACTCGTCTCTAAAGTCTGCTAAAAACTCACGCAGGGCACTAGCCACAACCTCACTACGAGCCTCATCATGATATACATTAATATAGTGATAAAAATACTTAAGATTGTCCATGATGACGACATTTACATTTTCAACCGAAGTGTACGAGTCAACAATAGACACATCAATGATTATATTCAAGACATATATATTTAAAAACACGTGTGATAAATAAGTTAACAATTGAAATTATGTTAACACAATAACAGAAAACAAGAAAAAACAAATGCATAGATTTGGTGATAACAAACAACAGTAACCTAATACTTTAAAGAATGCATTCTATTAAATACTTTTAGCCTATGTTCACGAATTAATACCGGTTTTAAAATAGATTCAGTTTCCTCAATTCGTCTCTGAAATCTTAATCTGTCCCGAGCGCACTCTTCCCATCGTCCCCTTCTACAGCAATCAGCAACGGGGTAAGTTAGAACGGTGTCACAGAATTTTACTTTTGGGGGGTTTGGTGCAACCCAATCGTTTCCAATTTCATCATTCCATCTTTGGTTCACGAATTTTAACTCTTCTGCAATTTTGTCAACGCTGCGTCTATCATCACTTCCAAAGTCACTTTGTTTCCTGATCAGAAACTCTCAGCCTTTTTCTGGTATGGTGCAAGGTTTCGTTGCAACCATATTCACTGCTCGAGTCTACTTCACTGTCGTTGTCTTCTAATCTAGATTTACACTCTTCACTAATGCGTTCAATGGATGAATAATCATCTTGGTTGATATTATTGACATCACAATCGAGAGGGCTCACTGGGGTAACGGACACTTCAGGTAATGGTGCGGGCGCATGAGGTGGGTCGGGGGCAAACTCCTCAGGTGGCCCTTGTGGCGGGGAAAATATTGTGTGGAGGTAATTATGTGCTGCTTCTAAGTAAACAAAACGGACTTTATGTAACACAGTGGCAACTAATAATGATTTATGCAAAGATGCACAAGCTCTTCCGGAACGTCTGGATGCAATTTTACCGGGCGATATATTTATCAACTTGTGTGCTTCAAGCCCGTTTGGAACGTCAGATATCATGTTCACCACTTAGGAATTGGTCAAGGCACAGAGAGCTAACTAAC
>JAJOZX010008039.1:0-70000 GCA_023014485.1 Bathynomus jamesi | reverse complement strand
GAATACAGTATTTGGAAGTTGCTCTTAATTTATTAAAGCTAGTTAATGAAGTTTCTACTCAATAATCTGAAAATACTGTGCTCAGCTGTTGTTTTAAATTTTAAACAAATTTCCCTCATCTCCCACACTTCACTTACTCTGCAGGGTTTCTGATCAAGAGGATCACGTACGTCTTGCCCTGAAGAATCACGAGTGGCGTATCCTTAAATGCCTGTGTATGTGTTTTAATCGCGATTGTTCTTCTGCTGCCGAACGGTTCAAATTCACCTTTGAAACCTAAATAAGAAATAAAATTTATTTGATGCGACCTTTAAAACATGAAAAAACATCGAAACAAACTTTGCAGAGTTACATTCATGATTTGAGTACCTCGTGAGTTGAAATTAGATTTTAATTAGCGTGTCCTTAAAAATTTCAAAGTGTATCTGTCATTATTTTATCGAGTTTGAATTTTAATACTAGAGTATTTAAGTCGAAAAAGACTGGATGTATTTCTATTTCCTCTATTTGCCACCAAAATGAAACGAAGAGAAATCCTGAAAATATGTACTGCAACGGCATATACAATCGAGAAACAAAGACACCAAAATAAGGAGAAGTTTTACCGTAAAACGAAGAAACTATAGGGCGAATTTTTTTTTTATGACAATTGAAAACGAAACCCCAACCACGTACGGTATAGATTCTCTTGTCCGAAAGCTAACTCCCGATTGTATGCAGGCGTTCAAATACACTGCAGCCCAACATAAAAAAGTTTCTTCCCACATATAGTGCGATTATTTAATTAATTTGGGTCTTTCCGGTTTTAGGTCCGGCATTGGATTTTTTCATGTTTTTGGTATAGATGTAGATTCTTACGCTGATTCCATTTCTGCAATCCGTTTCTTGGAGAAATAAACTCGAGAAAAGTTATGGCCCAAAACTTGTATTCAAATATCCACCTATACCTAACCTAACCTAACCTAACCTAACCTACCCTACCCAAATCTAACCTAACCTGACAAATGGAAAGCGTATGAACGCATCGAACAGCTCGAAGTGTACAGCTTCAGTCACAAAACAGTGAACCACAGCAAAAACTTCGTGGACCCTTCAACTGGAGCGCACACGCAACGGATAGAGTCGACGTAGAACCAACTCAAACGCGGTAACAGGCGCCGGTGTGGTACGCACCGTTCCATGATCGACTCGTATCTCTGCGAGTTTCTCTGGCGTCGCCGACACATAGGCAAAGATCTAGTGCGCCAAATGCTGAACGATATTGCGCAGTTTGGCAAGTAGCAAACTTTGGTTTGTGTTCCGTTCTGTGTTCTGGAAACCTGTAAACGTAATAAACTTGCACATAATTTTTTTCGTGTTTATTTCTCCAAGAAACGGATTGCGGAAATGAAATCAGCGTAAAAATCTACGTCTATGCCAAAAACATGAAAAAAATACAATGCCGGACCTAAAACTGAAAAGATCCATTAACTGTACCACTCTATCAAGAATTAATAAAACTCAGTGGATTAACTTAGCACGATTAGCATGGAGGAGTTTTTATTTTTTTTAACAGGCGCACACACAATATGCTCGGAGTATCTTCCCCTTTCAGAAATTTCATGATGCACCCGACAGCCGCACATAGTATATATGAGGTGCTCCGGACCACAAGCTGCTAAGTGCCAAAATTAAAAAATGGAGAAAAATGCAGTTAAAGTTTGTCAACTTGCAAAATGTCATAACTTTTGAACCAATAACGATATTTGATTGATTTCGATCTTACGTACAGATCCACAATCTGCTCCCTGACTCACCCACGGGATAGAGGAAGGGTAGGGGAATATGTGGCATAAATAACTCAATTCTGACCCCAGTGGAGCTTGGCAAGTTGTGGCCCGGAGCGCTTCATATGGCTTATTAATTTAATTATTTAAGCTTCATGCAAATGTTTACTACATTAATTTATAAAATACCCCTGAAGGTGTTATATAATAAATAAAATACTTATTAATACACTACCTCAATTCCTATCACGAATGAATAGTTACTGTATACAAAAAAAAGGGATCACCTGAAGATCAGGCCCCCAGCCTTCTTTAGTTAGCCTTATAAGGCTAACTAACGAAAATATCACGACTAACCTAACCAATCGTTAGGTCAACTGTACGCCCTTAACGAATGGTTACGTTAGGTCGTCATATTTTCGTTAGTTAGCCTTATAAAGCTAACTAAAGAAGGCTGGGGGCCCTGATCTTCAGGTGATCCAAAAATGTTTAGGAAACTATAGATAGATAGAGAGAACAACCTTTATTAATAATAATAAAATAAATACATTTTTTCAATTTACAATGACATGAATAATTGTGAAGCTCGACTATTTATTTTATTTAATTTGGCCCTAAAGCTTCATGCTTTACTAGGCTCTTATTAAAAATAAACAGCTAGTTGTTATTAATTAATAATAATAAATAAGTAAATAAGTAAATAAGTATTATTAATAGTTAAAACATGTATTACAATATTAAACAATATTAATGGACAATATTAAACAATATTAGTGGACATTAATCCTAGATTTTTGTTAGTATGCCATTATTAATCGGGATTTCAACTTGGTTTTAAACAAATTTACATTCACAATATTTTTTATATCGGCATGCAAGTCATTCCATAGTTTCAAACCAATGAAAATGGGTAGTTTTTGAGATGAAGACAATCTCAATTGAGGTATAACAAGCTTTGATCTATAGGGTGTCCATAAATGATTACCCTGATTAAAGCATGCTATAACTTTTAAATAAACACTCGTATTCAAACACAGTTTTAATCATACGTAAATAAACATACAAAGTTTTGATACATAGTTAATAAACTTAATAAGCTTCCACACGTGCACCCCTAGTGGCACGTAAAATGTCTAAATGGTATTCACACTCACGCCACACATTTTTCAACATTTGTGGGTTAACTGCTGCAATTGCATCCGTAATGCGTTCTCGCAATGTCCTGATATCGGGAACAACTGTTGCATAAACCAAATCTTTAACATGACCCCAGAGAAAGAAATCCAGCGGGGTAATGTCTGGTGATCTTGGGGGCCATGGGATTGGCCCGTCCCTGCCAATCCATCGATTTGGAAATGTTGCGTCGAGAGTTTCACGAACAACATGCGCCCAATGAGGGGGTGCCCCATCTTGTTGGAAGATGACAGTTGGCTGCCTGTCCTGCAGCTGGGGAATGGCGTAATTGGTGAGCATATCCAGGTACACAGTTGCGGAAACAGTGTCTACCACTGCTCTTTCCCTTTTCCACGTTTCCAGTTTCCAAGAATTTTTTCATCCACGACTTAATTAACTTCACATCAGGTGGATTCTTTCCATACTTTGTTCTGAACCTTCGCTGAACACTGACAGGAGATTTTGTTTCTGCAAGCCACACAACACATTGTGCCTTCTCTGTCACAGACGCCATCTTAACTGAACAGCTACTACAGCGCTCCTAGCGGCGAATGCGGTAGACGAAACACACCAGCACAGAAACTCTATGCGTGTACGAGATCACCTGTAAAAAGAAAACGGATGTAAGATTCGTCATTAAAACATGAAAGCATACTGTTTTCAGGGTAAACATTTATGGACACCCTGTATTTCTGGTCTGATACGAGTGGATTTCTTGATGAGTTACAAAATATCTATTTACCCATTGTAAATTAATGATTGTTCTTACACTTGTAAATAAAAATAAAATGTGCCAGTTTGGTTATATCGTTGAGCTTTAGTAGGTTTAGCTCTTTAAATAATGCACTAGAGTGATCAAGGAAATCAGCATCAGATAATAACCTTATTGCTCGTTTTTGGATGACAAAGATACCATTTAATGCGTTGTTAGCGGAGTTTCCCCAAACAAAGGTGCAGTATGTTATATAAGGAAGAACAAGAGTATGATAAAGAGTCAATAAAACTTGTTCAGGGACTACATTTCTAAGTTTAAACATTATAGCAACGCTCCTTGAAATCTTTTTCGCGATATAATTTACATGATCACTCCATTGCAAATTCTTATCTAGCATTACACCAAGAAATTTTGTTACAGTACACTCCTTTATGACGATTTCATTAACATTAAGTTCATCAAGATATACATTTCTTTTATTAGTAAAAATCATGAAATTTGTTTTATTGGTATTTAGGAAGAGTTTATTGGTGGTCAACCATTTCATTACACTGATGAATTCTGAATGAAATATATTCTTAGCTGTATTAACATCTTTGCAAGAAAAAGAGACAGTTGTATCATCTGCAAACATTATGAAGTTCAGTATATCAGATGAACGTGGAAGGTCATTTATATATAATAAAAATAACAGTGGACCCAGAACTGAGCCCTGTGGCACACCATGTTTGACAAGCGCTTTAGTTGAGCAAACCTTATTTACTGATACAAAATGATATCTATTGGACAAATAACTTTTAAACCAATCACTGATTGCTCCTTTACAGCCGGAACAATATAATTTATTAAGTAGAATATTATGGTCTATTACATCAAACGCCTTACTCAAATCCATAAATATTGATATCATTATTTCTTTGTTCTCCTTAGCTATATTTACATTTTCCATACGATCTACTTTTCTTATTGTTACTGCACAGCGATCTATTATTAAAGTGTTCTCCGCAAAGTAGATAAAAGCACGTTTTACAAATTAATATGTTTAATATGTATGCAATACAAATATATCTGCATAATACAGACGATACAATAAAATAATACATTGTTATCATAATTCATACATAACATAATTACATACATAACACATAGCTTACACAATCACGGATCACCTGAAGATCCGTCACCCGAGCCTTTTTTTAGTTAGCTTTATAAGGCTAACTAACGAAAATATCACGACCTAACCTAACCAATCGTGAAGGGCGTACAGTTGACCTAACGATTAGTTAGGTTAGGTCGTGATATTTTCGTTAGTTAGCCATATAAAGCTAACTAAAAAAGGCTGGGGTGACGGATCTTCAGGTGATCCCACAATTCATACAATAACATAATTACATTATTGTACATAAATTACATAATGGACCTTTTCCAAAGTCCGGACCATTCTTTATAACTAAAAAGTTATATATTTTACATGGTTTTTGCCTGTTTACTTCAAAAAAGTTATTCTTTTTTTGGAGAAATGAAAAATAAAAAAGTTACAGCAATTTTTATTACTATTAATTTATATATATCGCTATATAATAAATATCAATTTTTAAAATGTTTTAATTTGTTTTCAGAATTTAATGCAGTGAATTATTATACAAAATTAAATTAACCTAACCTAACCTATGCTTATGTGTTTCAGATTTGTGCGAACTCCTTGCTAAAAAATCCGATCGTTATTGGAGGGAAAAACAAAACGGTGGAAATAGACGAAACTCTCTTGGAGATATATGTAAATATTATAAATAAAAATTGCTGTGACTTTTTTATTTTTCATTTCTCCAAAAAAAAAGGATAACTTTTTTAACTCAGCACGCAAAACCACATAATAATAATGTAACTTTCTAAATATAAAGAACGGTCCGGATTTTGGAAAAGAGCCTATATAATACATACATAACAACTTAATTCACTATTAAAGTAGGTTCCAATTCACTTTTTAATTTTCAAGCAGCGTTGTCTTTGAACTTGGATGCTTTGCATTCCATGTTATCCGCAAGTTTTCTGAAGCCTGGTGTGTAGCTGCTGATTGAAAGTTTTAAGCATGAATCCAAATGTTTATTAGTCAAAGTGGATCGATACTTTGACGTAATGAATTTCATGTTCGAAAATACTGACTCGCATAAATACTGTGTGTCGACCCAAAACATGCAGATAAATTTTCAGCGGTTGTACATACGGTTACCATACATTCTAAATTTGTGAAATCCTGGAAATGCTTTTCGAATTCCAAAACATTTTTTATTTGTTCTGTATATCGATCACTATCAAAAGTACTTTTTACATGTGACGTCCTATTCGGAAAATTCGGTTATTACGCTGCAGCTGAAATATGAGCCGCTTTAGTTTCTGTTTGAAAGCATTTACAGAATTTATCATGTGAAAATTTTATTTATCCCTGCCTTGTAATTCTAAATTCAATTCATTCAATTTGGCACTAACGGCAGTTAAAAATGCTGAGACAAAGCATCTGCTTGTGAGGCGAGAAATGACGAATGGAGTTAATCTTGAATGCAATGGCCATGACATCTTTCATATTCAGTATTTTACACACAACGCTTGTTGATGAATTATGCAGTGGTAACTGAGAAAATCTGGAAAGTCAATCATTTTTGCAAAGCACGATAAATCCTCTGAGGCGACCAGTCATAGCTGGAGTTCCATCTGTTGTTATGGAGATCAACTTATAATGAGGTAGCTGAATGCTATTAACGAAGTTCTTGAAAACCTGAAATATTTCTTCACCTCAAGTTTTTCCTTTTAGTCGTATAATTTTCAGTAGTTCTTCTTTGGTAGACAAGTTTTTAAATACCATTCGAATGAAAATGTTTAACTGGGTTGCATCAGTAGTGTCAGTAAACTCGTCCACTTGTAGTGAAGAGGCCGTACACTCCTTAGTATCTTTCATTAAGTGCTTCTTCAAATCGATACTCGTTACTTCCACAAACCGCGTAACAGAATTCCGTAACAACTAAATATCATTAATGGCAGAAATTATTTCATTTTTATTTTTAGAATCAAAAAACAACGAATCTGCAACTTCTAAAAATGCTTCTTTCATCATTTCTCCGTCCTCAAACTTTTTTTTTCTTTTTTTTTCCAAGTATATGACACTCGAAAAGAAGCAATTGTTGCTGCCTTTGGCTTGAGAGTTGGTTTGATAAAAATAGATTGTTGAGCAGAAAGGGCTGCTTTAAGTTCCCTCAGTCTATTCTTGCGAATACTGTTACTGTTACTGTTTCGTTTACTGTTTTGTGGTAAAAGTTTTTCGTACTCTTTATGCATTGTTTTAAAGTGCTTTTCCACATTTCCTTTTTCCGGAAATGATAGAGTCGCATTGCAAATCAAGCAACATTTATTTATTACCATAAAAAATAATCATTCTCCCACTCGTCGTGAAAATGATAGGATTTTGCTTTTTTTTGCTTTTCTACAGAAAATTAACCAAAACAAATTTTTTTGGAGGCGACACACGAAAAACAGAAACACCGAATATACTGAACAACTCGTGTCAAATGATAAAGTAATGGAAGGGTGGGAAAGTACAGTGTGGGAAGGTAGGTAAGGATTTTATTAGGGGTCAGGCCATATTTTAGATTAGTTAGGTAGAAGATTAAAGTAAATTAAATACATACAAAAAATAAATTAAAACGATAATTCGTAAAATTCAAATTTTGGTAGTTATTTACTAATTAATTTTTTACTTGCGATCTACCCGAAATGATGACACGATCGACCTTCTGGGCACCTCTGCATAGATTATTATAGAAGGCAAAGCAATAAGTATATTAAAATAGAAAGTGAGAGGCAATTTATTATTTTTGTTATCACTTTTAATTGTACCTGGTACGTTTTCTCTATATATTTCGTTTTTTAATGTTGTGAGGAGGTCTTATTTATTTAGTAATTTGTTTTATAAAATTTACCATGAACTCAAAGCATAAAAACCGATTAAGATCAAGTATCTCTCTCGGTACTTTCCTGTTATACCGGGCCCCAGACTTTTTTCCAGTTGCCAGACTTCAATTTTGACAGAATATTTCGTTAAAACTAACGAAAATATCATGACTTAACCTAACCTTACCAACTAATTAGGTTAATTGAATGCCCGGTTAGGTAAAGTGTACGCCCTTGATAATTGGTTAGGTTAAATCGTGATATTTTCGTTAGTTTTAACGAAAATATTGTGTCAAAACTGAAGTCTGGCAACTGGCAAAAAGTCTGGGGTCTGTTTAACAGGAAAGTAATTCTCTCTCTCTCTAATATATATATATATATACAGTGCTTGTTTTGTAAAAAAGAGATGCCGGTACTCAAATCTTGATGAATTGTAAAATTCCTTTCCCACCCCTCCCCTCTTCCTGCGCCCCCTCCCCCTTCTCTATTGAATTTGTGATGAACTTTTAATAAAAAAGTTGATAATAAAAATCAAAAATACATAATAAAAATCAGAATGTTCAACATTTATGGACGCCGTTTATTACTTTGAGTTTTAAATAATTAAAAAATGAAAACATAGTAAAATTAGATTTTCAGAAAATTCCAAATGTTCATGATGTGAGTCAGTCGAGAAGGGAACGTTAATTTATTTGAGCAGACGTGTGTCAACGTCGCTCTGAAAAAAAGGTGCCGGTACGCCGTACCGGCGCGTACCGTCACAAAAAAAGCAGTGTGTGTGTGTATATATATATATATGTATTTTATTTTTCAACATCGCAGACACGATACGGCTGCTAAATGTCATCCAACGCATGCAGTTGACACAGCTGAAAACCCCTGAGCCAAACCACTTACGGGCAAGAAGCTACCAGAACAGGTAGGCGGAAACGGGTCTCTCTCGGAGGATCATAGGGCAACGAAATAAGCGATACCGAAGGAAAACGAACTTAAAATGCAAAAGAGGCAACAAAAACAAAGAACATAAATATTGTTCTGGCTAATATTCAAGGAATAAGACCAAACCAATCACTCAACAAAGTTTCGTACCTGAAAGGATTTATGGACGAAACAAAGGCGGACATCACATGCCTCACAGAAACTCATCTTAAGGATTGCTAAGGAAATTGTGAAAACTGCGAACATTGTATTGATACGAAAGAGATAAGTATCGAGGGCTTCAACTTACTAAGAGCGGATAGAACAACGAGACGTAAAGGTGGTTGTGCTATTTACTGTATGTACATGAAGGTCATATGACAGAGATGATAATAAGTAAATCAAACAGCTTTGTGGAATTCCTAGCAGTGAAAAAAAGAAAAACTAAATGTGATACTAATGAGTTTATGCTGACACAGGAGATAACAAGAAATACCAGAAAAAATAACTGCCTAGATCTGGTATTCACGAATAACACGAACTTGATTGCTGATATAAAAATAACCACAACCATTATCTCAGACCACAACTTAATCGAGATATCAACAAATATGACGACAACATTAAAAGACAATACACATATTGAGGAAAGAAGCAAATTTGGGGCCTTTAACCTAAACTCCAAGACGATAAATTGGGAAACAATCAGATCGCACATGGCCCAAATAGAGTAGAGAACAGTTTTAGAGAATAAAACAACTGAAGAAATGCTAACAACATTGGAAGAAAATACGCTGAGAATTTTAGAAAAATATGCTCCGAAATCACACCCAAAAGGAAAGAGGAGCTGGCTAGAGAGGCAAAAGAAAAGAATATTCCGCAAAAGAGAGTGGAGGCGAAGTTAGCCAACTGCGGAGATAATGACAGGAAAGTAATACAAGAAAAACTGGAGGGTATCGATAGGGAAATACAAGCCCTGATTAAGGACCATACAGAGAGGGAAGAGGAAAAAGCGGTAGAAGCAATAAAGGAAAATCCAAAATATTTCTATAGCTATGCGAAAGGGAAAACAAAAACGCGCGCCGCTATTGGGCCCTTAAGGAAGAGAAATAATGAACTAACTGACGATCCAAAAGAAATAGCTGAAACATTGAGAGCCCAATATGAATCAGGTTTCAGTACCCCAAAAAGGGACAAAGCGATACCTGACAAAGATGCATTCTTTGAAGAAGAATTGCAAGGAGAGTATATAACAGACTGATTTTACACCAGAAGATGTAGCGAGAGCTATAGGACAAATGAAACCACATTCAGCTGCAGGTCCGGACAATTGGAACGCATTATTGATTAAAAACTGTAAAAATGAAATAGCTACACCTTTATACTGGATATGGAGAAGATCCCTAGACACTGGGGAAATACCGAGCATCTTGAAAAGAGCAAACATTGTCCCTATATATATGTAAAAGAGGGGACAAATCTCAAGCAAAGAACTATAGACCAGTGTCTTTGACATCCCACCTCACCAAAGTATTTGAAAGAATAGTTGGGGGGGAAAAATATGATTTCACGGAGACACTGGAAAAATTCAACGAAAATCAGCACGGATTAAGATCAGGTAGATCATGCCTATCACAACTAATAGAACACTACAACAATATCCTCGATGCACTGGAAGGCAATGACAACTACGATCTCATAGACAGATTTTGCTAAAGCTTTCGATAAACGTGACCACGGTATAATAGCACATAAAATTAAATATATGGGGATAACAGGCAACGTGGGAAAATGGATCTACAACTTCCTCAGAGAACGTCCACAGGTCATCAAAATTCAAGGTATATCATCATCAGAATCGGAAGTACGCAGCTCAGTACCACAAGAGACAGTACTGGCACCATCCTGTTCATTATCATGCTAACAGACATAGACAGCGGAATAAACAGCAACAGTATAGTAACATCCTTTGCAGACGATACAAAGATCAGCAGAAAAATCAGCGATGTAAATGAAGTGCAGGCCTTGCAGAGGGACACGAACAAAATATACAAATGGTCAGAAGGCAACACCATGACATTTAACACCGAGAAATTTCAGCTCTTGAGATATGGTAGAAAAGAGGAATGTGAACAGACTGCATATTATGCTCCAGATAGACAGGAAATTCAGAGAAGCACGAAAGCGATCGATCTGGGGATAATAATGACCGATGATGCGAAATTCGAAACACAAAATCAGATAGCGATAAATAAAGCAAAAGAGTCGCCGGACAGGTACTAAGAACGTTCAAAGAAGGGACAGGACAGTAATGATTCCCCCTCTAAAAACACTGATTATACCAAAACTTGAATAGTGCTCAGTTTTGACGTCCCTATATAAAAAGGAAGAAACTAATAAACTAGAAGAAATGCAAAGACATTTCACAGCCAAGATTGATGGCTGCAAAGAACTCAACTACTGGGAAAGACTACGTAAACTAAATCTGTACTCCCAGGAAAGAAGAAGAGAGAGGTACACCATAATCTACATATGGAAAATGATCGAAAAACTGGTACCAAACCTAAAACTAAACCCAATTACCATTCAAGCAACACTGGAAAATAGGAAAGGCAAAATGTGTAGTGTTCCCAAATTAAAGGCCCGGCAAGGGACCTCCTCAACACTGAAGGAAAATAGCTTGGTTGTTAGGGGGCCAAGACTTTTTAACCATCTTCCAAAGGACCTCTGAAACGTTACAGGGGGCAAAGTTGAAGTCTTCAAGAGAAGACTAGATGCCTGGCTCAGAACGGTACCAGATGAGCCGGGTGTACCTGGCTGTGTACGGTGGAGAGCGCAAGAAAGCAACTCGCTTCTCCACCAAGCCAGACCTAGAGGCGGGGCCACTAGCTTGACCTTCGTGTGAAGAGAAACCAACGCACGGAACAACAAGATCAACAAGGTTAGTAGTATGACCGCAAAATGGACGACTGCAATGCAATTGCATAATGTTGCAAGGCACCCCCACCCCCTTTGCTGCAATGCACCCCACCCCCCTTTGTTGCAAGGCACCCCACCCCCACCCCTTTGTTGCAAGGGGGGAAACCTCTTTGCGGAGAAGGTGGACGGCCTCACCCCCAAAGGGCATACCTAGCTTAAGAGAGAGAGAGAAGAGGAGAGGACCCAGAGGAAGGGTCTTCGCTTGGCGAGAGCCAAGCGCATATGAGGTCTTCAGCCACCCCGCCGCTCTCTTATCGGACCCCTAATCAGCCAGTTGGCTGAGTTGCCAGATTGCGTTATTTATTTATTTAAACCATATATATTAATCAGCCAGGTGGCTTAGAAGGCTGAGAGTCCAGGTAGAAATAATTATTTATTTAAAGCATATATTACTCAGCCAGTTGTCTTAGAGTGCTGAATTGCCAGATTCGTTATTTAATTATTTAAACCATATATTCCTCAGTCAGCTGGCTTAGAAGTCTGAGTTGCCAGATAGCAATAATTAAGCCATATATTCCTCCGTCATCTGGCTTAGATGGCTGAGTTGCCAGATAGCAATAATTATTTAATTAAACCATATATTCTTCCGACAGTTGGCTTAGAAGGCTGAGCTGTCAGCTTCGTTACTTATTTATTTAAAGCATATATCCTGACTTAAAACGAAGCGTATAATCATATTAGCACAAGAAAAATACACACAGTTATATTAAATATATTGAAAATATATGATACGTATAATCATATTAGTACAGTAATATATATATATATATATATATATATATATATACAGTTTAATTATATCGTCTTTATGTTCCACGATGCAAAACGCTAAACTCACACGTAATAGAGCCATGTACACATGTGTGTCGCGCGACCGCGTTAATCGACGGCGGGCTCGAACCTCGAACCGACCTTCCGCGGTACCGTAGGTCTAAAGTGAGGATAAAAGAACTCGTACGGGGAAAAATAAAAATAAATAAATAAATGAACAATTCGTACTAAAAAATAAAATAATTAAATCACCGAACACTTCGTACGGAAAAAGAAAAAGAAATAAATAAATGAACAATTCGTACGAAATAAAAAATAAATTAACCGTAAGGAAAAAGAAAAAAGAAATGAACAATTCGTACGAAAAAAGAAATAAATGAATACTTCGTACGGAAAAAGAAAAATAAATAAATAAATGAACAATTCATACGAAAAAAGAAAATAATTAAATCACCGAACACTTCGTAGGGAAAAAGAAAAAGAAATAAATAAATAAACAATTCGTACGGAAAATAAATCCCTAATGATCACCGTAGGGCTAAAGTGGGGTAAAACAAGCCGTACGGGGAAAAATAAAAATAAAAATAAATAAATGATCAATTCGTACGGGAAAAATAAATCCCTAATGATCCCCATAGGTCTAAAGTGGGGGTAAAAGAAATCATACGAAATAAAACATAAATGAACACTTCGCACGGAAAAATAAAAATAAACGAACAATTCGTACGAAAAAATAAAATAATTAAATCATCGAACACTTCGTACGGAAAAAAAATAAGTGAACAAATCGTACGAAATAAAAAATAAATTAACACTTCGTACGGAAAAAGAAAAAGGAAAAATAAATGAACAATTTCTACGAAAAAAAAAAAATCACCGAACACTTCGTACGGGAAAAGAAAAAGAAATTAACAATTCGTATGGAAAATAAATCCCTAATGATCACCGTAGGGCTAAGATGGGGGTAAAACAAGCCGTACGGGGAAAAATAAAAATAAAAATAATTGAACAATTCGTACGGGAAAAATAAATCCCTAATGATCCCTGTAGGTCTAAAGTGGGGTGTAAAACAACTCGTACGAAAAAGAAAAACAAATGAACAATTCGTACGGAAAGTAAACCCCTAATGATCACCGTAGGGATAAGGTAGGGGTAAAACAATCCGCACGGGGAAAAGAAAAAGAAAAAGAAATAAATGAACAATTCGTACGAAAAAATAAATCCCTAATGAGCCCCGTAAGTTTAAGGTGGGTGTAAATCAATTCGTACGAAAAAAGAAGAAAAAATATGAGGTTAAACAATCCTTACGGTTAAAAAGAAAAAATAATTAGGGTGTACAATGAATCATACCGAAAAAAGTTTATCTAAAATTCGTGTAATCACTTCCCCGTTTTAAAGTAGATCTAAGGCGGGGCTAACACAACAATTCAAAAAGTTCTTGCAGGAGAACAACTCGCACGAAAAAAGAAAAATAAATAAACGAACAATTCGTACGGAAAAAGAAAAAATCAATAATTAAATTAAAACACAATTCGTACGATTGTTCTTTATTATCAAAAATTAATTAATTTGAAAACATGGGTAATAAAGTTATTTTTAGCAACCCACTAAAGATAGGTTTTACAACTTAAAAACGAGTAAGAGGATGAGAAGAGGTAATGTAGATATGGAAAAAAGAAATTGATAATGTTACTGAATGAATGAAACATCATAAAGAAGAAACCGATTAAGATCGAAAGAGACGACATAAAAACATGCTTTTTTTCTAAATAAATAAATAATAATAATATTAATAATAAAGCTTAAAAAAATAATAATAAATGAATAATTAAAACTTTGAACAAGACGGCTGGAAAAATAAATTGAAGCAGATCAATATCCACATTATGGCCGCAAATGACTGAACAATGCGGTCGGAAAAAATTGCATGACCTTTATAGTAACACACGGTTATCTCTCCCTCCCTCCATCCCTCCAAACCTTTCAACCCCATCTGAGATTGTGTATATATATATATATATATATTTGCTCATTTATCATCAATTCGTACAAGATTTGTCGATAAATAAGTCTTAACTCGTTGAAGTGAATGGGCATTTTCCGAAACGTCAGATTAAGTTTTGATATTTTCCAGGGAAATAACATCTTATAAATTAACACAGCCAAAATCACGTATTTGTAGAAAAATCACTATAATTAAAAAAAATAAAATAAACCACTCTTTTTTGAGAATTATTTTCAGTACCGGATCGTGATTTGTCAGCGCCCAAGCAGATTGAATTTCAGTCTTAAGACTTTTTTAACATTTTATTAATTTTTCCTAATGATAAAAACTACAAATATAAGAATGTAGGCCTCTCGCCACAATAATAAGAAATAAATTAAAAAATAATTAAAAAATTATAATAAAACTAATTATATATAGATAATTCAATCTCATATACAGGACCTACATTGTCTATAAGATACATCAAAAATGAGAATGCGTTGTAAGACAAAAATAAACTATCTCTCTCTCTCTCTCTCTCTCTCTTGAGCGTACTGGAAATTGCTGAAGGCCTGTTCCAAAAATACATAAAATTATATATATATATATATATATATATATATATATATATATGATACAAACCGTGAGGAAAAAAAGAAAATTATTCCAAGGATAATATGGGTTTCTGAATTGAATAGAGAAATAAGTGGTGAAATGTGGAAAAGGGCGAAGACGATATAAAGATGAAATGAAGTTGTGTATATTAAGAGCAAAAGTGATTTAAGATAAATCATATTCTACCACAATTCAATTTCTAGAGTTAAGGACACGCATGAAACTAATACAACTATAAAAGTAATATGTAAGGATGAGTCCCCACAGAGATTTAATACTAAAAACAGTAGAAAGGATTAAAAATCTTCACCAACAATAATGTCCGCGATGAAACACGTAAAATTCGTAAAAGAAAAGGTCCCTAATCCTATAGAAGCGTGAATATTCGGGGAAAATGGCACACCTCCACAACTCGAAGTTAATTATTAAAGAAAGAGAGATCCCTCCAGCCTAAACAGTCGCTAATTTTGTTTAGCATTGTCTATTAACATCTTAATACAAGGCTTAACTTTTAATAATACTTATTTACATATTTATTTATTTAATAACTAGTGCACATGTAGACTAAAATACGTATAACCGTTCTGCTGCAACGGTGGAAGAACATTAATATTGTTTAATATTGTATAAACATTAATTTACGCATAGAAATATTTTACATACAAACGTCAAAGAATACTCACCCACCAGAATTGAGAGCGCTTTTAAACAGGTCGTACTAGCGAGTTCGGCTAGTGGCTCTTACCGGACAGCTTCATTCCACAAACAATCCGTCAGACTTCGGTGCAAGAATTTTATAGGTTTTCCAATTATCCCCTCAGGCGCTATTGTAGGCCTAACAGATAACATTTCAGTGAGCCGTACATATGTAGTACTCAAAGGAGTAAGTTTACACAATTATAAGAGTTAAGATTATGCATTTTCTTAAGATAATATGTATGTCTACCAAAAAAGATAACACCGCCTAAAAATTATTTACCCTTCATTAATAGTGAAATAAATACGTAGGTTTGCAATTTACAATGACAAATCAACTGTGAAGCTTGGCTATTTATTTTATTCAATTTGGCCCTCAAGCTTTAGTCTTTATTGAACTCTTATTAAAATAAAACACCACCTAAAAAAATTATTTACCTTTATTAATAGTGAAATAAATACGTAGGTTTTGCAATTTACAATGACATAATTAACTGTGGAGCTTGACTATTTATTTTATTCAATTTGGCCCTCAAGTTTTAGTCTTTACTGAGCTCTTATTAAAATAAAACAGACGATTTAACCTCCAACAACCACTATTCTAATTTATATTTTACCAACACCGAATTCGAAATTTATGTTAGTACAGGCCGTCGGTCACTACATCATCTGAAGTGAGAAATGTCGGCTTTAAATACTCACGGGTATTATTTGACCTGAAGATTCCTGCACCAGGACTGAAAAACAACATCGTTTAATTTAAAAACACTTGTTTAGTAATCTTCATTGAACAATTTCACCACCAAAAGTGTTAGATCACCTTATTACTAATTTCACTCAATGATTATTTCAAATGCAATGAAAACATTTAAGAAACCTATGCATCATATAATTACCCATTTCAACTCCTGGTTTAAGACTGCCATCAAATTATGTGAACTAATTTTTATCCATTTCCGTGAAATTCCGAGCCACGACCCACCACGGGCGGTCAGAAATTACAAAGTCCTTCCCCGAACTCGATCTCACAGCACCCCGATCAACACCCCAGCGTCTTAACCACTAGGCTACCCAGGGTACCCATTTGTCTGCCAACCCATTTTTTCTTAGGGAAGCATGAACAGCTGGGTTACCTGATCGCGCCCTGCCGTCACCAGGAATCTACCCCAGGGCCGATGGATTGCAGTAGCGATGCTAACAACCAAATGACCATGATTAATTGGAAATAATTAAACATAATTAAATTTCAGTATGAAGGTAATACATTTAATGTATCAAATAGACTCATGCAGGTAGTACGTGAGACAAAAAATCTGAATGACAATCGCTGCTCTAGTGCATATTTCTATGTAGGTCTCCTTAAACATACAGTTAAAACTGGAGTCTCTTTTTTATAACTTATACTACACAAGAGTTATAGAGGGCTATAAACTGCTATACATATACAGACTCAGCTTGTATAACGTCGCGTGTGTATATATATATATATATATAATATTGTATGTACAAACTGAGTGATACACTATTTCATTAATTTTTACACTAAAATGTGTAGAGCAATGACCGAAGTGAATTCAAATTTCGATTCATTTTATATTTTGCGTGCAGGAATCTCTCCTACCATAAATGCACTAATTTTAACTGTACTTTTTCATATACAGTATATATATATATATAATATATATATATATATATATATATATATATATATATAATTAAAACCCATCTGTTCATGCTTCCCTAAGAAAAAATAGGTTGACAGACAAATGGGTACCTTGGGCAGCCTAGTGGTTAAGACGTTGGAGTGTTGATCGGGGTGCCGTGAGATCGAGTTCGGGAAGGACTTTGTAATTTCTGACCGCCCGTGGTGGGTCGTGGCTCGGAATTTCACGGAAATGAATAAAAATTAGTTCACATAATTTGATGGAAGTCTTGAACAAAGAGTTGAAATGGGTAATTATATGATGCATAGGTTTCTTAAATGTTTTCATTGCATTTGAAATAATTACTGAGTGAAACTAGTAATAAGGTGATCTAACTCTTTTGGTGGTGAAATTGTTAAATGAAGATTACTAAACAAGTGTTTTAAATTAAACGATGTTGTTGTTTTTCAGTCCTGGTGCATAAATCTTCAGGTCAAATAATACCCGTGAGTATTTAAAGCCGACATTTCTCACTTCAGATGATGTAGTGACCGACGGCTTGTACTAACATAAATTTAGAATTCGTTGTTGGTAAAATATAAATTAGAATATATATATATATATATATATATACAGTATATACACATTGCATCTCAACAGCTTAGTGGTTGTTGGAGGTTAAATCGTCTGTTTTATTTTAAAAAGACTTCGGTAAAGACTAAAGATTGAGGGCCAAATTGAATAAAATAAATAGTCAAGCTTCACAGTTGATTATGTCATTGTAAATTGCAAAACCTACGTATTTATTTCACTATTAATAAAGGTAAATAATTTTTTCAGGCGGTGTTACCTTTTTTGGTAGACATACCAATATTATCTTAAGGAAATGCATAATTCTTAACTCTTATAATTGTGTAAAACTTACTCCTTTGAGTACTACATATGTACGGCTCACTGAAATGTTATCTGTTAGGCCTACAATAGCGCCCTGAGGGGATAATTGGAAACCTATAAAATTCTTGCACCGAAGTCTGACAGATTGTTTGTGGAATGAAGCTGTCCGGTAAGAGCCACTAGCCGAACTCGCTAGTACGACCTGTTTAAAAGCGCTCTTAATTCTGGTGGGTGAGTATTCTTTGACGTTTGTATGTAAAATATTTCTATGCGTAAATTAATGTTTATACAATAATAAACAATATTAATGTTCTTCCACCGCTGCAGCAGAACGGTTATACGTATTTTAGTCTACATGTGCACTAGTTATTAAATAAATAAATATGTAAATAAGTATTATTAATAGTTAAGCCTTGTATTACGATGTTAATGGACAATGCTAAACAACATTAGCGACTGTTTAGGCTAGGAAGGATCTCTCTTTCTTTAATAATTAACTTCGAGTTGTGGAGGTGTGCCATTTTCCCTGATTATTCAAGCTTCTATAGGATTAGGGACCTTTTCTTTTACGAATTTTACGTGTTTCACCGCGGACATTATTGTTGGTGAAGATTTTTAATCCTTTCTACTGTTTTTAGTATTAAATCTCTGTGGGGACTCATCCTTACATATTACTTTTATAGTTGTATTAGTTTCATGCGTGTCCTTAACTACTCTAGAAATTAAATTGTGGTAGAATATGATTTAGCTTAAATCACTTTTGCCCTTAATATACACAAATTCATTTCATCTTTTATATCGTCTTCGCCCTTTTACAAGTTTCACCGCTTGTTTCTCTATTCAATTCAGAAACCCATATTATGCTTGGAATAATTTTTTTTCCTCACGGTTTGTATCATATATATATATATACGTATATATATATATATATATATATATATATATAATATATATATATATTTTGATGTATTTCTGGAACAGGCCTTCAGCAATTTCCAGTATGCTCGAGAGAGAGAGAGAGAGAGAGGGAGGGGGAGAAAGCGAGAGAGAGATAGAGAGAAAGAAAGACAGTTTATGTTTGTCTTACAACGCATTCTCATTTTTTATGTATCTTTAGACAATGTAGGTCCTCTATATGAGATTGAATTATCTATATATAATTAGTTTTATCATCATTTTTTAATTATGTTTTTATTTATTCTTAATTACTTTTAATCATTTATTCCAGTTAAAGGTTGTTATATTCTTACAAAGAAAAATATATCCTTCCTTTTCTTCTCATTCCCCGTTTTCGCTCCCTAATTTGAAGATCACGGATCCGAGAGTACAGTTTATTTTATTTTTCAATTATAGTGATTTTTCTACAAATACGTGATTTTGGCAAGATGATGGAGGGAAATGTTTCTGCTTACATAGTTGCGCACTTTTTGTGCTAATTTCTGTAGTGTATTCAGATTTACAGATAATTTACCAGTGTAATCGGATTAAAATCATTAACATTAAAATTATATTATTTTTAATACACGAAGGAGGGACAAGAGTGAATATCACAAAATGTATATCCCCAAATAAAAAAGAGAAGGAGAGAGTCAAAATAAAGTTCGACTGATGTCATCCAAAGCTTCACCCATTCTCAGTTTTATGTAATTTAATTCTATGGGGGGGGGAGCCCAACCCATTAGCCGCAGGTTGTAGAAACACAAATCAGTGTGTATATTTTATCCTTAGTATATGATCTGTCATTGTATTAATAATATTTGTCATATGGACTATAGAATGCTAATAAATCTTTTCATATATTACTTACTACGTAAAGTAGGTGATATAAAACGGGGAAAAAACTTAATAAATTAATAAAAAGAAATCCAAAATATGAAATTCGTCTGACATGCATTCAAATTGTTAAGGAGTGTCTATTTTATTTCTTATTATTGTGGCGAGAGGCCTACATTCTTACATGTGTAGTTTTTTTATCATTAGGAAAAATTAATAAAATGTTAAAAAAGTCTTAAGGCTCTGAAATTCAATTTGTTTGGGCGCTGACAAATTACGATCCGGTACTGAAAATAATTCTGAAAAAAAGAGCAGTATATTTTATTTTTTTTAATTATAGTGATTTTTCTACAAATACGTGATTTTGGCTGTGTTAATTTATAAGATATGTTATCTCCCTGGAAAATATCAAAACTTAATCTGACGTTTCGAAAAATGCCCATTCACTTCAACGAGTTAATTTTTGTATTTACCCAAAATATATAACTTAGTAGGTCTTGTGTGTGTGTATATATATATATATATCAAAACAATTTACAATTCTTTATTGATGGATACATAATCCAATTTTCAAACGTAGAATAATATAAGTATTTGCACAGATAAGGTGAGTGATATGTTTGGTGTTTTATTCAAAGAACCTTGTGCGGAATGCTGATAAATGATATATGGTTTATTTATTTATGTGGTCACATACAGATTAGAAAAGCTATATATATATATATATATTATATATGTGTGTGTGTGTGTGTGTGTGTGTGTATATATATGACAATAGAGATATCTGAAAACACTTTCTGTAGTATATAAAAGACTTATTTATCGACAAATCTTGTACGAATTGATAATAAATGAGCAAATATATATATATATATACAATCTCAGATGAGGGTTGAGAGGTTTGGAGGGATGGAGGGAGGGAGAGATAACCGTGTGTTACTATATAGGTCATGCCAATTTTTTTCGACAGCATTGTTCAGTCATTTACGGCCATAACGTGGATATTGATCTGCTTTAATTTATTTTTCCAGCCGTTTTGTTCAAAGTTTTAATTATTCATTTATTATTATTTTTTAATCTTTATTATTAATATTATTAATATTATTTATTTATTTAGAAAAAGGCATGTTTTGTGTTGTCTCTTTCGATCTTAATCGGTTTCTTCCTTATGATGTTTCTTTCATTTAGTAACATTATCAATTTCTTTTTTCCATATCTACAGTACATTACCTCTTCTCATCCTCTTACTCATTTTTAAGTCGTAAAATCTTTAGTGGGTGGGTAAAAATAACTTTATTACCCATGTTTTCAAATTAATTAATATTTAATAATAAAGAACAATCGTACGAATTGTTTTAATTTTTTTTTTTTTCCTTTTTCCATTCAAATTGTTCGTTTATTTATTTTTCTTTTTTCGTGCGAGTTCTCCTACAAGAACTTTTCGAATTGTTGTGTTAGTCCCGCCTTAGATCTACTTTAAAACGGGGAAGTGATTATACGAATTTTAGATGAACTTTTTTCCGTATGATTTGTTTTACACCCTAATTATTTTTTCTTTTTAACCGTACAGATTGTTTAACCTCATATTTTTTCTTCTTTTTTCGTACAAATTGATTTACACCCGCCTTAGACCTACGGGGATCATTAGGGATTTATTTTTTCCTTACGAATTGTTCATTTATTTATTTTTATTTTTATTTTCCCCGTGCGGATTGTTTTACCCCCACTTTAGCCCTACGGTGATCATTAGGGATTTATTTTCCGTACGAATTGTTCATTTATTTTTATTTTTCCTTAAGAATTGTTCGGTGATTTAATTATTTTCTTTTTTCGTACGAATTGTTCATTTATTTATTTATTTTTCTTTTTCGTACGAAGTGTTCGGTGATTTAATTATTTTCTCGTTTCGTACGAATTATTCGTTTATTTTTTATTTTTACGTACGAAGTGCTCATTTATTTTTTATTTCGTACGAATTGTTCATTCATTTATTTATTTTTATTTTTCCGTACGGTGTTCGGTGATTTTATTATTTTCTTGTTTCGTACGAATTATTCGTTTATTTTTTATTTTTCCGTGCGAAGTGTTCATTTATTTTTTATTTCGTACGATTTGTTTTACCCCCACCTTAGACCTACGGGGATCATTAGGGATTTATTTTTCCGTACGAATTGATAATTTATTTATTTTTATTTTCCCCGTACGGCTTGTTTTACCCCCACCTTAGCCCTACGGTGATCATTGGTGATTTATTTTCCGTACGAATTGTGCATTTATTTATTTTTCTTTTTCCGTACGGTGTTTGGTGATTTAAATATTTTCTTTTTTCGTACGAATTGTTCATTTAGTTATTTATTTGTTTCCGTACGAAGTGTTCATTTTTTATTTCGTACGAATTGTTCATTTATTTATTTTTATTTTTCCGTACGAATTGTTCATTTATTTATTTTTATTTTTCCGTACGAATTGTTCATTTATTTTTATATTTATTTTTCCATACGAAGTGTTCGGTGATTTAATTATTTTCTTTTTTCGTACAAATTATTTCGTTTATTTTTTATTTTTCCGTGCGGTGTTCATTTATTTTTTATTTCGTACGATTTGTTTTACCCCCACCTTAGACCTACGCGGATCATTAGAGATTTATTTTTCCCGTACGAGTTGATCATTTATTTATTTTTATTTTTATTTTTTCCCGTACGGCTCGTTTTACCCCCACCTTAGCCCTACGGTGATCATTAGGGATTTATTTTCCGTACGAATTGTTCATTTATTTATTTTTCTTTTTCCGTACGGTGTTCGGTGATTTAATTATTTTCTTTTTTCGTACGAATTGTTCATTTATTTATTTTTATTTTTCCGTACGTAGTGTTCATTTTTTTATTTCGTACGAATTGTTCATTTATTTATTTATTTTTCTTTTTCCGTACGAAATGTTCATTTATTTTCTTTTTTCGTTCGAATTGTTTTTATTTTTTTATTTTTCCATACGAAGTGTTCATTTATTTTTTATTTCGTACGATTTGTTTTACCCCCACCTTAGACCTACGGTGATCATTAGGGATTTATTTTCCGTACGAAGTGTTCATTTATTTCTTTTTCGTACGAATTGTTCATTTATTTATTTCTTTTTCTTTTTCCGTACGAAGTGTTTGGTGATTTAATTATTTTCTTTTTCCGTACGAAGTGTTTGGTGATTTAATTATTTTCTTTTTTCGTACGAATTATTAATTTATTTTTATTTCGTACGAATTGTTCATTTATTTATTTATTTTTCTTTTTCCGTACGAAGTGTTTGGTCATTTAATTATTTTCTTTTTTCGTACGAATTGTTCATTTATTTTTATTTTTACTTTTCCGTGCGGTGTTCATTTATTTTTTATTTCGTACGATTTGTTTTATCCCACCTTAGACCTACAGGGATTATTAGGGATTTATTTTTCCCGTACGAATTGTTCATTTATTTTTTCTTTTCCCCGTACGGCTTGTTTTTTATCACCTTAGCCCTACGGTGATCATTAGGGATTTATTTTCGGTACGAATTGTTCATTTATTTATTTTATTTTTATTTTTCCGTACGAAGTGTTCGTTGATTTAATTATTTTCTTTTTTCGTACGAATTGTTCATTTATTTATTTTTTTATTTTTTCGTACAAAATGTTCATTTATTTTCTTTTTTCGTACGAATTGTTGATTTAATTATTTATTTTTCTTTTTCCGTACGAAGTGTTTATTTATTTTTTATTTCGTACGAATTGTTCATTTATGTACACTGCGCCCTCGATATATGCGATGGATAGGTTCTGCTAAAACCTCGCATAATGCAAATTCGCATATATCGAACTTATAATTAAATGAAAAAAATAGGGATGCGTTCCACAACCAGTTTTTTTACCCTCCCGGCACCCCCAACAATAAATATGCCACTTTTTAATACCAAAAACATTCAACAAGATAACAGTAATGCTATATTACATCAATACTGTAGAGTATAAATATTAGAGGACATAGTAAGCCTAATAAGACATACGATAACAACGATGGCAGGTGTGTAGGCTCCAGGAGACGAGTGTTGATTGCTGTGGTGGGTGAGTTACATGGTAAAGGTGGGTGGTTGTGGATCATCAGGGTCTTCAGTGACATCAGGTAAGGCAACAGGCGACGGTAGACTGACAGAACTCTCAGGCGGGTGTGTGGAACTCTCAAAAATCAGCTCCAGGCGAGGCAAGTGGTATGGAATGCACTGTTGGAGCGGGTGTAGGCAGTGGCGGTCCTAGCTTACATGACGCCCTGGGCGAACCTCACCTTTAGCGCCCCCCCCCTGTTCGCCAACACACACACATTCGAATCCCCCCAAAATAAAGGACGACATAACTCTTTCACAAAAATAACTTTTTATTGGACTAATTGTTGGAACTTCAGAACCAAAACAAAGACTCAAATTTCTGAATTTTACAAATCCTTCATCACGTAAATAGAATAACTCACTTAAGAGAATGTAATTATGATACTATGAACAGGAAAATACAAATTAAATTGCACAACTGCCATAAATAAACTAGAGAATCAAATTTCTAAATTGTACAAATGCTCTATCACATAAATATTTTATTTATTTTTATTTTTATTTATTTCTTTATTTATTTATTCTTATTTTTATTTTATTTTTTTTGCAGGCGCTCATGCCGCCCCTCCACAAATGCCGCCCTGTGCGGCTGCCCATATTGCCCATATGAGGAACCGCCACTGGGTGTAGGAGACGGTGTTGGAGTTGCAGACGATGGTGTGAAAAATAAACAATAAGACAAAACTGGAAAAAGCACTCAAAAATAGTGAAAAACACAACACAGTCTAGAGCACAACGCACGCACACCAACACGCTATAACGGTTTATGCGAGACTGTTGTTGTTTTGCCGGAACACGTCGGTGCGCTCAGCGGCTCAGCAATATTTCACACTAGATGGCGCATAAATGCGAATTTTTTCCGCATATACTGAATTCTTGGTAGAAATAGGGTCTTCGCATAACAGTGAATTCGCATATGCTGAAGACGCATATATCGAGGGCGCAGTGTATTTATTTTCTTTTTCCGTACGAAGTGTTCCGTGATTTAATTATTTTCTTTTTTCGTACGAATTGTTCATTTATTTTTATTTCTTATGAAGTGTTCGGTGATTTAATTAATTTCTTTTTTCGTACGAATTGTTTATTTATTTTTATTTCGTACGAAGTGTTCGGTGATTTAATTATTTTCTTTTTTCGTATGAATTGTTCATTTATTTATTTATTTTTCTTTTTCCCCGTACGAGTTGTTTTATCCTCACTTTAGACCTACGGTACCGCGGAAGGTCGGTTCAGGGTTCGAGCCCGCTGTCGATTAACACGGTCGCACGACGAACATGTGTACATAGCTCTATTACGTGTAAGTTTAGCGTTTTGCATCGTAGAACATAAAGACAATATAATTAAATTGTGTGTGTGTATATATATATATATATATATATATTTTTTTTTTTTTTTTTTCCCTGTACTAATATGATTATACGTATCGTATATTTTCAATATATTTAATATAACTGCATATTTTTCCTGTATTAATATACTGATAATGCACCGTTTTGTATATTTTCAATATATTTAATATAACTATATTTTTCTTATGCTAATATGATTATACGCTTCGCTTTAAGTCAGGATATATGCTTTAAATAAATAAGTAACGAAGCTGACAGCTCAGCCTTCTAAGCAACTGTCGAAGAATATATGGTTTAATTAAATAATTATTGCTATCTGGCAACTCAGACTTCTAAGCCAGATAACGGAGAAATATATGGCTTAGTTATTGCTATCTGGCAACTCAAACTTCTAAGCCAGCTGACGGAGGAATATATGGTTTAAATAACTAAATACCGAATCTGGCAACTCAGCCTTGTAAGCCAACTGGCTGATTAATATATGGTTTAAATAATTAAATAATGAATCTGGCAACTCAGCATTCTCAGCCAACTGGCTGATTAATATATGCTTTAAATAAATAATTATTGCTACCTGGCAACTCAGCCTTCTAAGTCATCTGGCTGATTAATATGTGGTTTAAATAAATAAATAACGCAATCTGGCAACTCAGCCAACTGGCTGATTAGGGGTCCTATAAGAGAGCGGCGGGGTGGCTGAAAACCTCATATGCGCATGGCTCTCGCCAAGCGAAGACCCTTCCTCTGGGTCCTCTTGTCCTCTCTCTCTCTCTCTCTCTCTTAGGTTAGGTTTACCCCCTTGCAACAAATGGGGGTGGGGTGCGTTGCAACAAAGGGGATGGGGGTGCCTTGCAACATTATGCAGTTGCATTGCACTCGTCCATTTTGCGGTCATACTACTAAGGTTATATATATATATGTATATATATATATATATATATATATATATATATATATAGAGAGAGAGAGAGAGAGAGAGAGAGAGAGAGAGAGAGAGAGAGAGAGAGAGAGAGAGAGAGAGAGAGAGAGAGAGAGATAGAGAGAGAATCCTGCAAGAATGAAATGAGCCTATAAAACAAAACATATTGGAGCCTACAATGTTAAGTGCCGTAGGAAAACTTCCATAACCAAGGCGTATATAGTGTAGTTTACATCAAGGCACCATGAAGCTTACATAGGTGAAAAGATGCCTCGTACTGTTAGTGTTCCCGACGGATCACCCGACACTCGCAGTCGAATGAGCGGTCAGTCAGATTATGGTCAGAGTGAGAGGCACCGCGGCCAAAATCCTGAACTTCCACGTTGGCCGGTTCATTATATCCGCACGGTTTCGCGATGCATGCAAAAAATTCAAACTGCTCGACATCCAGGTAAACCTTCAAATATTACAGAATGAGAACCAAAAAGCCTCTTGTTTGTCTGGTGAGTTTAGATCCACACGCAAGCTTGACAACATCACCAGTGCTGTATATTTATCATCAGCACAGCTCAACAGCATCTCCACGAACTAGGATGCAATGTACGTGTGGTTCGTTGAAAACCTTTCCCACGAAAACAAATGTATAACGCAGATTCGAACGGGGCAACGAAATGATTCCCAAATCTTCTGAATTTTGGAAGTACGTTTTTGTTAAACGAGATCTCGTTTCATGAGTACTCGTATATGCCAGTTAAAAGGAGAAACATGGGTGTGAAGAAAGTCGAATCAAACCTACGAAGAGTCCTGTTTATATTACAGTTCATAGTACAGTTTGGAGGTTTTAGCGTTATGGTGTGGGTATCACTATGGATGCTGAACTGATGTTCTTTGCGATTCGGGTTAGGAATCTGAGCAGGTTTTGAAATGGTTTTAACGAGATCGAAGATCACTGTGTTCTCTAGGAAGGCGCCACACCCAGTCTCTCCCATCAGAAGCTAACAACAGTGTGTAGCAGGACTCATCACTACACAAAATACGTCTCCACTCTTCTATACTTTCGTCACTTCTGTAGCCGTCGTTATTCATTCACACGCGTAATTATTGGTTTGTAGGCAGCAGCCTTGCCATAAGATCATTACACACGCAATTCTCTACAGATATACAGCGACTAATCTCTTTTTCACTCTGGCATGTTCCGCTGGCTTCCACTACCGCACTACCGTATAATATTACTCGCATGAATTTTCCAGACTGCAAAGTCTCCGTAGTTACAGACGATCATACCTGGGTATAGCAACCAACTTCCATTTCCCATTCAAACTGTTCGATGTATGTTCTATACTGACAGAAACTGACGACTTGAAAGCAGCTGAATATGAGATAAGTGTACTGTACTATAAATTTATACGTGTTTTTTTATAATGTGTGTATATATTATTATTATTATATTATATATTTTCATTTTATATATACTCGTGTGTGTGTGTGTGTGTGTATATAAACTATATATACAAGAGTTGTATTTAAACACGCATAAATTTTTAATACACGTATCTCTATTCAGTTGCCTTCAGAACGTTTCAGCGAGTTCATGTAACGGAATAAATATATTATAAACTGCAAATGAGTGCACTTACCCATTTCGTATATAGCCATGTCGTCATAGACGGAGCCTGTGTAAATACCTGTTGCACCTTCGATTAAATATCTGGTCCAGGTATTTCCTGAACGAGGGAAAGAAACAAGGTAGGTTGGTTCTATGTCCACAGCAAAATTTATCTCAAATCTGTAGAAACGTTAGTATTAAATACCACACAGTAGCCTATTCATAGCTTACTTAAAGCCACTCTGAAAAATGAGGAGCTAAGGACAACAATGGCGACTCGGCGAGTCATACTTGCTCCATGAATTTAGAGCTTTATTTACCCCGCTAGCTATTCATCGATCGATGCTAAAGTAATATTTTTAACTGAACCGTTTCATAAGCTTTTAAACTTTCATTTCTCCCATACAAGATTCGTGTAATTAGTTTGATAATCTGAAGAAAGGAATGCCTTTTTGTGTACTGAATGAATTGCGATAGCTATCGATTTATTTTTCAGTGAGAGAGGTGGCATTGTTTGAGTACTGTCGAAGCTTTAATGAATAATGAATTGCCAATTAAGTATTTTTTGTTATTTCGTATTAAAAAAATTAACAATTAAAGCTTTTTTAATATATTTAGTTAAATTATTTTCAGATTTTCGGTTTCAGACAGAAACGGCTTTTGAATACATGGAAATTATATTTTTATATAAGCATTTTAAACGTATATTAACTAATATGCATACGAAATAACCTTATAATTTATTACCAACTTCTAACTATACTAAATTAGAGGTATTTAATCACTGTATGTAACTGTTGATATAAAACAGTAGTACCTGGAGCATTCTGGGTCATCTGGCCATAAGGCTGATCTTGTCCCGTTGTCGTCAATTTCAGGTGCATTGTAGGCGAAGGTATTTCTGAACCGATCTGTTGAAACAAGGAAATAGTAATACCAAATGACACCTTATGCTGTCTAGATGCTATGCTACTATGTAAAGATATTTAATTTGGCCTATTTATTCATATAATTTTACGCAATGATTTGTGACGTAGAAATGTTCATAACTAATCCATGAATTTTCTGACTCGATATATGCTACATTTATATTCTATATCAACGATGGAAATTGATTTTTTAAATACCACTCAATAATTAAAATCAACACAAACATTTTTTAGTATCACTAAATTAAATATCTTCTATAAAATTTTAACACCAACATTTTCCGGCAGTAACACGAAGTTTATTTTCAATCTAGTGCAAATGCAAATGCAATAAGTACGTTTATATGATAAGGTGTCGTAAATAATCTTCATTTGGTTGTTATTAAAGCCCCTGTCACAGAAACGTGATACACAGCGGTCTCGTCCCATTCGATGTTATTCCCATTTCGTTCCGCGCTCAACAGTGAGACTCTCAAAGGAGGCAATTCTCAAATCGATCTATTCCATTTTCATACCATTCGATCTATTCCATTTTCATACCATTCCCCTCTTCATCCACGATCTTTCCTACTTTCGTTCAGGTTAGGTGAAGTCAAGCTAGACTAATAGTGAATTAGGTTAGGAAATATTAGCTCTTTTCCACTTGGCGCCTTTACCGTGACGTGAATGGCAGTGACATTTTGGTACTTACGTATTAACGGGGGGCCACCACATATTGATGATTGGTTAGATTAAAGTTGTAATATTTTCGTTAGTTGAAAATTTCTAACACATCATATTTTTTAAATAGCAATATTTTTTAAATATTTTTTTATACAATTTTCTGAAAAAAAATATTTTTTTAGGCTTATTCATGATGAAAATTTGGGATCTACCAAAAAGTGAAGATGCGGTCTCTTTTTTGCAAGCCAAAGAAATTCTACCTGCTGAACGTATATGCGAAAAAGGTCACAAGATGAAGCTGTACTTTGGAGAAAGCATTCAATGGTGCTGTAATATTAGAAGTTGCCGTAGTAAAGTAAACATGCGCGTTGGCCTCCAGAAACAAATGTTGTTTCTAATGTGTAACATGTATTAATCATTGTAAATATTTGAAATATAAATCATTGTAAATATTTGAAAAAATATTGCTATTTAAAAAATATGATGTATTAGAAATTTTCAACTAACGAAAATATTACAACTTAACCTAACCAATCATCAATATGTGGTGGTCCCCCGTTAATACGTAAGTACCGACATTTTCTTATTAAGTCAAGAATCTCGATTACTTCCCATTCTCTGCCATTCCCATTCTCATTTTCGGTCCTCGATTGAAAATGACCAAAAGTGAAAAATCCATATTTGACAAAAGCGTGTCTTGATCTGGGAAACAATTTTTTCCGTACCTGAAATTGTGTCAAATGGGAATGGCTAATACAGGGTGTCCCAGAATTAACTATCTATTTCAATGAAATCGGACAAATTTTTTAAAAACACACTTTTATTTATGTTTATCATGTTTAATATGTGTTAAAAATGTATAAATTTCTAAATTATTTTCATAATTTTATTTTCATAATTTTTTCATAGTTTTTCAGTTTTATTTTCATTCTCTTTCAGAACCCTATTAATAATGAATACACAAGAACGTATCTTTGTTGTAACATCCCGTATCAAAGGAATGCAATGTAATGAAATCAGAGAAAAATTTACAAGAAGATTCCACAGAACCGGTCCTACAGACAAAGCGATTCGTGAACTTGTGAACAAATTTAAAAGAACTGGATCCGTACACGACGAGGTGGGAAGAGGACGCCAAGGACAGCACGTAACAGTACCGAACAGGTACGACAATTGTTTGAGGATGAACCAACAACTTCGGTTAGGGAGGCCGGTCGAAGACTCAACATATCCAAGACAACAGTTCATAGAATCTTGCGTTCGACACTGATGAAAAAGGCTTATCACATTCAAGTACTGCATGCCCTAAATGAAGAGGATTATCCAAATCGAGCAGCAAGGTGTGCAGAAATTGTGGATCAAATCGAAAATGAAAGTTTATTGGATAACATCTTATTCAGTGATGAGGCGACTTTCCACACGTGTGGTAAAGTCAATCGACACAACTGTCGTATCTGGTCCAATGAAAGACCGTCTCAAGTCATAGAATGGCAAAGAGACTCTCCAAAAGTTAACGTGTGGCTTGGAATGACCAAATCCAAAATTTATGGCCCATTCTTCTTTGCGGAAGCAACTGTAACAGGTACCGTCTACCTTGATATGCTTCAGCAGTTTCTCGAACCACAGCTTCTTGATGATGGCATTCTTGATAATTGTGTTTCAACAAGATGGAGCACCATGCCATTATGCTCTAATTGTTCGAGAATACCTCAACAGACGCCTTCCGAATCGGTGGATTGGACGTGGACGACCTCGACCTTGGCCTCCGCGTTCTCCGGATTTGACACCCCTGGATTTCTTTGCATGGGGTTTCATAAAAACAGGTTTATCGCCAAAAGATCAATAGTTTAGCTGAACTTAAAGAACGCATCCAGTTGGCAGTGCGGGAGATAACACCTGAAATGCTTCAAAATGTGTTTCGCAGCGCTGAGGATAGATTTGAAATTTGCAGAGATACAGACTGTGCACATGTTGAAACTTCTCAATAAAGTTTTGACTTATGATTTATAAATCTATTTGTTTTTGTATCATAATTTAGTAATAAACACAAAATTATGTCAGTTTTTATTAAATTTGTCCGATTTCATTGAAATAGATAGTTAATTCTGGGACACCCTGTATTTCCTAACCTAGCTTATTTTACTAGTCATAACCTAACCTAACATTAACCTAACCAATCAAAACCTAACTTATCGTAACCTAACCAGTCGTAAACTAACCCGAACCAAAGTAGGAAGGGTCGTGGATGGGAATAAAAATTATATGAAGTGGGAATGGCCTAGAATGAGAATGGAAATGGCATAGAATGGGAATTGCACTTACGGACAGGGATGGGAATGGGAATGGCCTAGAATGGGATGAGACCAAGAATTCTCTTCTCAAATCTTGATTTCTCGATTTGTGCATTCTCAGTTGCATGCAGACCGCGAGTGGGAATGAGGATGACATGGAGTAGGAATTATACATAGCTAGAACAAAGACATGTATGTATGGATTTCGGTATTTTCAGAAGATAACCTTCTACAGATCTACAGAAGCTAAGGCTAACAAAGATCCTAAGATCCACTCTAAGGTTAGCCCGAGAGAAAGAAGAAAGTAAGGGGTTAAAAGAAGAGAATAAGGGGTTAAGTAAGTAGCAAAACCTATCACTCGTGGGTTAAAATTCATTCAGAAAGAGAGAAAGAAAGACACCATCACCATCCGCCGGCCACTGCCGACAAGTCGGAAAAATAGTCGAAGAGAATACTTCCAGCTGTTGCAGACCAGTCCTCCACTCCATAGGAAGCTAGAGGATACAGCCCACTCTGCCGGAAAGGGGTGAAAGATGAAAAGAAGTAAGATAAGAACGCATTACAAACCATGCAACACATTCTTAACTCAAACAACAACAATTCTTAACTCAAAGCAACACATACCTCCAGCGGTTGCAGACCGGTTCTCTACTCCATGGGGAGGTAAAGGACGGAGCCCACTCCGCCGGAAAGGGGTGGAAGATGAAAAGAATAAAATAAGAACGCATTACAAACCATGCAACACATTCTTAACTCAAACACTATCATACCATGCAAACTACAGATATGCAATGAAGAGTTACAGACATGCAAATAAGGAGAGGGAGAGAAAAAAAAAGTAGAAAGATAACAAAAAGTGGGTTAGTTTACGCTACGAGCTACATCTAAGTCCGTGTTAGTCTAATTTTTTTTTTTTTTTTGCATCACACGCTGGCATGTCACAAGCTGGCATTATCGTCAACAGACTCATCCTCGATCACCACCCCAGAGCTCCTGTTGCTAATGGTTTTATTATATTAAACAACGTTAATAATTCTAACAAGGGAGAGGGAAAAGGGGCGGCTCGGAGGGAAAAGGGGGCGGCTTGGAGGGAAAAAGGGGATTGTTTTATTATTATATTAAACAACGTTAATATTTTTAAAATGCTTATCTAAATGGTTCTTAAACATATTAACGCTGGTAGAGTTCACGACGGGCGCGGGAAGATTATTCCATTTATCAATTACTTTAAGCGTAAAGAAGTTTTTAGTGATATTATTAATGAAACGTCTGCCACGCAACTTAAATCCGTTATTACGAGTATTGCTATTATCGAAAGTGAACAGTTTTCAAATTTTAGTTTACCGATGTTATTAACGATTTTGAAAACAATAAGCTCCCCCCCCCTTAATCTCCTAGTTTCGAGTGAATGCAAGTCCAACTCTTTAATTGTATCTTCATATGGCTTGTTGCGCAATGACGGAATTAGTTTCGTGGCACGACGCTAAACCCTTTCTAACCTATCAATATCCTTACGCAAATACGGGCACCAAAACTGAACAGCATATTCTAATTGAGGCCTGACTAGGGACTTGTAAAGGGGCAATATAATATTCTTCGATTTAAATTCGAAATTACGCGCTATGAAGCCTAACATCCTATTAGCTTTTGCGCAAGACTCCAGGCACTGGTTCCTAACTTTTAAATCCTTGGATACGCGTACGCCTAAATCTACTTCTTCGTCAACGCTCGCTAACTCTATCATCCATCGTGTACGTGTAATTATTGTTACGAGAACCTATATGCAAAACTTTACATTTGTCTACGTTAAATTGCATCTGCCACTTATCCGTCCACTCCATAATCCTATTTACATCGTCTTGGAGCCTATTTCTATCGTCCTCGTTAACAACCTTACCGCCTATTTTAGTATCGTCCGCGAATTTTGACACATTACTAGTCAAACCTACATCTATGTCGTTAATGTAAATTACGAATAGCAATGGGCCTAACATTGAACCCTGTGGGACACCGCTACCTACATCCAACCACCTTGATTCACTACCATTAACAGCGACCCTCTGTCTCCTAGCACGAAGCCATTCCTCTAACCAGTTAGCTACCTGACCACATATACCGTGCGCTTTAACTTTCGCAATTAGTCTTCTATGCGGAACTGTATCGAACGCTTTTTTAAAATCTAAATAAATAACGTCAGCCGCTCTATGCCTATCGTATTCGCGCACTATTTCGTTATAAAATTCTAACAAATTAGTTAAACAAGATCTATGGCGTCGAAACCCATGCTGACTACTATTAATCAAATCGCGACTTTCTAAGTGTTCGATGATATGATCCTTAACTACGGATTCCAAAAGTTTACCGACAACTGACATTAAGCTAATGGGCCTATAATTGTTAGCTACTATGCGGTCGCCTTTTTTAAAAATGGGCGTGACGTTAGCTAATTTGAAGTCTTCAGGAATAATCCCCGTTTCCAGTGACTGATTAAAAATCTTCGTTAAGGGGCCTACGACAACGTCTTTCAAATATTTCAGATGTCTAGGATAAAACGCGTCAGGGCCTGGAGCCTTGTTAACTTTTAACTTATCACTGGTCTACAGCCAAAATGCTTCGGAAATAAAAGTAGTCAATCTTTACTAATTTTGGGTCACTGAATACGAAAATGATGCCTAAACTTGCCAATTGGCTCTATTTATAAAGATATCAGGCAACCCTGCACCCTACTAACTGGACTGCATCTGTCGCGTAATATGTAGACGCCTGTGACACATCGACGCATTGACTCTACTGCGCATGCACGTAGTTATATTTTTTTATTTTAATAAATTAATGTAAATATATACATATATATACAATAAAATGTAATTTTATATTTATCTATTACATTATGTATTCTTAAATTATTTATTAAAAAATAGATTGGATCATTTTAATGTATTGCTTCCCTTAATGTCTTTGATATTAATATAAATGGAATACTAACCTAACTTAACCTTACCTAATTTAAAATTATTAAAATGCAATGTAATTACATCAATTTATTAAAATAAAAAATATATAACTACGCGCATGCGCAGTAGAGTCAAGGCGTCGATGTGTCACAGGCGTCTACATATTACGCCACAGCATCAGTTCATTCGCGGAAGTCATACAGTGCACCCTTATCAAACTCTTTTTAGTGTTTGCTTTTGAAACTGAATTTTTTTCAGCCTAATTTGAACAAAGATGCCTCGTAATTGCGTGAACAGTGTAGATCAGTGGTAGTCAAACCGGGGTACGCGAGGGGTTTCCTGAGGGTACGTAAGCTCTGCTGCAAAAACAAGCAAGTTGGTTTATCAATTATAAAATGAATTTATACAATTATAATTATCATCTATCATTTAAAATTTTTTGAAAATATATATTATAATCATTTATTTATAATATTAATATTTAATTATAAATTTAACTCAACATTGGTACAAGTTATTATTAAATTATTTTATATTTTTATATTTTAATATTTTATTTAAATTATTATTAAATTACCCGATATTAGTACAAATTGATACGAATCGTACGATGCTGTAAAAATAGTAAATTATATCAAGTCTCGAGCAGTGAATTCACACCTCTAAAATTCTTTGTGAGGAGATGGGCAAAAATCATACTCAGTTGCTTTTGCACACTGAAGTGCGCTGGCTCTCACGAGGAAAGGTATTAACACGACTTTTTTAACTTAGGAATGAAGTGAGAAGTTTACTTAACAGCCGAAATTCAGATTTATTAAAATTTATAGAAAATGAGGAGTGGCTTTGTAAACTGAGTTATTTAGCAGATATATTCACCAAATTAAACGAACTTAATCTTCAACTTCAGGGGTATGACAAAACTATATTGCAGGCACAAGAAAAAGTCAAGGGATTTTTTGGGAAAGTTTTATACTGGATAAAGTGCATAGAAGACAATAATACCACACCTTTCCAAATATTCAGCGAATTCTGTCACAAAAACGAGTTTCTTGTCAGTGACTCAGTTATGAATATTATAAAGCAGCATTTAGTGAGCCTTCGTGAATCATTTTTGCATTACTTTCCATGTATTAATAGAGATTCCCCACAAAGTGAATGGATAACGAATCCGTTTTCGAACCTTGCTGTGTCTAATGCGGAGCTTCCCGCTCGTTTAAAAGAACAATTGATTGAATTGGCAGCTGACAGCTCACTTAAACATAAATTCAATGACTTTTCTGTCTCCGAGTTTTGGAAATTGGCCCATATTGAATACAAAGAATTAAGTGAATTTGCTATCAACAAACTACTTCCATTCCAGTCCACCTATTTATGTGAAAAGGGATTTTCGGCACTGACAGCTATCAAGTCGAAAGAAAGAAACCGCCTACATCCAGAAGCTTGCCTCATAATGGCACTCACAAATGTTCGTCCGCGAATAGAACAACTTGCTAATGATAAACAGTCCCACCCATCGCATTAATTACTTGTAAGTATTTAAAATATATATTTTAAAAGCTCAGACGATTTCTAATTAACTGTATTAGATTCTAATATTTGCCTGAGTTAAAATTTGTGTAAATTGCTTGAGTTGTGTAAAATGTAAATTGTATAATTAAAATGCTATGATATATATATATATATATATATATATATATATATATATATATATATATATATATATATATATTCATTTAATAATTAGGTGTTCGTAAGTAAATCGTTTGATAGCTTCAGATTCTGTGTAAATTGTATAATAACATTTTATTTTGGAAACTGAGGGGGAGGAGGTACGCCATAATAAAAAAACAAACTAAAGGGGTACGCCAAGGAAAAAGTTTGAATACCACTGGTGTAGATAACTTCTGTTATGTTTGTGGAGAATTGACTTTTGCATCACAAAAGCGTGCTATAACCTCCGTGATTAGGAAAGCCTATCACCTTTATTTTGGCTGTAAGATTGGAGATCAGGACAAGAGCTGGGCCCCACACATATGCTACAATACTTGTGCAACAAACCTTCGCCAGTGATTGAATCGGAAAAGGAAATCTATGCCTTTTGCAGTGCCAATGGTGTGGAGGGAACCAACAGATCATGTCAGCAATTGTTATTTCTGCATGGTGCCTCCAGTCAAGAAAGGTATTTGCAAGAAGAAAAAGTGGATTTTACAATATCCGAATGTACCCTCTGCTATACGCCCGGTACCTCATGGCGAAGGACTACCCGTTCCTGAGCCCCCACACTCATTCTCCCTGGAGTCAGAGGACGAGGAGAATGAAGGAGCCTGCGAAACTTGTGAGCCTTCAACTTCACAAGACCCTGAATTTGTTTATAATTTGACATCTTCTAAACCGCACATGATAACTCAGAATGAATTAAACGACCTTATCAGAGATTTAGAACTGCCAAAGAGTAAGGCAGAGCTATTGGGCTCCAGATTGCAGCAGTGGAATCTCCTCGCTGAAAATGTTAGAGTGTGTAAGTTTCGTGACCGTCAAAAATATTTTGTCCCATTCTTCATCATGGAAGGTGACCTTGTAGCTTGCAACGACATCGATGGTCTGATGGCAGCTCTCAACATTATTCACAATCCTGATGAGTGGAGACTGTTCATTGATTCATCGAAGTTGAGTTAGAAGCTGTTTTTTTGCATGTTGGCAACGTATTGCCATCAATTCCAGTTGGTCATGCAGTCCACATGGAAGAAACATATGACAACATGAAGCAACTTTTGAACTGCATAAACTATGACAAACATCAGTGGCAGGTTTGTGGTGACTTAAAAGTTGTCGCTATCGTGCTTGGACTGCAGCCAGGCTACACTAAGTATTGCTGTTTTCTGTTTGAATGGGATAGTCGGGCTAGGATTTCTCATTACATCAAGAAGGATTGGCCACTCCGACACTCATTGGAACCTGGAACAAAAAATGTTCAGTATCCTCCACTTGTAGAATCGAGCAAGATTTTGTTACCACCCTTACACATCAAACTGGGCGTCATGAAAAATTTTGTTAAGGCTATGGATAAAACGGGGGCAGCTTTTAAGTACCTCGGTGGTAAATTCCCAAAGCTCAGTGAAGCAAAAATTAAGGAGGGTGTATTTGTTGGTCCACAGATCCGCGTGCTTCTTAGAGATGAGGAGTTCGACCGTATCCTAGGTGGTGAGGAGAAGACAGCGTGGAATGCTTTCCGGTTAGTAGCAACCAATTTTCTCGGAAATATCAAAGCTGACAATTACAGGGAGCTGGTGGAAAACCTGCTGTTGTCCTATCAAAAAATGGGCTGCAATATGTCTTTAAAGATACATTTCCTCCATTCGCACCTGGAATTTTTTCCGGCCAACTCGGAGCAGTCAGCGATGAACATGGTGAACGTTTCCACCAGGATATCTCAGCGATGGAGAAACGCTACCAGGGGAAATGGAGTCCATCATTGTTAGCAGACTAACATTAGCGTCCAAGAGAGGGTCTATATTATCTTTTATCTGCTTACGATTATTCACGTAATCGAAAAACTTTTTTGGGTTATGTTTACTATCCGCAGCTATAAGTATCTCTAAATTACGCTTAGCATTCCTAACTGATCTTTTAACCTGACGTCGAAGCTCGATATATCTATTAGCGTTAGCTACCGTGCCATTGCGCTTATTAAGTCTATACGCTCTGTTACGCTCGTTTGTGAACTCGCCTATTTTCCTAGTCCACCACTTAGGCCTACCATGATTTCTAGCGCGCTTAGGCTTACGAGGAATAAACTCCCTTTCGATATTCAAGAAACTATCTTTAAACGCCTCCCAATGCAAATTTGCGTCATTACCCATAAATAAGTCACCCCAGTCCACTACTCTCATCCTATCCGCAAAACTATCAAAATTGGCCCCACGAAAATCAGGGACTTCTATTACGTTACTATCCTTAGTGGGTTCTATCAATAACTTAAACCTAAGAATTTGATGATCACTACATCCTAAACTCTCGCCTACTTCTAAACCTTCGACTATGTTTTCGCCGTTCGTCATCACCACGTCTAAAATATTATCACCGCGCGTTGGTTCGATAACCATCTGTCGTAAAAAATTATCTTCCATGAACTCAATCAATCTCAAACCCTCAACGTTACCAGTAAAAGTCTCGTAATTGACGTTAGGGCAGTTAAAGTCTCCGACAACTATACTATCCCGATTATTAATAAAGTTACAAAGAAGTGTGTAAAATCTAGTATCAGTATCGAGGGGTTGAACGGGAGGTCTATAAACAACAACAAAATTGAAACTAAGACTACGCGCCCTAACTTCAACGCATATCGCATTAATTGCTGCCGGAAAATCTATCTTAACCTCGATAGCCCAAGGGAATTACAAATGTACAGCAAAACGCCGCCACCAATCCTAGGTAACCTATCATTAGTAAAGAGTTTAAAACCCGGTATTTCAAGTTCCCCAAACAAGTCCCGAGTCACGGTATTTAACCACGTTTGAGTGATAGCAACTATATCGTAGTTGCCGGAATAAATTACACCGGTCTGCATGAAAATCGATTTCTTTATTTTGAGTTGTGATTCTGAAGCAGTTCGCTGCGCTGAATTAAAAAAAGCTACCAGTTTTTTTCTATTACCCGCAGTTTGAAAGTTATTAACAAAACAATTTTGTGGCGTTTTGTAATTTTTTACCTTTTTTATCTTTAATTAATTTCGTTTTTTCATATTTTTCAGGTAGATAATTCTAACATTACGTACCCAGAGTCCAGACATATTTTGTTATATTTGTGGTCGGTATGTTGTAAAACAAAGGACAAATGTAACGACCTTCATTAAGAGAGCTTATCATGCTTATTTTAGAATTAAATTAGGAGATCAAGACAAAAGTTGGGCTCCACACAAGTTTGTCTTACGTGTGTTGCGGCACTAAGGAATTGGAGCAAAGGTAAAAAGAAAAGTTTGCCATTTGGGATCCCTATGGTATGGCGCGAGCTAGAAACCATACCGACGACTGCTACTTCTGTTCTTACAATGTTAAAGTTATAATGCAAAGAATAAAGAGAGCCTTCAATACCCAGGTCTTCCATCTGCAATAAGGCCGGTACCCCATGGTCCAGAAGTTCCTATTCCCCGCCCACCCGAGAGTCTGGATCAATACAATTCAGATTCTGATTCAGCTCCAAATCCAGACAATGATGATGTTTATGAACAGCCAACAGCTGACCGAGATCCTCCTAAACCATTAACCCAAGCTGAACTAAATGACTTAGTCAGGGATTTGAATCTGCCTAAGGACTCTGCAGAACTTTGGGGTCTAGATAGCAGGAGAACAATTTATTGGCATCCGACACATACTTCGTTTGGTACAGAAATCGTGAGAAAGACTTCGTGCCTTTTTTCGAAGAAGATGGTCCCTTGGTATTTTGCAAGGACATCCCAGGATTAGTGTGCAAGCTAGGCATCGAATACCAAACCAGTGACTGGAGGTTGTTTATAGATTCCTCTAAAACCAGTCTAAAAGGAGTGTTACTGGACAACGGTAACAAATATGCATCAATCCCAGTGGCCCATTCTACTCATTTAAAAGAGACCTATGATAACATGAAACTGCTTCTGGAAAAAATTCAGTATCAAAATCACAGATGGATATTGTGTGGGGATCTCAAAGTCCTTTGCATGTTACTTGGGCAGCAATCAGGATACACTAAGATGCCATGTTTCATCTGCGAATGGGATAGTCGAGCACGTGACCAGCACTGGAAGAGGAAAACTTGGCCTCCTAGAGAAAATCTTACCCCAGGATCAAAGAACATTTTACATGAACATATAGTTGAACCAAATAAAATCCTCCTACCACTCTTGCACATTAAGTTAGGCTTGATGAAGCAGTATGTCAAAGCATTGAATAGAGAAGGTGAGTGTTTCAAGTACATTTGTTCAAAATATCCAAAGATTAGCTACGAAAAATAAAGGAAGGTGTTTTTATAGGTCCTCAGATTAGAAAGTTATTGACAGACGATCATTTCCTGAACACAATGACCAATAAAGAAAAAGAAGCATGGCTTGGTTTCAAAGATGTTGAAAACTTCTTGGGAAACTACAAAAGCCAAAATTATGAAAGACTGGTCGAAAATATGCTTAAAAAGTTTTGCGCCTTAGGCTGCAACATGAGCCTGAAAGTTCACTTCTTATTTTCGCATCTTGACCGTTTTCCCGAAAAACTCGGAGATGTCAGTGAGGAGCAAGGGGAACGATTTCACCAGGACATCAAAACCATGGAAAGAAGATATCAAGGAAGATGGCATACAAATATGATGGCGGATTACTGCTGGTGTCTGCAACGAGATCAGCCTAACGCACAGCATAAGAAAACATCAAAGAAGCGCCGGTTTAGTCGTCATTAGTCAGTCTACCTTCGTAGTTTAAGTCTTTGGAATAAGTCCTGAAATGTTTGCAAGTAAAGAAGGTAAATATGTTTTGTTTCTTTCAGTTATTTTTTTATTCTTTCATAAACAAGCAATATGCTTGTCCAAGAGCTAGGAGCTATTTAATTCTGCTTTAATTAGGTTTTACTCTATCACCTAAAGATTTCGTGCTACAAGGGGTGTTGTAATACCTCATCTGTCCCCAAATGTTAACCACCCATTGATGGGAGGGGAGAGAGTATTTTGCTGGGAACGGGACTGGTTGTATATATATTTACCCTACATTATTATGTAAGCGTTACTGTAGTCTATAACAACAAAATTTATGTTTAGCATGTGCAATCCAATGTTGGTCTCGATAAGATGGTTCACATTTGGGGATAAATGGGGGATTTATGACACACCCTGTAGTAAGAAAACCATACGTGATAGGGAAAAACTAACTATATTTTTGAGATCAGCGCATTCAAATTATATAGAATCACCAACTAGTTTGTAAAAATCGATCGACAAGTTTTCAAATGTGTATTGGTGTTATCGCCTTAAATTCATTTAATTTATTTCTAATACTACACGCGTTACAATAAAAGACGTTTAAGTTATTTTTTACCACGAGTCGGCGTTTTAAACTATTTTTCACGTCGCGCCCGCGTTCCCCGGACCCACAACGTTCAAAGAAGGCTTCGACCTATACAGCTTTCGAACGTTTTCGTCAATTAACCTACCTAGCCTAGCATACCTATTTCATTAAAATGCACCCCATCTTTTATAAAAAGGCTAGGATCACTGAAATCTGACCACAGCTTTACGAAGGGTACATTTTCCTCAGCAAAAATCTCTTCTAATTTAGTATTCAAAAATATCGTTTTAGACGTAATCCTAAGACCCAAACCGTGCCCAGGGGTAATACCTAGAACTAAAGACCTATCTGACCTCGCCTTTAGGGACCTAATTAACCCTAATTAACCTTGAAAATGGGTCCCTAATTTATGTATCACAAGAACGTGATAAACAGCGATATATGTCACGTCCCGTGTGCTTGTATGTATAATTGTATATATATAGTAATGTGTCGAATTTAATAGGTTCAGACAATCCTGAAGCTGGTTCTTAATACCCCAATTACAAAAACGTACATCATAAACAGCTATAACGGGTTCTTATTGCTAGAGGTTGTATATACAGGGTGGCGAAAAGTTGCGCACCATCGGAATTTTTAGTGTTGACTATATTATTTTTTCTTTCAGGTAGGGGATGGCTGCGAAATTAACAATAGACGAGAGGGTGAGCTTTGTTTTAATGTATGGAATACCAGGTACTACAAATCGATAACACTGTGTAACACTGATTCTGTTTATATAGAATTTTTTGTTTTTATATGCATTTGTGGGCGCTGAGTCCAAATCTGGCCTTGGTTTGTGTGTATCATCAATGGTTTCAGAGATAATCCATTTTTCATGTTTTACCAGTATAATGTTATTATGGGCGCAGCAATATCAGAATAATCAGGAATTGTTGAGAACAATCTGGATGTTCGTTGACAGTTTCTTGCTCTAGAAATTGCCCGAAACTTCCACTGTGCTATATAAAGAAGAGCGCAGAGTCTGAGAAGTCAGTAAGTGTGAGCATACAAAGAAAGCAGGTTGTTTGTCTGATGGTTACCAGCACTGAGGTAGTGTTTCTGTGCTTCTTCTGTGCTGACGATTTGAGTGTTATCGATCCTTTTTTATTGCGAACATTATTTCAGTGTTGTGAATACATCTTTTTTCTGGAATCTGTGATCTGTTGCAGATTTAATAACTCTTCTCTCTATACCTGCAGGTTATGATTAATGTAGTACAGTTTGGTAAAGAGAATGGCAACTAGAGCTTGTAAACACTCGCCAGATATATTCTGCTACGTTTGTGGGTATTACATAGGCCCCAAGCAAGTATCGCAAAATTGTGAAAGGCACCAAGTTCTGGATCGTATCGGCTCTATTTTGGTATGCCTATGGGTGACCAAGATAAGCCCTGGGCACCCCATGTGATCTGTGGAAGCTGCCGCTCCACACTTGAAGGGTGGCTGCGGGGAGTACGCAAGGCAATGCCCTTTGCGGTACCCAGAATATGGAGAGAACCAAAGAGCCACCACGACGATTGCTACTATTGCATGGTAGATGTTTCTAAGTACAGAAAAGTTAAGGGAAGGCAGACTCTTCAGTATCCAAGCATAGCGTCGTCCATAGCTCCTGTACCACATGGCGAAGGTCTTCCAATACCACGTCCACCAGAACAGGTATCTATCCATTACTTTACCTTCTGTATTTACAGACCGTGGTTCATTATGTGTCGATTTTTCTTAGTGCTGATGCTCTTCTACATATATAGCTATGCCTACATTTTGTTTCTTTGCTTTGCAGGTTGAAAATGAGGATGCAGCTAGCTCATCTGAGATGTCGGCTGGTGAGGACAGTCATGATGAAGAATATACAGTAACTTTCAGTACAAACCCTCACTTTCCAAATCAGAGGGAATTGGACGACTTAATTAGAGATTTGGGTCTGACGAAATCAGGGTCTGAGCTTCTGACCTCCAGACTCAAAGAGTGGAATTTGCTTGGAGAAGACTGCAAGAGCACTGTATACCGAAAGCGGCATGAAGAGTTTGCAAGGTTCTACGATGTCACTGGCTCTCTCTATTATTGCAGCGAGGTTAATGGTCTATTCATAGCTATTGGGTTAACATATATACCCTCAGTTCAACTCAGAGTTTAAAAGCTGTTCTACTCCACAATGGGAACAAATATCCATCTATACCAGTTGCACATTCTGTTCAAATGAAAGAGGACTATGAAAATGTCAAACAACTGCTCACTCAAATCAGGTATGAACAATATAACTGGGACGTGTGTGGTGATTTCAAAATGATTGGTTTGTTAGGTTTACAAGGAGGGTTTACTAAATATTCATGTTTTCTTTGCCTGTGGGATAGCAGGGCTTCAACTGAGCACTATAAAACAGTTCAGTGGCCTCTACGTGAAGGACTGCAACCAGGAAAGTACAATGTACTCAGGGAACCTCTTGTGAAGCCTGACATAGTTCTGCTACCACCTCTCCATATTAAGTTGGGTCTAATTAAGCAGTTTGTAACTGCGTTAGATTTTGGAGGGGAAGTTTTCCAACAAATTCGGGTCATGTTCCCTAAACTCTCTGAGGCCAAAGTCAAGGCTGGCATCTTTGTAGGACCACAAGTCAAGGCGCTGTTGAATTCAAAAACCTTGAAGCCAAGATGACTCCGATCGAAAAAGAGGCTTGGTGTGCTTTCCGTGATGTGGTTCGTGGGTTTTTAGGCAACCATAAAGCACCAAACTATAAGGGTTAGTGTTAAACTTGATTAAGTGCTATGGCAAAATGGGGTGCCGTATGTCTTTAAAATTACACTATCTGCATTCACATCTAGACTTTTTTCGTGATAACCTGGGGGATGTGAGTGAAGAACATGGCGAAAGATTCCATCAAGATATTCAAACGATGGAGAAAAGGTACCAGGGTTATTGGGATGCTTTCATGATGGGAGACTACGTATGGTCGCTAATCAGAAAGGATAAGAATGTTCATACGCGGAAGTCGCGTTCTTCAGTGCATTTTTAAAGAACGCACATTGCATAACGAGGCTTGTTAGTCTCTTATCGGTTCTCCTCATGATATATATTATATCCTTTGCACCATTTTGGGTTTGTCAAACAATTTTGGTTCAATAAACATTAATTTCCAATAGTGTTTTTATTTTCAGAAAATATTTATGTTAGCCTTCTTTATATACTTTGCCATATGAAAAGTGTGATAACCTATTTTTGAAACGGTTGATGATAGAGCAAAACCAATATCTTTTGGAATCAGCGCCCCGAAATCATTAAGAAACGACAGAAAAATCACAATAAACAGAAAATTTTTCAAATTTTGTTACCCAGTTAATCAGTACAGAATTTAAATTCTGTACCGATTCATCGATTTGTAGTACCTGATAATCAATAATATATTATAATCAACAGTGAAAATTCCTATGGTGCGCGATTTTTGCGCCACCCTGTATATAGAGCACTTTTTATTTAGAAAAAAAATCAACTTATAATTATTCATTAGAATACAAAATTTTAATACAGTATCGTACTTATTTCAATATCGTAATATATTTTTCACTTACCAATATTTTTAATATCTTCAATACCAATATTTTTACTGTTCCAATGTGGGTGAAAATAGTTCATATTATTTCAGATTTTGATTCAATACAAATCCAATTTTGTACCTCTGTTTTAAATACTGTAGCTTTTAAAAGTCCAGAGACGAGACCTCTCATAACGTACACACACATGCATTTCTCACAGTATGGAAATGAAACCTAAAAGCACTTTTAATATATGTTTCAAGTAAAATTAATAATATATATATATATATATATATATATATATATATATATATATAGAGAGAGAGAGAAGAGAGAGAGAGAGAGAGAGAGAGAGAGAGAGAGATATCCGTTAACTTACCATGCACTCTTGCCTGCTGTGTTTTGTGCACCAACTGTTGATTGACCACAAGGAATATTCTGTAGGGAGAAGAACAACTGAGTAATGTCTGAGAATAACCTCGACCTCTGTCTGTGTGTGAAACAGGTATGACAGGATTTCAATTAGTCACGATGGCAAGTTTCGTATAAAGGATAAATTCAGGAAATTCCAACAGTATTAATTACTGGTTTGTATACTGGAATTATTTTTGCAATAATAATGAATTTCTAAATCTGATAATTTGATTTTTCAAGATTTGTAAAGCGTAGCTGTGATGGGAATTTATTAATCAAATATTTAAGTTGCAGTTTCGAAATTTTACGGATTAAATTGTACAGTAAATTACAGTAATAAATAAGTTAGCTACTCAATTTTATGGTTACTTCCCATTCAGTGTCATTCCCATTCCCATCCGCGGTCCGCAAATGAAAATGCGCAAAGTGAGAAATTCACATTCGAGAAAAGAGTTTCTTCATTTGAGAAAACGACGTCACCCCATTCCATTCGCAGTAAAGGCGCCAAACGGGAATGGCTAATATTCTTAACCTAACATTAACCTAACGTAACTCAAGTTGACCTAACCTGGACCAAAGTAGGAAAGCCGTGGATGGGAATGAGAATAGCATGAACTGGAAATGGACCGATTTGAAAATGCCTTCTTTGAAATTCCCGCTTTCGGCTTTCTTTTGGGCACGGAATAAAATGGGAATGACATTAAATGAGATGATACCGTTGCAATTAAAATAACATGATAAGTGGGCTTTTCCTAGTAGAGCACAGTGAAGATGTTGGTCTCGCTCCAGGAACGCAATTTCATTACAAAAATATGGTAACATATAGTGTAAATAATACAAGGAGGGCAAACTCTCTAGTTGACATTTCGTGAACTTTTTTAGTAAAACAGGCAACTTTGCCGACTAATCCGAAAGTGGTTTTTAAGCCAATGTAGACTTATTCTGATGAAAACTTGTGATTGCTTGCGGAGGTTCTTCTGGTTCCGATATAGTGCTTAAAACTCATATGCGTGCGTTCCCTGCACCTGTTAATATGTAACATTCTAGAAATATACATAATTTCCTTTTATGTTGTGGATATTCTATTATGTTGTACTGAATCTTTGAGCATTCCAATAGTTTGTTACTGTAACTTTGCGTTAATCTAGTATTTTTCAATGCTTAATACGTGAATTGTAAAATGAATACCAGAGCTGTAAAATGATGTTATAATGATGTCACGTTTACGCTTATTTTCCGATTTTAAGCATTGCAAAACAAAACGGGTCAGTCCTTTTGACGATATTTTAATTTTTTGGTATTATATATATATATATATAATATAATATATATATATATATATATATACAAACTCAGAATGGTTCCCTGAGAACATTATATGTTAAACACAGACCGTGCATGGAACAAGGAACTCTTCTGGGAAAATTAAATCCACTATAGTCCGGATAAGTAATGGTAAATGACAAATACCATAGTTTTTTCTTTTTCATGATTTTAGCCCGACGTGGGCAACGGGTCTCTCGCAAAGAGATCCCATAAATATAGCTTCCCTCACCAGCTATCTGCAAAGCAGACAGGATCCAGCTTTGGGACATGGATCTAGGGTTTAAAGCAAGCCTAGATCCCTACATTCAGAACCTCTATAAGTAAAAGACTCGTTGCATTCACGTCGTGTTGAATAAATCAAAGAAAAAGGGGGTAACTATTGTATTTTTAGCCAAAAAAAACAAAACTTAAACCTCAACCGGGACATTGAGCGTCCACTTTTCAAGGCACGAAACACGTCCGTTTAGTATACACAAACGAGTCTTTACTTATATAGAGGTTCTGAATGTAGGGATCTAGGCTTGCTTTAAACCCTAGATCCATGTCCCAAAGCTGGATCCTGTCTGCTTTGCAGATAGCTGGTGAGGGAAGCTATATTTATGGGATCTCTTTGCGAAAGACCCGTTGCCCACGTCGGGCTAAAATCATGAAAAAGAAAAAACTATGGTATTTGTCATTTACCATTACTTATCCGGACTATAGTGGATTTAATTTTCCCAGAAGAGTTCCTTTTCCATGCACGGTCTGTGTTTAACATATAATGTTCTCAGGGAACCATTCTGAGTTTGTGTATACTAAACGGACGTGTTTCGTGCCTTGAAAAGTGGACGCTCAATGTCCCGGTTGAGGTTTAAGTTTTGTTTTTTTGGCTAAAAATACAATAGTTACCCCCTTTTTCTTTGATTTATTCAACACGACGTGAATGCAACGAGTCTTTTACTTATATAGAGGTTCTGAATGTAGGGATCTAGGCTTGCTTTAAACCCTAGATCCATGTCCCAAAGCTGGATCCTGTCTGCTTTGCAGATAGCTGGTGAGGGAAGCTATATTTATGGGATCTCTTTGCGAGAGACCCGTTGCCCACGTCGGGCTAAAATCATGAAAAAGAAAAACTATGGTATTTGTCATTTACCATTACTTATCCGGACTATAGTGGATTTAATTTTCCCAGAAGAGTTCCTTGTTCCATGCACGGTCTGTGTTTAAATATATATATATATATATATATATATCTATACGCAAGATAACTTAATTCATAATTCACTGTTAAAAAAGACCCCTATGCAATAAAAGGTTGGAGAGAGAGAGAGAGAAAAGTATAAAAACAAAATTGAAACTTACGCTCCAGCAAAGAAAAATGTGAGGAATCGAACGATCAAAACTTTTGCCTTTTTTTGTGTTTCTGCAAAAATGAAACATTTCGGTTTATTTTCATTCTTTCAAAAGGAGAAAGGTTATCACATAAATTATTTACTATAGTTCTAGATGGGTGCAGCTATAATTTAGCAATACGTATTAAAAGGAGAGAGAGAGAGGGAGAGAGAGGGGGAGGGAGAGAGAGAGAGAGAGAGAGAGAGAGAGAGAGAGAGAGAGAGAGAGGGCGTCAAAGCGAAATTTCGAAGGACTTCGCTTCTAAACATGTAGTCCAGGCAATTTGTAGTTAGACCTGGGCAAAATTGCTTCAGAAGCTTTCTAAACTGTTTCCAGCTCAGGAATCATTGCCGAATAACATATCCAAATCCGACAAAATTGGACCCGGGAACACCCCCAAAAATGAAATTCAAAATGGCGGACTGGATGTTCCTACGAAAAAAAAAAATATATATAATTTACGCTTTTATTTATAGAGATACATTTGATGCTTTTTCTTTCAGTTGTAATGTTTTAAATAATTCAACAATATACAACACAACCAGTTATTACGCAAATATAATGTTATATAGCTTTTTACAGATTTTTATAATCAATAATACAACAATTATTTTTTCCCAGTTTCAAGTTATGTTCATTACAGAAGAAGTGATACCTGGTCACAAACATACAGAAATTAATCCTCTTCATCACTATCATCGGATAGATTACCGGTACTTGGGTTGTTATCGCAACCACTGATTTGGCACTCGCCACAAGCGGCTGAACAGGGCATTCCATTACGCTTGCATCCACATCTTGAAGTAGCACATTTCGTCTTGCAGGAGCAGCGGATCATGTTGAGTAGATAATTTGGAGCTGGTGGCTTGTCGCAGGCTGTAGGGTAGTAGGAATTATTCTTTACATACCAACCCCACTGTTCTGCATCGATCTTCTCTTCTGTAGACTTCCAGATTAGTATTTGAAAGTATGTGCGAAAGCTGTGGTACTTTGTGGACGCATCGGTAGGTGGCAAACGTTCGGGTGTAACAAAAGATTTAGCTGTAGCTACCTTTTCAACTAACATTCAATGACGTAGTGCGTTAGTGGATTCAAGTGTTTTGCAGCCATACAACAGAAGCATTGCCTTTCTTCCAGCGGCTTCAATGTCAGAGTGTTGGCAACAATCAGAACAGAATGTATTTGCAACTGAACGGAGTTCAGCTACCTTCATCAGTGTGTCGAATGCTTTGGCTTTACCGATCGAAAAAATTCTGGATGTGCTATCACAGCCCGTGAAAGCATGCACAAACAGGAGATACTTGCAGATGTCATTGCCTAACAATGATTGAATGCTGAGAATATCATACACAGGATTAGGAGATGGTCCCCGTCTTATATCGCTGCGATAGTACAACTTGAAACCACTGTCCTTGGCATGGTACAGAAGGAGAATCAGCAAGTTGGTGTTCCCCTATTACTGTTGTAGTTGCAGTTTCTGATGAGGAAACTGCTGCACGAACGATGTCCACATCAGCATTCCCATCTGCGTTGTGAACAGTACACCCGTGCTTCTTCAAACATCACCTACGAGGGAAATAAATGCTTGCTTGTTGTTTTCATTAGCCAAGAAGTGTTCCTTCTGGCCAACAAACTTCATGCTTGGACTGAGATTCACATTTCTGCTTGTCTTGGTGCTGCGTCTTCTGTGGGTCATGTCCTTGATCGTAGGAGAGCTGCTGTAGCCATCAAAAACAATGATTGCTTTTCCATATGTTTTCAGAGTGAAATCGGCATATGAGTTGGCGATGCTGTCATATGTTTCATGTTGACGCCAGGAAACACGATGTAGTAGAGATCCACCATCCAATACGTACTGGTCTGTGCACTGAATTTCTTGAACTTCTTCCATGCGTAAAGTGTCAGTGTATTTGATTATTGCATGAGCTAGCTGAGACTTATCGGGTTTCCTCAAGATACTTCGTGATTCGAACAATGCAGGAGGATATGCACACAGCTCGTAACATATGACATCTTCAAGATTCATGTCTCCGCCAGTGGCAACAGTCATCATTCTCTGAAACAGTAGTGCAGGATCTACTTCTATATCTGAAGCATCAGTGATCACAACGGCAGAAGCAGATCCTAGTGTTTTCACTTTGTCAGATCTTTTGGCAGAATATGTAAAGGCTTGTTTCCCAATCATTTTTACGACAATGTTCGTACCGATTGAATGCAATTGATGAACGTTAACTCCAGGATCAGCAGTTAGCCCTGTTACAATGTTGCAGAGACCCGAGGTAGAATGGAATGGGGATAAGGATTCCAGACGTTCAAGTACTTTCTTCATGTCATTACTGTCCCTGATTTGTCTACTTCCCCTCATTTCCTTGTGCTGTTCACTACTTTCCAACAAAACTCTGGTGTATTCCTGCATTGCTAAGTTATAAGTGGAACACAGAGGCATAGAAAAGAGCCACGTTGTCCTTTGGATGTCTGTAAATCCACTTCCGCGTGTCAGTCCGCCTCTGCTTTTCAGGAAACGCATTAGTACTTGTTCTATCACCAGGTCTGTGCCGAGTCCGGCCCATAATCTGTCGTTCTTCTTACCACAAACTTACCTTCCTGGAACATTTTGTTAACGGCTGGATTTTCAGAAGGCAAACTTAACATTTTCTGCAGGTACAGGTATATCGATTTCAGGTAATTGTGATGTCCGGCTGCTGCAATTATGGGGATGGTCTCCAGCATAGCTTGCAAGTGCAAATCCCACGAGCCGGTTCTGTCTGCTGTTATCAAGGAACGTGCAATGTTGATCATTCGCTGATATTCCAACCAGAGTTGACTTGTTTGCGAAGTAGATTGTAGGTCAGTTTTCTTCGCATCCAAAGTGGTAGCAATCTGAGACAATGCATTCGAAGATTCCACATCCTCAACTGATTGTTTGGCGGTCATAACATCGTCGAGCAGGTCACAAGCTTCCTTATGGAGGTCATGAGGAGTTCCATCTTCATTACGAGGGAAAACGTCTGCGACTAGTAAGGTACTAAGAGCTGCATCTACTATCATATGACCACGTATCGCTCTTGAAACAGCTTTTCCAGACATCATGTGTTGCACGGCATTTGGTCCGTATATTTCTTGAAGTACTTCAGACAATCCTGAACCATTCATAAGAGTACCGACTGCTCCCAAAAGATTCATCAGAGTGTGAAATGATCCCAGCATTAAAACAATGTCCTGCAGGTCTCTCTGTTCATTGATGATTTGGGAAGCTTTCCAGAACAAAGGCTGATCAAAGGTAATAATGCATGGGACTTTTGATCGCGTGCTATCTTGCTCAAATATAGTAATGTCGAAAATATGCAGGTCATGTCAGTTGGCGACATATCTATGATGGAAGGAACGTGATCGACGCCACACCTGGATGTGAGACACTTGATCCACCGTGAATTGCCTGCATTGTTCCGGACCAACTTGGACCTGATCTTTCTGCTGAAGATATCTGCCAGAGAAGACTAAGTCGACTTATGGTGCAGTGGGTACTGGAAGTTCGCGGAATGAGATGTCCCTCAACATGCTTCTCGCGTGTCTATATTCCCTAATGTCAACGGTTGCGATCTTCTTAATGTCATTGTCACCAACATTACGCCTGTGAATAGAAGGGTGGATCTTGATCTTCGGAGTTATTGCGGCAATCATACCCATTCCATGAAAGGTATTCTTCCCATCCAAAGTGCAGACATCATGATCGACGTTATCTGCTGCTAGAAGGACTGCAGTGTTTTCATCAACAGTAAAAGAGCCAGACCCACTTGCCAGCGCCGCGTTTCTTTCGAATCTTGTTACTTCTGCATACGACGAACAGTAACCCAGCTGATGGAGAACGTCAATAAGGTACCTTGACCTAAAGTTGTGGTGTAGCTGAACCGACAAACCGATCTGTAGTGGACATAGTAATCCTCTAGGACGGGTTGCTTGCATAATGCTCTGCCCAATTGCACCTATTTTTCTTGAAGCATCCTGTCCCGCAAATGCTTTTGATAATAGCAATTTCAGACTGTTGGGAATGTAATCAAGAGCACTTTTTGCAGTGATGTCATTTGGAGATGGATACACATCTTTTCTAGGCGAGTCGACAGACTTGATATCACTTCTGATTATTTTGCAGCAGCTTCTACTAGGTAAATCTTCTGTAGCTCTATATCTATATCACATTCTTTCGACTTTTTGTGATAATCTATAAGAATTTCATTAGCTGTCTCTCGTAGTGTTACTACATCTGCCTTCCCACTTTCACCTGATATTATGATCTTGTCTCCGTAACGTTCTAAAAGCTTTCTCTTCATGTGCCTGCGTTCGTAGACAGAGCTCTGACTTCCTTGAAGATATTCCTCCATTTTGGAAATTAGGTCTCCAATCAACAGTTGTTCATCATCATTCTCTTCCAGGTAAGCACAGGTCTGAAGGAATGCTTGGTGTTGCTCTTCATTAGTTGGTCTCCCTTTCTTCGAATCATGATCGTCGGAGGAGTATGCGCGAGGAATGTTTTTTCCACTTCGAAAATTTACGCTGCAGGTGTGATGGTAGACACAATCTGCAGCAGGAAGATCACGAAGATAATACTCCAGACGGCCTTTTACATTAAACGACCATTCATCGCAGCGGCTTTCACAGCACCTTTTATGGTTTCGGAGAACTCTGTAGTTCTTATTTTGACATGCTCTGATTTTGGTTTGTGTTTGGAAAAAAAGTCCACAAAGGTATCACAAAACAAACAGTGAGTAGCACTGGAAAATGCGTATTCATGAAAACGAGCACTTTTCCTTGGTATTGCCTCGGCTGCGGTCTGTCGCTTCTTTATTTCAATGGTCTTTTTATCCGTAAACCTTTTCCTACATACAACGTGAACACTTATTCCAGCTGTTGCAACAACATCGCTTCCACGGCTGCGGCTGGATGCATTTATACCATCTGCTCCTTTTTGCGAGATGTGAACCACTTCCTGTCCGCTGTCCAATTTCTCCTTACAAATCACGCACAATTCTTCAGGGGTCTGCATTCTTGAAGGCGGACGCACACCGAGTCAGCCGTACACCGAGTCAGTCTGAAACAGAAAAACAAATTAATAAACTGTGTTGCAGTATTTAAAAGGAGTACATAATAACAGTTTTAAAGAAAATGACAAGCACAAATACGCAGATTTGATAGTGGGTAGTAGGAATTAAAGAGTTGTATATAATATAAGTTTATAAAGATGTAGCAATGTCCATTCTCACATACACTCCATACAGTATATTTTATTTACATTACGTGACGTCATAGTTTAATACTAGCCGCCTAATACAATTTTTAGTGTCATATAGGTTAATTTAGAAACGAAAATGTGTTTTAAAACATTTTACTGATCAAGAAAAACGTCATAACTCTCTCTACAAAGCGAAATTAAAATTTATTGTATTTCGTAGGAAACTGCCAGTCCGCCATTTTGAATTTCATTTTTGGGGGTGTTCCCGGGGTCCAATTTTGTGGGATTTTGGATATGTTATTCTGCAATGGTTCCTGAGCTGGAAACAGTTTAGAAAGCTTCTGAAGCAATTTTGCCCAGGTTGAAGCTATTTTTGCTCTAGGTTGCCTGGACTAATGGTCAATACAAATTTCAGCCTATACAGTATACAAGCAACTCTTTCAAGTCTTTTTTCAGACGACCCTTTATTCCTTGATTTTACATACATCTTTGTTTTAATTTTTTCTTTAATGACAAATGAATATAAAAAATGAGAATTTGTATAAAATATGACTTCAGAAGAAGGTGCTCGAATCCGAATTAGCATTCGACAGTATTTTGGTTGAATTCGGAATTGAGAATAATTGATTTTATTATTATTGAATTAAAAACTTTCTTATTTCCTTCTGTTAATTTATTCTTGAATTAATGATTAATTAATAAAGATTTCCTTAATTAATTAATAAAGATGTCCTTAAAAAAAAACAAATACCGTAGCTTCATAATGGCATTGCGTTTTAATACAGAACGTTTTTAATCATTTGGAAGTGAAGTGATTTTGATTTTGGATTTTTTTCTTCTATGGGGGGCGGGGGGGGGGGCGTTTCGCGAGCACTCGCCCTTGGCCCCTCCTTCCTGCATTAAAAAAGTTATAATAGTTGGTTTGTGTGTGATACTAAAGCTGTGATACTAAAGTTGTTCTCTTTTGAATGGGGATTGCCAAATCAGTAAGAATTTAAAAGCTGTAGAGAACAGAGTGTGGAAAAAAAGAACTCACAATTTATATAACGGATTAATTAGAGAACGAGTTAATTTATAGTATAAAATAAGGGAAAGAAGAAAATAATATTACAAATTTGCAGTTAAAAGAGGATAAAGAAACATTAAGAGTGGGCACAAAATTTGGACTAATTATAAAAACGAACCTGGCAGAACCCTTAGTTTGCTTTATAACAGGTGTTTTAAACTGCTACATAAGTTACTTCCAAAATGCTCAGCTTCGCAAATGTTTCCGAACCACAATGTCTCGAACTTTCCGGCTTCGGGAGGCAACGCGGCGTCTAATCTAATAAATTCAAACTTCAACTAACCCAATTATCCAAGCCATTCATCAGTCCAGCAATATAGCATCTACACTATGGTCTTCATGGTACGTATGAAATCGGCTACCCCGACTTATGAGCGCAGGACAAATGAGCGCCGACAATTGAGCGCCAAGACAATTAAGCGCAAGATAAATGAGCGCAAGACAATAGAGCACAAAACAATAACCTAACCTAACCTAACTACATTATTCTTAACATCCTTAATAAATATTGTTTTTTTTAACATCCTTAATAAATATTTGTTCAAGCTTATTTTGTTTCTTTTATCCAGTTTTTATTTGCTTGCTCTCGCTCAATTGTTTTGCGCTCTTTTGTTTTTGCGCAAAACAATAACCTAACCTAACCTAACCTGTTATCCAGTTTTTATTTGCTTGTTCTCGCTCAATTGTTTTGCGCTCTTTTGTTTTTGCGCAAAACAATAACCTAACCTAACCTAACCTAACCTTTTATCCAGTTTTTATTTGCTTGCTTTCGCTCAATTGTTTTGCGCGCTTTTGTTTTTGCGCAAAACAATAACCTAACCTAACCTAACTACCTAACCTATCCTAACTACATTATTTTTAACATCCTTACTAAATATTTTTTTTTAACATCCTTAATAAATATTTGTTCAAGCTTATTTTGCTTCTTTTATCCAGTTTTTATTTGCTTGCGCTCTTTTGTTTTTGCGCAAAACAGTAACCTAACCTAACCTAACCTTACCTAACCTAACCTAATTACATTATTTTTAACATCCTTAATAAATATTGTTTTTTTAACAGCCTTAATAAATATTTGTTCAAGCTTATTTTGTTTCTTTTATCCAGTTTTTATTTGCTTGCTCTCACTCAATTGTTTTGCGCTCTTTTGTTTTTGCGCTCAATTGTCTTGCCGCTCTATTGTCTTGCGCTCTTTTGTCTTGCGCGTAATTGTCTTGGCGCTCAATTATCGGCGCTTATTTTGTCGGCGCTCATTTGTCGGCGCTCATTTGTCCTACGCCCAATTGTCGTGTCACGATGAAATCGTTTGTCAGCAGCTCCACTTAACATCGACATCATTATTTTGTTTGTTTTTGTTTTTTACTATTGTTATCCATAGTCATATGCATTATTGTTCCGCTAATAGAACTTTATTTCGACCTCAGTGTCTTCACTTCGCTCATAGGGAAACGGTGTTACCCACTCAGCTATGGACGATGGTCACGGTCCAAGAAATCCAAAAAAATTCTTTCATGCGTAGTTCGAGACGCTGCTCTGCTCCGCGGGGACAGACCTCTTCCGTCTTGCGCGTTTTACTTCGTGGTTAGCATCGCTGACTACGAGTAAACCTGCCCCAGGTTCAATTCACGACGATGGCAGGCGGCGCTCAGCTCACCCAGTTATTCATCCTTCCAACCCCTCCCCACAAAATTGGTTCGTAGATAAATGGGTATTCTGAGTAGCTAAGTGATTAGGACGCTGGGCCGCTGATCGGGAGGTCGTGAGATCGAATCCGGACTTTGTAATTTCTGACAATCTCGCGGTAGGTCGTGGCTCGGATTCTACGTTAACCCGTAGGCTGTAGGTCTAAGGTGGCGCAACAAGCTTAACCTTCGTCTGAATGAATAATTCGAGCGGAAGAAAAAACCAGTGATTGAACTAATTTAATATTCTTGGATATTGCCACGTTTATTTGTTTTACTCAGTTTTGGTGTTTGGAATATTTTCTGGTCTTGAAAACTAATTAATTCCTTTGTTTTGGACTCAAAATGTTCAAATCGCCAACATATTCGTAAATATTTTATTATTTCTAAATAAAACATTTCTAAATGAAACAAATCTGATATGGAGAACCATTTCTTATTAAACTATTCTTCAATACGAACATTATAACAATATAACATAAAAAAATTTAATTACCAATTTTGTCATATACAGGGTGTTTCAAGAGTCCGGAATCATAGGAAATATTTTTAATGACTATATTGTGTGTGTGTGTGTGTGTGTGTGTGTGTGTGTGTGTGTGTTTTTTTTTTTTAATAATATTTCTACGATTCCGGACTTGTATTTCAAAAAACCGGAATCAGATGAATATTTATTTTTTAGCTATATTATAATATATATATATATATATATATATATATATATATGTGTGTGTGTGTGTGTGTGTGTGTGTGTGTGTGTGTGTGTGTAAACATTAAAAATATTTCCTATGATTCCGGACTTTCGAAACACCCTATATTTTAGATCAGGGTTTTCAACCGAGAGTACATATTAGATTTTTCAGGGGTGCACAGTGCAACTGACAAAACACGCTTTTTTCCTCATTTTCTTTTGTTTTATAAATGCATTTTTCGAAACAATTCAACAATGTAAATTAATAATATATATGTATATATACTGTATAAGTGTATATAATGATTGCTTGAACTCAGTATCTCAGTATGTATGTATATGCAGTGTGTATGGGGTTACACGAAAACACCTTTACTTTTGAAAAGGGTACACAGGGTGGAGATAAGGTTCCAAACCCTGTTTTAAATATAATAATTCTTTTATTTGTAATTTGGTGGTTTAAACGGTTTTAATTTCCTTTCCTCATTATTATTATTATTATTATTAATATATATATATATATATATATATATATATACAGGGTGTTCAAAAGTTACCGCAACCCATGGCGTGCATATTATATTAGTATTACTATTTGGTTACTTTACTTGGGTTTGAACATCTGTTCAAGATCGACCTATGTTCAACACATCTACAGCATCCTATCTCATTTGAGGAATTTGATAAAGGAGTTCCTTTCAACTTTCCTCCTGCCCTCATAGCCAGCTACGCATGGCTGGTTAGGGATTTTACACAGGAACTTATATATATATATATATGTGTGTGTGTGTGTGTGTGTGTGTGTGTGTGTATATATATATAAGTAAGTTGTGTGTGATTCTGTCTGTGAGTCTGTCTCTCCGTGAACTTTTGGGTCTCTAAAACGAGCTGAATTGATTGATTGATTGATTGGTTGGTTGGTTGCTGATTGGTTAATTGAACCCCCAGTAATTTGGGCACTGCAGGCCCCCCAATTACTGGGGTTCAATCATTTGGGCAATAATAAAACTATAGAAAAGAACGTAGCCATGGTTCCCATTTAAGCCATGGTTAAATGGGAAATAAATCATTGTGTCAAGATTTGTGAAGCTTAAGATTTTGATGACTGCGTTCTTTTCTATAATTTTATCGACCAAATAATTAAACTCCCAGTAATTGCGGGACCGGAGGCCCCCCAATTACTGGGGGATACGACGAAAAATAAAAAACGATTTGAATAATTAAAATTTAATACAATCAGCCCACCCCAAGCAAGTGCTGGGCTGCTGCTGCTGCACAGTGATGTAGTGCTGTGGGAACGCGTGGGAACGGCGTTCCCTTTTTTTTGGTAGACGGAACGGCGTTCCCTCACTCTTTCAAATAAATCCGAACTTACAAATCTCTAACGTCATGAAATTTTAATTCCCACCCCTAGAAGAAATATGAGAAAGAATCATTAACTGCTTCATTTCTTTTAGCTTCGACTGAGGCAATGCTAGCCTATAAAGATCTGGTGAAACAGTCACCACGGCGTACCAGTTGTTAACTTTTTTTTAGTTAATCATTCCAGTTGTTAGCTATTTTTATTGATCGTACTGGATGTCGTATATCTAATGACACTGGAAATACTGCATCTTCAACCTTGGAATATATCCTAATATCCAGTGCATATGACCTCAAAATATCCCTGAAATTGGTCAGATTTCAAAAGATTTCCCGGGGGGCTTACAGTGCCCCCGGACCCCCAGCTGTATGGGCTCGCCGCGCTCGCCATTGTCCCCCCCGCATCTGAGTAACACTTTCAAAATGCGTTCCCTCACTTCTTTATTTAGCACTACACCACTGGCTGGGCATAACAGCTAGTGTGTATATATATATATATATATATATATATATATATATATATATATATATATATATATAAAGACGTGGCAAAAAAATTAGCAAACGTCGTTAAATATTATTTGAAATGAGTTTTAAGGTATTTTTGAGCCTATCTATTTGTTTTAAGTAATTGAGAACAGTAGGTTTTACAGGTCAAATATAAATTTCGGTGTATCTATCTACAAATAAAAAAACTATGCGGGGGTTTTGAGCGTAGTTGAGCGGAGTAACAAATATCTCTTTCGCTCAGTCGCCCGTTAGGGTCGGATCTATCAAGAGCGGTGTTAAAGATCACGAAGTGATCATAAGCCCTACCCGTAGGGTAGGGAGCCGAAGGCGCGGCTTGTATAAATATAAATTCATGTATAAAAAGGTAAAATTAAAAAAATTTTCAATCGAAATTTTTATTTTTTACAAGTTTAACCTATTTTGTTGTAGCAAAAAATACTGCTGTTCACATGAAATAGTTGTTTCACAATTAAATGCATTTATTTTACTATTTATGATATTTAGAGATTTTTTAGAAAAGTTGCTTCACAATTAAACGCATTTATTTTACTCTGCTGGTAATCCTAGAAATGACCTGGCCGCATGAGGAAGCAAGTAACATGTTTAGTATTCTCACAGACATGGTGAAGTTAAGGCGTGCTATTGTGGATGTTAAAAATGGGCAAATATCAAGCTATAACTCCTCGAAAGCCAGCACAAATATAGATCTTGCTTCAAGAAGACATGTAAGGCAGAGAAATTGCCAAAAAGTTTGAAGTGAGTGAATCTGTGATATCACAAATTGTTGAGTGGCCAAAGTCTAACACCAAAAAAGAAAACTTATAGTGGCAGGAAGCGAGTTACCACCCATAAAGATGACGGTGTTTTGATGAGGGAGGCAAAGAAAAACAGAAGAATTACCAGCAAAACATTACAAATGCGTATGCAGGAAAGTGGCATCAGTGTTAGCGCTCGCACTTTCCGACGTCGGCTATTTGATGGAGGAATGCCAGCACGGTGCCCAAGGAAAAAGCAAAAATTAACGACAGCAATGGCAAAGAAACGACTAAAGTTGACTAAAAACTATAGCAAATGGGGTGAACAGGATTGGGAAAGGTTAAGATATTCATGTTTTACTTTAGAAACAAAAATTTTCATGAAAAATTTAGGTTGTTATGAAAATGGCAGCATTCACTTGAAAAAAATCTAACAGAACAATTCATTTTTGATCAGGTTGTCTTCAGTGACAAATCAATTCAGTGCAGTGATGAGTAGTCCCAGTACGTTCGTAGAGGACCGGGAGAGGACTTCAACGGAAATTGTGTTCATCAAGCGGTTAAACATCCCACAACAATTATTGTATAGAGTGTCATGTCTGTTTATGGCACTGGACAGTTGCAGATGTGAAAGGCACCATGCGGCAAGCCCAGTACAAATCGATACTGGAATACCGTCTTCTCCCTCAGTTACGTGCATAGGCAAGGATGCAAGGCACCGAATGCCTAGGAGACTTCATTTTCATGCAAGTTGGCGCTCCATGCCATTAAGGAAAGATCATTACTAAATTTTTAGAGGAAAACAAAATAGCAACACTTCCATGGCCAGGGAACAACCCGAATACGAACCCTATTGAAAATTTATGGTCAATATAACATGAAATGATAAAAGAAACTATAACAAGCCAAAATAACCTTATAGAAACGTTAATTCATGTATGGCACAAGACTCCAGACATTCAATCTTCATGTCCGACTCTTGTCCATTCTATACCAAAGCGAATTTCTGCTAAAGAAAGCCAAAGGATGGTTCACAAAGTATTAATATGTACACTAAACAATATTATTTTCTTTTTTATATCAATTTGTTAATTCTTAAGTCAAATATACTAAAAAATATTGTCATATAACTTTAATTTTGATCCCAAAACTTTAAATTTTCATTGAAAATATCAGCTTGCTAATTTTTTGGCCACGTTTGTATACAGGGCTTTTTTTTTCTCTCCAAACACGCCGGAGCAGCGTTCCGGTACCTTTTATTCTCAACATGTTGGAGAAAATTTCATATTTTTATTTTCATTCCGATTTTATTTCTTTTTCCTTTGGGGGGAGGGAGGAGGGTTTACATAACAATTTTGGGGAGATTGGGATGGTTACAGGGTGGACGGGGTAACAAATGGCAAAGATTATAGGAAATTTATAGCAGAGTTCCGGAACCGATCTTTGCAGAAAAAAAAAAAAATTTATATATATATATACAGTATACACACGAATATAATAAAAATGAAAACGTTTATTGCCACATCACTAGTTTATGTGACAAATAGTAATAATCGAAGCTAAAATAACATATATGAGTATCTTATATAATACACTTACCTCTTTTTAGTATCATTTTCAAAGTAAAAGTTGAACTGCGATTTTTTTCCTGAAATGAAAAAGCATTTGATATATATAATATATATATATATATATACATACACACCTTTGGTTACCTTTGGTTTTCTTCCGCCCGAATTGTTCATTCTGACGAAGGTCAAGCTTTTCACTCCACCTTAGACCTACAGTTTAACGTGGAATCCGAACCACGCCCCATCAGCAGCCCAGCGTCTTAACCACTAGGCCACCTAGGGTACCCATTTATCTACCAACCACTTTCTTTTATTGTGTGGAAGGATGAACAGCTGGGTTTTGCTGCGCGCGGCTGCCGTCGGGTCTTGAACCCGGGGCCAATGGATTCGTAGTCAGCGACGCTAACCACTACACCACCGAGGCGCATATATATATATATATATATATATACAGAGAAAGAGAGAGAGATAGGCGGGCGGGGGATTGACAGAAGTAAATGGACACTGGATTTTCCATGATTTTTTATTTGATAATAAAAGTCAGTGAATAATAAATTTATTTAATAAGTATATTTAGAATTGTGTTGCCCCTTTCAATTATGTAAAACTGACACACGTTCTAGCATTCCATTGATGAGCTTTGCTATTTGTTCTTGAGGACAATCATCGTGGTGTCTATTTACTTTTGTCAACCCTGTGTGTATATATATATATATATATATATATATATATATATATATATATATATATATATATATATATATATATAAGCAAAGGACTCGTTGCATTCGCGTCAGATTGAATACATCAAAGAAAAAGGGGTAACTATTGTATTTTTAGCCAAAAAACAAAACTTAAACCTCAACTGGCAAAACTGAGCGTCCACATTTCAAGGCACATAACATGTCCATTTCCATACACGGTCTGTGTGCATCATGAAAAAGCCTCAGGGGACCATTCTCAGTTCAATCCCATCATGAAACGGACATGTTATGTGCCTTGAAAAGTGGACGCTCAATTTTGCCAGTTAAGGTTTAAGTTTTGGTTTTTGGCTAAAAATACAATAGTTACCCCTTTTTCTTTGATGTATTCAATCCGACGCGAATGCTTATATTGAGGTTCTGGATATAGTAGGCTAGGTGTAGCTGTAACCCCTAGATCCTATCCCAAAGCTGGATCCTATCTTCTTTGTAGATAGCTGGTGAGGGAAGTTATATTTTTGGGGCCTCTTTGCGAGTGACCCGTTGCCCACGTCGGGCTAACATCATGAAAAAGAAAAAAATATAGAGTTTGTCATTTACCATTACTTATTCGGACTATAGTGAATTTAATTTTCCCAGAAGAGTTCCTTGTTCCATGCACGGTCTGTGTGTATATCATATATATATATATAATATATATATATAATATTATTATATATATATATAATATATATATATATATATATATTAATGTTTTATTTATAACAAATTATTATGTTATAAGCTTCAGTAATTTTCATAATATTAGTAATATTAAAAATTATATTAATCAATTCAACAGTAAGCGATAAAGGAGATAGAAGTACAAACATCGGCAAATATACATATATATATATATAATTATATATACAGTGGCGCTCATACGTATTCGTACAGAGAAATATTTCAGTTATATTCTCTATCTTTTTTACCATGGACACGATAGTTATGAAAAGTTTACCGTTCGTTTGGAAAAATTTAACAAATTAAAAAAATTAGTTTAATTCCAACATATAATGCAAAACATCAAAGAATTTGAGAAAAATAAAAAAACTGAAAGAAAAATTTTCGTACATTTATTTACAAAAATATTTAATACTTTGTGTGCCCACCTTCGCTTCAAGAATTTCAATTTTTTATCAGTTGGCTGTTTATTGATTGGAGACTGTTGGCAATTCTAAATTCTAGAATTTTCCCTTTGAATCTTCATGAAAGAGGGATGACTGTACGAGCCATTAGTAAGCAATGGGACGTCGTGGTAAAGAGCTGTCTACAGATCTTAAGAGATTTGTTATTGCTGCGCATGAGTCTGGAAAGAGTTATAGGAAGATAGAAGAAGAACAGCAGTTATAAAGAAATGGAAAGGCTTTGAAACAATCAAAACTCTACCAAGGTGGAGGAGCCCTTCCAAGATTTCAGAACGTACGGCTAGAAGGATTGAAAGAATGGCTGCTGCGGATCCACGAGTGACAGCATGTGATATTTGCTAAATATTAAGACTAAGATCGATGTCCATCCCTCAACTGTATATCGTACATTGAGAAAGAATGGTCTGTACGGAAAAGTTGCATGAAGGAAACGTCTACGAAAAGCGCACAAAGAAACTCGTTGAAATTACGCCAAGGATAATCAAAATGATGGATTTACATTCTGGAAGAAAGTTCTGTGGACAGAAGAAACCAAATTTGAATTATTCAGAAAAAAACGAACACGGTATGCTTGGCGAAAATCAGATACTGCATTCAAGGAAAAGAAACATCCTTCCTAAGGTTAAACATGGTGGTGGTAGTTTGCTTCTTCTTTAGGGATGCTTTAGTGCTTCTGGTCCAAGAATTTATCACTGGAATCTTCAATTCGAAGAAATATCACGAAATTTTAGAAGAAAATGTATCGCCTTTAGTTTGGGAGTTACGAATGGGTCGCAAGTGGGTACTGCAACAAGATAATGATCCAAAACATAAAAGTAAGAGCACCATGAAATGGCTTCAAACAAAAAATTTGAAGCTTCTCGAATGACCCAGCGAAAGCCCAAGTCTCAATTTAATCGAGAATTTATGGTATGATTTGAGAAAACTTTCCGCAAGAGAAACCCTTCTAATCTGAATGAATTGCGACAATTTTCTTTAGAAGAATGAACTAAAATTTCTACTGAGAGATGTTGAAACCTTGTAGATAAATACACAAAACGAATTATCGAAATCATTCAAGCAAAAGGTGAACACACAAAGTATTAAAGAATTTTTTAAGTAAATGTACAAAAACTTATGCATTTTAACTTTTTTATTTTCCTCAAATTTTTTATTGTTTTACATTAAATGCTGGAGTTAAACTAATTTTTTTATTTATACGCGTTCACAACACATTCACTCAAAATAAAACCTAAGTTAAGAATTTATAACTTCTTTTGGAGGATACATTCTAGGGGAAGTTTTTTCTTCTTTTCAATACCAAAACGTCGTCTCAGATGTTATAATAAATTCTTTTACTGATACATAACTTCTTTAGAAAGCAGAAATGGTCTTCAAAACTTCTTTTTTGAGTGATATGACACAATAGAACATAATATTTCTATGTAGAGAAAGTTGCGGGAAATCTGTTTTCTGTGTATCAACTTAGTACTGTAGGCTATATAACGCCATTAATTAATGATATTAGAAAATTCAGCATTTAAAATGCAACTGTTTCCATTATTCTTTTCAACCCATATATATATATATATATATATATATATATGATGAATAAAACCACGAAGGAAAGGAAACACAAAATGGTGCTCAAGCGCTTTCGTCTAATGACATCCTCAGGAACACTGAAGTATATAAAAAGGTTAAGCCTATATATAGGTTACAGAAAGAAAAAAAGAAAAAATAAATAACATACATACACACAAACACACATATATATATATATATATACATACATATCTATATATACAAATACATACATACATACATACATACATATATATACAATAAACAGAGAAGTAAAAATAATAAAAAATTAAAAATTAAAACCTTAAAGGATTACCAATGAGGCGTACAGATATATATATATATATATATATATATATATATATATATATATATCTGTACGCCTCATTGGTAATCCTTTAAGGTTTTAATTTTTAATTTTTTATTATTTTTACTTCTCTGTATATATATATATATATATATATATATATATATATATATATATATATATATATATATATATATATATATATATTCAGGTTTTTAAAATAAAAGTCAGTTTAACGGTTAATTTTACAATGCGTAGCGCTCTTCAAAATTCTTGGAATTCACGTTCTAAATTCTCGAGATCAATAATAATATATATATATATATATATATATATATATATATATATATATATATATATATATATATATATATATATATATATATATATATATATATATATATATATATATATAAAGGAAAATAAGCATAAAAGCTCTGCAACAAAAAGCAGCCAGATTCAAGTTTATGAAGCCCTAATCACACTATCGTCAACGATAAAACAACATAACCGAATTGTAGCTGCAGTTGACACTGTCACCCCTGATAACATGCTGACAAACACTTCCGAGAGGATATAGAATATCGAATAGATGGGTATCAAGCAACAAACCTTGCACACATCAAGATTGAGTAACTGGCTAAACTAAGTTGGTGCGTATAAACTCCATACAGTGTAAACCTTTCATAAATTTGTATGAAAGGTCAATAAATAAGAATTTCCATTCTACTTTATATATATATATATATATATATTAGACCTACCGCTTACGGACCCGGGACCGATAGATTCGTAGTCAGCGATACTAACCATTAAAATGGGTTATTTTTCGAATTATACCCCACTTCTTGGACAACCTGTACTGTATATACTGTATATAGGCGCGTCCAGCACTAACACACTCCAGCTGAAGACTGAGAACTTCACCTGAATGTGTAATTGGTATGAAATGAGACAGCAAAACTTGATTAAAAAAAATAATAAAATAAAAAAAATTAGTAAATAAAAATTTGAAAATGAAACAGTAAAAATACATAAAACGGAACATAAGGAAAGAAAAAACATATGAAATGTATAATTTCTTTCTTTACATGCCCATTCTCTCTCTCTCTCTCTCTCTCTCTCTCTCTCTCTCTCTCTCTCGGAAGGAGGGAGGGAGGGAGAGAGGGCGAGTGAAGTCTGTTGAACAATCCTGCCCCGTGGGTTACTATGACCCTATCCCATCCATACTCTGTCCTTTTAGTTTAGGTTAAGGATGCTTTCCTCTGACTAAAAAAAAAAAATCTACTTTTCTTTTAGGGTTAAGTCTTTTTCTCTGTTTTTATTATAAGGACCCTATTGCTACCTTATGCGTGGGAAGAAAGGCTTTGGAACCTCTAGAAATAACACCATTTTACGCTCGTAGGTCGTGAGAGACTGGGATGGAGGGGTCCCAGGCGTAAGGGCGCGATTAATGGAGTGTGGCTAGTGCACCGTTAAACCCATACCTAACGCGTAATGGCTTCACCAGCCCCCTGCGACCGTTCTTTGGTGACCAATTGATGGTGCTTGGCTATACTGCTCTTAGGAGAGAGAGCTTTACTGCCCAGCTGGCTGCCAGGCCAGCGGAAAGTCTCAGGCGTAGCTGCTGGGTCTGGTGGGATATCCCTTGAACACTGGCTTCTAAGAGTTTGGCCGTTTGTGAGTAGCTAGTAAGACTTAGTAAGGAGATGCGTCTCGCTGTCGCTCCTGGCAAGAAATCCGTGACGCCTGCGTCGCGAGTGTTTGTCAGTTGGTAGCTGCGACACGTTTGGGACTGCCCGGCCCTGAGGAAACCCTTGGTCGGTGCTGCAATAGCGAGAGGTGTAGTCTTCTGGATAGGATGAACGTCACTGGCAGATAGGCGGATGCGGCTTGCACAGGAAGAATTCACCGACCCCCTCCATTTTTATTTACTGGTCAGAAAGTTTTCGATAGTTTTCATTGCTAGAACGTTTTATCTTATTCAGTGTATTCGGGGTTAGAAAGATAAGTTACAATGACTGGACCGCAGAAACTGAAGCCAAAGTGCGCGAGGTGTGGAGTAAACCAGTGGGTAACGAACTTCAAAGAAGCTTGCTGATAAGAACTTCCTCACTCAATGGGTCAATAGGTCTACACGAGGCGAAAGTGTTCTAGACTTAGTATTCATGACCGAAGACAACTTCGTCACTGGCCTCATCGTTGACGAATCGTTGAGCGGGAGTGATTGCGATCTGATTAGGTTCTGTGTCTGCGTCCCTCGGGTGAAGCGTAGTAATTTGCAAGGCAGTAAGCTCGATCTACGGCGGGCGGATTTTGTTGGCCTCCGGGATAGCGTAGGTGAGTTGGGGTTAGAGGTCGGCGGCGATGTTGATGGAGTGTGGAGTGCATTCCGAGACCAGTTTATGATGCTGCAGTCTGCTGCCATACCCTCAAAACCGGTCACCCCTGCTTCAATGCAGCCTAAGTGGTTCAGTCGGGGTATTACTTCGGCTATCCGAAATAGGAAAGCTGCGTATGGGAGGGCGAAGGCCAATCGTTCCCATGAGAACACTGAGGCGTATGTCCGCCTGTGCAGGGAAGTGAAGGCGAAGGTTAGGCTAGCCAAACGTAACGAAGAACTCCGGGTGGCAAGCCTCTGCAAGACGAACCCTAAGGAATTCTTCAGTTATGTTAATAGTAAAAAGCCCATTAGAAATATGATAGGCCCGTTAAAGGACCCCAGCAGCGCGCTGCGGACATCGCTAATGTGCTGAATGAGTACTTTGCGGGAGTGTTCACCAGGAAGGATACCCGCGTCATCCCCGAGCCAGGCGTCAGGCACGACAGTCCTCGCTTGGATAGTGTTCGGTGTACCGCGACAGACGTTGCCGATAGAATAGACAAACTGAACGCGTTTAAGGCTCCTGGGCCGACCAGTTCCTCTCTAGAGTCTTGCGGGAAGTGCGTGACCAGGTGGCGCCCCACCTGGCTACAGTCTTCAACAAATCGTTGGAGACGGGCCAGGTGCCTGGTGACTGGAGGGAAGCCAACGAGACTCCCATCTTTAAGAAAGGGGATCACGAGAGTCCAGGGAACTATCGTCCCATTAGTCTCATTTCGGTTGTAAGTAAATTATTAGAGGGGATAATAGCTGATAGGATCGTTGACCATTTGGATTCCTACAAGTTGCTTGGGGACTCCCAGCATGGGTTTAGACGGCATAGGTCGTGTCTTACCAACCTGCTCGAGTTTTTTCGCGTCATGTGGAGTGAGTACGATAAGAGTAGGGCGATTGATATACTTTATCTCGACTTTGAGAAAGCCTTTGATCAGGTACCTCACCGCCGGCTAATGGCCAAAGTCTACGCGCTGGGTATCGATGGGGAAGTAGGTAGATGGATTGGAAACTGGCTGAAGAATAGGCGGCAGAGGGTTGTAATTAAAGGGGCTAGTTCGGGTTGGGCCTCGGTCACTAGCAGGATTCCTCAAGGCTCCGTTTTGGGGCCACTGTTATTTATCATTTACATAAATGATATCAACGCTGGCATCGTAAGTAGGATCGCCAAATTCGCTGATGACACTAAACTTGGGGTGAATGTTAGGACGTCCGAAGCGATCGAGTAACTGCGTGCGGACCTACGTAGGATAGGAGAGTGGTCCGAAAAATGGCAAATGCCGTTTAACTTGGGTAAATGCAAGGTCATGCACATTGGCTGCGCCAATCCCAAGTCGGACTACTCCATGTTGGGGAGTAATATCGAGGCCACTGATTTGGAAAAGGACTTGGGTGTGCCAATTAGCAGCGACCTTAAGTTTACCAAACAGTGCGTAGAGGTGGAAAAGAAAGCCCAGAAGCTGTTGGGTTATATCAGGAGGCAATTTCGATTTCGGAGCAAAGAGATTGTGCTCTCTCTGTGTATAATTCCCTGGTTCGGCAGCACCTGGAGTATGCTGTGCAGTTCTGGTCGCCCACCCTCAGGAAAGATATTGAGAGACTGGAACGAATCCAGGCGAGGGCCACAAAGTTAATCCCTTCCATTAGGCATATGTGCTACAATCGACGCTTACACCCTGAATTTGTTTTCGCTGGAAACTCGGAGGCTGCGTGGTCAACTTATCGAGGTTTTCAAGCTCTTACACGGGTTCGACGATGTCGAGTTTAGAAGTATGTTTAGTTTAAATGATAATTCATCTCCGAACAATGGTTGGAAGTTGGATTTGAAACGGTTTAGCACTAGTGTGTTGGAATTACTTTACCTCTAAGATCTGTGACACATGGAAGAAGCTACTTTCAGAAGTTGTGAACAGTTCCTCTGTGGATCAGTTCAATAAAAGGTTAGACCGAATCTTGCACACTATTTGAGGGTGCAGGAATTTTTCCTTGGCACCCGTTGCCATTGGTACCTCCTCAGTATGGGCCGCAAGGCCTTTTGAGGTACTTCTTGTCCTTGTAACACCTTGTAATTCTCTCTCTCTCATATATAATATATATATATATATATATATATATGTATATATATATAAATAGTGGGGGGGTTTCTGGAAAGAAAGCTTCCGAGACTCTATTATAAATTTCCTACAACCTTTGCCATTTGTTCCCCCATCTCACCCCGTGACCATCCCAATCCAAAAACAAAAGCGTCCTTCGACTTTCTAAAATTCTGCCACGAAACAAAAAAAAATAAATAAAATAGGAATGAAAATAAAAATATGAAATTTTCTTCTGCATGTTGAAAATAAAAGGTACCGGAACGCTGTTCCGGCTCGTTCTGCCAGGAAAAACACACCCATATATATATATACAGTGTGTGTATATATATATATATATATATATATATATATATATATATATATATACAGTGTGTGTGTGTGTATATATATATATATATATATATATATATATATGGTGGGCCACTACTGTCTGAAATGCTAATTTTAGCCTCGCTCTAGTTATGTACAATCAAAATAATTTCTAGACTCATTCCTTATA
>JAJOZX010008038.1:0-193108 GCA_023014485.1 Bathynomus jamesi | reverse complement strand
TGATGGTTTATAGTGATCTGCATTGCATTATAAACTAGCATCGCGTTAACTTAATTGCGTTTCAGTACTAGGTTTTTTTGTATTTGGTGGTGGTTTTCTTGATAGGCTTTCGTTATTACCCGTGGTTGTTGCCTTATTTATTCGAAGCTATTTGCTTATTTTGCTAACTCCTTAACACTCTAACGCCGACTGGGTCGAATATGTACCGTTTTTAAATACACGCATTTAGACTTAACCCTACAAAAACGTTCGGCGTTAACGGGTTAAGGCAGAAGCCGGTCGGAGTACGATTTCGGTACAAGCGTATAATTAGTATTACTAAATATATTCGGTAATTCCCGATTTGTTATTAAGGATAAATGTTACCAATTAATTTGTAAATTTATCATTCCGTCTAATTTATATGACACGAACTACCTTAGGCTAATTCACAGTTCAAAAAAACACTCCCTTTTTGAGTCGCCCAAGACTGGGGCCTCAATTAGATCGATCGAACCACGATCAGAAGCGGGCGCGGATTACCAATATTTGTTGGGGGTACGCTCCTCACAGATTGGTAATCGAAAATACCCACAGCTACTGACAAGCCACCTGGCCTAACAGGCGTTAGGTGAGAAAGGTCAGACTGGTTTATTTTAATTAGGACAGTAATAATAACGGGGGAAAGTGAGCGTGAATTCATAATTTAACGCTGAATCGGGTGGAAGCCTTAAGTTAAATAAATTTTAAATCACAAATTACATTTCTTTAGCACCAAACAGCGACATTCTCTCAAGGACCCCAAAAACGAGACTTATAAACAAGGTCCTTTTTAAAGTCTCGTAGTCCTACACTTGATTGGCCGCCTCCACAGTAGTAACGCTTATGATGTTCGGTTCCATTTCAAAATATTTCTTTATGAAATTTTTATATTAACATTCAGATATTTTGGCTTCCGTTTAAAATAATTAGTAACGGTTAATAATAATCATAAATTTCATATTCGAATGCAACGCACGACACTTATTTGCGTGTGTATAATCTCTTCTGAGGCAGTAGTAAAGTCGCGGAAAAAAGTTCGACGAAAACATTACTAATTAGTAATTTTTTTTTTCCACATATATTTTCGCTGGAAGGAAGAATAAAAGTATAATATCCTGCACTAGCAACTAATTACGGACCGGCGTGTTCATTGTGTTCAGCAAAGTTTTTGAAAAAATTGTAAAAAGTAGAATGCAGCAATATTTAGAATCCTACAATTTATTATCTCCAAATCAATATGACTTTCCGTAATAATAAAACAACGGAAATGGCTATTTTAAATCTTATGGAAAATGCGAATATAGCTAAAGAGAACAAAGAAATAATGATTAAATATTTATGGACTTGAGTAAAGCGTTTGTAGTAGTAGACCAATGGTTCCCAACCGGTGGGCCATGGCTCACTTGCTAGTCTTTTAGCACTATGTTAATAAGTGTTAATAACAAAAATGGGTAATTGTATACAATATCCCCCTCACCTTAGTTTCTAATAAAAATTATTGCAATGCGTAGAAAATAATAAATAAAACCTTTTAAGTAAAAATTTTTCGGTCGATCATATTTATGGAGATATTTACTTCTGAAATTTTAATTAACGATATCCATTTGACGTGACGTCACGTCAAATGCGTCTTTTTTTCATAAAATATTTTTCCTGATTGGCCTATTTTTTCGCTACTCTGCGACTTAATTAGTTGGTTGGTTTTTGTTCTGGCTATTTTTTTTTCTAATTGGATTCAGTTTGGTCGTGTTTGTGATAGAATTATGACGTGCTGTTCGTGTGGTTTCGACTTTGAGAACTTGATTCATCATGTGCCCTAGATGAAGACTAAAAAAGTGCATAACTTAACATGTTATTACATTATCATTTGTATAATTTAGGTTTCGGGGGGTACGGGGCGGAGCCCCCGTAAAGATCACGCATCACAAAGTGAACCCTATACCGATCAATTTGTGATGCGTGATCTTTACGGGGGCTCCGCCCGCGTACCCCGGAGACCTAAATTATACAAATGATAATGTAATAACATGTTAAGTTATGGTAATTGTATACAACATCCCCCTCACCTCAATTTTATGAAATTGACTTAACAATCGATGTAAAACCTTTATTTATAGCATGTAATTACTTTATTTAACATATCCCATTAGGGTATATCTTAGGGTTACGTTAGGTTAGGTTAGGTTAGTTTCCGAAAATAGAGTAATTACATGCTATAAATAAAGGTTTTACATCGATTGTGAAGTCAATTTCATAAAATTGAGGTGAGGGGGATGTTGTATACAATTACCCAAAAATGTACTTATTAAAATTTATGTAAACATGATACCAGCTTAGCAACATGGAAAGTTGGCCACGAGTTATTCAAATCAGCTCTAGTGGGCCGTCGCCTAAAAAAGTTTGGGAACAACTGTATAAGTAGACCATACACAAAAGTGCATTCAATATTATATGTATTTCACTCAGTTTATTTCATTTTAATAAGGCTATTTACTGGGTAACCCCCAAAGAAAATGTTTGATTAAAGGCGCGTCCAGACCTAGCGAACGAACACACACAAGCACTAGCGAACAAAGGCGAATGGTCGTTCGCTATATATGGAGGAATGTGCGAGCGTTCTATTTAAAAAAAAAAAATCGAAGTGATTCGTCCTTCCTTGTGAACAGACGTGTTTTATCGAGTGTCCAGTGTTGTCAATTGAATAAGTTGTTTCAGTCAAAGTAACTTTAAAGAAAGTGTTCAGTGCCTTAACTAAATTACCTCGCGTTACTAATTATTTATAACCGAATATATTTTATTTGCAAAAAAACTTTTTTTCTATGTGAAGGTCAAAATATGATAATTAAAACCCACTCTAATAGAGTGGGTTTTAATTATTATATTTTATTTATTGACTTTATTATATTTACTTGATTAAACGAAGTAAAATGCATAGAGCTTGTTTTGTGGTGTTCAAGAAATGTGAAAATCCAGCTAGTTAGAAAACGTGGTCTAATAAGTTGATTTTGCTTTGCTAAGGCTAATCAAGCAGTGTGTGGTCACCCTCTGTGAGAAAAATTCGGTCGAACAGCGGGCAGATAAGTTATTTTTTACTATTAATTTACTTTACTTGATTTACATTTTACTATTACTTACTTTTTTACTATTAATTTAAACTCTAGTAATTTAATTAGTTAATAGTATGACAACCCCGTCAAGTACTTGCAGAAAGTGCGAAGGGAAGTTTGCTGCTTACATGTTTGTTTTGGCTAATAATAATGATCAATTAGCAGGGGTTCCCAGCCTTTTCAATCTGCAAAAATAAGGAATAATCAAACCAGTGTAAAAATTCTTTTAAACCTGTTTTTAATGCCCTAAAAAACTGAAAAATCAAATTCCTTTTACAAAACACGATTTTAAGCATTGTAGGAGAGCACCGTCAGACTATCAGGGAACACAGTGGTGCTCGCGAGTAACAGGTTGGAAACCCTTGATCATCTAGTTTGTAGGTAGTGCTCGAACATGAATTTGCTGAAGAAGAGGCTACAGCGTGAGAGGGAGGCCAGAATGAGGTTTGAAGAAAGGGTGATCCTGCTGACGGCGAAACTAGAATCTTTGGGCCTTCTGAGAGGAGTTATTCTTCAATCGCGACCTCTCCTGCCTCAGTTTCTACTAATGGTATAAATAGTTCTAATAACCGTATCTTTTCCCCTAGTTCCCTTCGTTTAAGTGCGTAATAGAGCCCCATTGAGGAAACCTAAGACTTGTCTACTAGTATTAACAAACCAAAGTTTTCTGTTTTAGGTTTCGAAGACGCTGATGAATCTGAAATATGACTCGTTGATGATTCCACTGTTCGAGGGCAGCTCGAGAAATTCTGTGGAAGAAACCCCTTGTCGTAGGCGCCGTTACTGCTACCCTGGTGCAAGGGTGGAGGCCAAACGAATAGTGTTGACCAGTTTACAGAAGGAACCTCTGAGGAGACATTTGTTATTCGTGACGGTGCTAACAACGTTTTAAATTCTAGATCGGAAGAGTTGCTGGCTAGGTATAGGGACTTGTTAGAGCGACTAAAGGAAAGAACTAAGGTTTTTTAACAGGTATACTTCTCGAATTAGCCAACTTAACGAGTTCTACAACAAGGCGACCTATACTAACAATAACTAAGTCTCTTTCCCAACAGGAAGGAGTGCATTTCGCAAATTTTTGGAACAGTTTCTACGACAGGAGGACTTGTTCCTCGGAGATGGCCTTCATCTTAATGACGTTGGAGCTGCGCGTTTAGGAAGACTACTTCATAACAGTCTTATTTTCAGGCTGCCGTAACTCGACTAGTCCCGGCAATTTCCTTAAATTACAGGCCAAAAAATATGAATTTGCCTTGCGCGCACGAAGGAAACGCGGTTTTAACAAACAATTTGAAGGTTCTATCTTTAAATGCTCGTAGCCTCCGAAACAAAGTAAACGAATTTTTTTCTTTAATTGCTTGCAAAGACTGATTTAATTGCGATAAATGAATCGTAGCTTAGCACTGAAACACGTGACTTTGTAGGGGAGTATCAAATTAGAGGTTATAGACTTTGTTAAAACAGAATAGGTAGGCGAGGAGGTGGTGGTATGTTGTATATCAAATATAATATTGCGAACGCTATAGAATTAAAGCACAGAATTCCAGAACCGATAGATTCGACTATAACAGAACTTAAATTGAACGATTTCAAACTTGTTGCCGTTATATATAGGCCTCCTAATTAGGGTTGCCAAATTTTTCAAATGCCCATGCGGGACAATTTTTTCTGAATTTTTTTAAGACCAAATTTTTTTTCAAATTGAACTAGATTTCTTGAACGGTTACAACAAACAAAATTACAAAAATTTTATTAAAATAATACTTAACAATTAAACATCGTGAATAATATTGAAATTATCATAGCATATTAAATATTGGTAGTGTACATCGCTTTACTAATTATATTATGACATATGTCAATATTTTTCTGAACTTTTAATCTTCTTCAAAATTTTAGCTCCATCTTCTGACTTCAAGTAGAACTAAAATTCCTTGCAAGTCATCATTGTAAATAATTAATTCAAAAAATATTCTAAATCTTATAAATAAAATCAAGTGTGTGTGTGTGTGTGTGTATGTGTGTGTTCGTTCTTTCACGCAAATGCAGCAATTTACACCTGAACGATTTCTTATAAAAAGTAGACATACTTACACATTTTATTTGAATTACACAACCTCAAGTTGTATGGTCAAGCAATCGTAGGATTCACACTAATTCAAAGCTTACAATTTAACTACAGCCGAAAAACTGCCAACTCGTGGCCAAACATTTTATAAGCGTTATGTAATTTCTAGGATGTTCTAGAACATTCAACATTACTCTGCAGAATTCTACAGGATCCTACATAATTCTAGAAAATTCTAAATCAATTCATCCCGAAAAAATTTGCTTAAAAATATTTTTTGCCGAATATTTTGAATACAAAACGGGACGCGGGATTTTTGGATCAAATGCGTCTGGCAAAGAGCTGATACGGACGAAGCATTATATCGTGAACTAAAGGAATAACAGGCCTTATTTATGGATGAATTTAATTACGCTAACGTGAATTACGATACAATGCAGGGAGACGCGGAAGGTAACCGCTTAGTTAATTTTCTCGAGAATAACTTTCTTATTCAAAAGGTTGGGGAAACTACGAGGTTGGACAGCATTTTAGATTTAGTAATAACTACGGATGATAAGCTTATCACTGATCTTTAAGTAATAGGACCGTTAAACAATAGCGATCACAATATGGTAGAGTCTGTCCTCTCAGTAAGTAACCCGAAACCAGCTAACTCTATTAAAATTCCTAACTTTCAGCGCGCAGACTCTTGTAAATTTAGAAATGAATTGTCACGCGTCGAATGGAAAAATGTAATGGGGACCTCCAACGCAAAAATAACGTGGGGATCGTTTGAAACAGTGTTTAGGACTATAAATGAGGAATGTGTACCGTACAAAATTAAGCGTGCGAAAGTATATAACAAGCCCTTTTGGGTTACTTCTAGAGTAGGGGATATTATAAAGAGTAGAGATAGGGAGATAGTGCTTATAGGCTACATAAGTGCGATAAAGACAATTTGTGGTTACGAAATGACTACATATCTAAGGCGTGAAGCGAAAAGCGTAATAAAATCCAAGCGCGATTTTGAAATTTCCATAGCTCGTGATGGCAAAGAAAACGCCAAGCGATTTTTCCAGTAAGTTAATAATAGGAACCTGGTAAAAAGCGTGTTAGGACCGTTGAGAAATTCTGACGGTGAGCTACTTTCCGAGAACAAGCAAATGGCTATTCTGCTGAACGAATTTTTTAAGTCAGTGTTTACGATAGAAGATATAACAAATATCCCTACGGTCATAGACATAATACCTTTTGATAATGGTAATACTTTGGATAATACTGTGGTGAGTGAAAGGGAGGTGCTGCACTATATATGTAAAATGAAAATGCTTAAATCCCATACAACTTAGAATTAAAAGAAGGCATTGTTGTGCCGTTAACAAAGATTTTTAACGAGTCTATTTCTGAGGGGTGCGTACCAGACATTGGCGTAGATTTGTTATGATTGATGGGAGGGATGGCTTCCGAGACTTGTAAATAAAGTATACCGTATTTTCCGGCATATAAGACGCACTTTTTTTTCAAAAACGGTCCCTCCACAATCACCCTGCGTCTTATAAGCTCAAGGTCAGGCATGTAGTAACTACCAAGGCAACTAACCAAGGCAAGGTAACTAACTACCGTAACTAACTAACTAACTTTAATCATGTTTTAAAATGTAATGAAATAAATGCGTAATAATTTTTTTTTTCGAAAATATGCCTGCCAAAATTGGGGTGCGTCTTATATGCCCGTGCGCCTTATATGCCGGAAAATACGGTATTTTCTTATAGAAAATTTGGATCAATGAAAGAAAGCCACCCCCAAAAGTTTCTAGTAAACAATGCCACCCTAAAAAATGATCAAGTAAACAATGCCCCCCCCCCCAAAATCACTAAAGTAAAGAATGTAAGTAAAATTACCTTCATGAGGAATTGATTATTATTTATTACTGTATGCCCTTGATGATTGGTTAGGTTAAGTCATGATATTTTCATTTAAACTAACTAAAATATCACAACTTAACCTAACCCAAATAACCTACCTACCTAAATAACTTACAGATCAATGAAAGAAAGCCACCCCTGAATTGTGACAATGAAGGAAAGCCACCCCCCACCCGTTTGGGGGTGGCTTTCTTTCATTGACCGGAAAAGTTCTATAAGTATAAAAGTATATTTCTGTAACTATAAATCTAGATTTCTTAAAGTATATTAATTATGCAATTAAAAGTAGGTTATAAAAACGTACAAACGTAAGAAGGGATCCATATTTTTTCTGCAACTTTGCAGGTTTATTACAAGATTATCGTAAAGAAATTCTCCGTTACAAATAATTCATACAATACCAAACACGGATCGGATCACCTGAAGATCAGGGCCCCCAGCCTTCTTTAGTTAACCTTATAAGGCTAACTAACGAAGATATCACGACCTAACCTAACCAATCGTTAGGTCAACTGTACGCCCTTGACGACTGGTTAGGTTAGGTCGTGATATTTTCGTTAGTTAGCCTTATAAAGCTAACTAAAGAAGGCTGGGGCCCTGATCTTCAGGTGATCCCACAGATCTCCTTTGCTGTGATCTGACTCCAAATTCTGTGGCCAGCTTCTGCACATCCACCCTGTCCAGTTCTGATACTTTATTTTATCTGTTCCGCAACTTTCAGTTTCTGTACTGTTTTTGTGAGAATTACTTTTTTTGAAGGTACAGTGTAAAAAATTCCGATGGTAGTTGTAGGTTTAATTTTGTATTTTTTTTCAGGATTACGTGAATTGTAGAGGGGATGATTATATAAGAAATCCCCCCCCAACCAAATTGTAAGGGGGATACATTCACCCCCCCCCCCCAGGATCTTCGTCCACAAGTTAGCAAATGTAACGCATATTTTTAAGAAAGGCGATAAAGGTGCGGCGGGAAATTATAGGCCAATCAGTTTAACGTCTGTTGTAGGTAAACTACTGGAATCAATAATTAGGGATCGTATAGTGACTATAGTCGAACACTTGGAATTGCATAACTTGATTAGAAATACGCAGCATGGTTTTAGGAGAAACAAATCTTGCTTAACTAATCTTTTAGAATTTTTCCAAAGCGTGGTTGAAGTTTACGATAGTCATTGGGCGGTAGATGTTAGTGTATTTAGATTTTCAAAAAGCGTTTGACACCGTACTGCACAAAAGACTAGTTGAAAAAACTAAGGCTCATGGAATCAGGGGTGTAGTAGCAAAGTGGGTAGAAGAGTGGTTGCGAGGTAGGAAAGAAGGTGGTCGTTGATGGCGCGAGTCGTCTTGGGCTTATGTAGCGAGCGCCATTCCTCGGGTTCCTGTATTGGGCCCCTTGCTTTTTTCTTATATATATTAACGATTTAGATGTCGGCCTAGTCAGTACAGTTTCAAAGTTTGCGGATGACACGAAGTTGGGTGGTAGGGCGATCAATGAAGAAGATAGAGGTGAAATCCAGGAAGATTTGAATAAAATAGTTGCTTGGTCAGTCACATGGCAAATGAGATTTAACGTCGATAAGTGCAAAATTTTGCATATAGGTTTCGCGTAATGGTAATTTTGCGTATATGATGTCAGGGAAAGAGTTGGCAAGCGTAGATCAGGAAAAAGATTTAGGAGTTATAGTCACTGGTGATTTAAAAGTGGCGAAACAAAGTACAGCAGCGGTCAATAAAGCAAACAAAGTGCTAGGTTTTATAGCTCGAAATTTTGAGTACAAATCGCGCGATATTATAGTTCCTCTTTATAAATCATTAGTTTGACCCCATTTGGAGTACGCGGTCCAATTTTGGAATCGCACATGCGCAAGAATATAGACAAAACGAAAGAGATCAAAGACGAGCAACTAAGATGATTCCGTCGCTTAGGTCGAAGTCGTACGGGGATAGCTTAAAGAGTTAAAATTGACTACACTTGAGACTAGGAGGCTAAGGGGTGATCTGATCCAGGTTTTTAAAATCATGACTGGGTTCGATAACGTAAAAAGAGAGAGCTTTTTCGAAATAGCACAATATAGTAGAACTAGAAATAACGCGTGTAAGCTAACAAGTAAAAGGTTCGAGACAGCAGTTGCGAAAAACTTTTTTACGCATAGAATAGTAAATAGGTGGAATAGTTTGCCAGTAGAAGTAATTAGTAGCACGTCTATAAATATGTTTAAAAATCGATTAGACGTATATGTTGATAGATTGGGTATAGTTTAAGATAGTAAGATTAAGGTTTTTGTGGTTCGGAACCCACGTAAAATTGTAGTCCCCTCCGCCTCCACGGAAGACATGCGCAATACACAATTATAAACAGGGTTAGGTAGACCAGCCATGAGTGGATCCTAGGATCTTTGTTGGTCTGAAACATAACATAAACATAATATTTTACTTAAGTTATATTGTTATGACTTTAGAGGAGCTATGAATGATAGGTTTAAAAGTTATTTGTCCAATAGACATCAATTTGTATCAGTAAATAAGGTCTGCTCAGCTAAAACGATTGTCAAACATGGTGTACCACAGGGCTCACTGTTGGTCCACTGTTATTTTTATTATATATAAATGACCTTCCATGTTTATCTGATATACAGGTTGTCCGAGAAGTCGGGTGTAATTCGAAAAATAACCTCTTTTAATGGTTAGTATTGCTGACTACGAATCTACCGGTCCCGGGTCCGATTCCTGGCGATGGCAGCGCTCAGCTCAACCAGTTATTCATCCTTCCATACAAAAAGAAAACTGATTGGTAGATAAATGGGTACCCTGGATACCCTAATGGTTAGAACGGGGGGTTGCTGACCGGGAGATCAAGTCCGAGCGAGGACTTTCTGATTACTCGTGGTGGGTCATTGTTCGGGTTTCACGTAAGCGGTAGGTCTAATATTGGGCAAGAAGCTTGACTTTCATCAGAACAAATAATTCGGGCGAAGCAAACCAAATAAGTAATTATAATTGCTTGATTAAAATAGGTTATTTCTCGAATTACACTCCACTTCTCGGACAACCTGTAGTACTTAACTTCATAATGTTTGCAAATGCTACAACTGTGTCATTTTCTTGCAAAGATGTTAATTCAGCTAAGAATATGTGGAAAAGGTTTTCCACAGGGAATAAATTTGTTAAAATTTATGGGTATTGTTCTGTTTGCATAAATTAAAGTATTAATCTTTGAATTTTTAATATTTTATAACTCGCCTCGATGCTCCAGTGGATCATCTGGCCTCTTTCTTAACCCTAACGACTCTAGTATGCCAAATCTATAATCTTAAACGGAGATTTCTAAATTCTAAATGTTCTTTTCGGCTAATATAAATCACATTAAGGAGTTAAGTGTAGAACCAAAATTATATAAATTCCTTTGCTAATATCATTGTTAGACAACCTTTGCAACCTTAAGAATCTTTTGTAAACGTGGCACCATGGGAGTTTCTCCAGGGCAAAGTGCAAACACTTTGAGAGGGCAGTCAAAGCCTCACCTCTTTGGCGAGCGTGTGCCTCGCCCTTTGGGCAGCCGGTTCGGCTCGGGTCCTTGGTTCTTAATAACTCTATAAGCGAGTGTCGTGTTAAGGATTTGATTTTCTAATTACTGCGCATTGTAAAAAAAATCTAATATTTTAAGTGATCTATCCTCGTGAAATACACTGAAAAAGGTAATTCGTCATTTATATCCTTCCACGAGAGAAGCATTCCACTCCCAAACAGACTGAGCAGGGGTGGGGGGTGGGGGAAGCCATTGAAACGAAGGTATAAATTGTTTTCCGTAACTCGCAGTCAGATTAAGTGAGTACGAAAAGAAGAACCGTGGACGTGATCAGTATAAACTTCATTGTGGGTGCAAGGAAGCGACATACTGAGAATACCTTAAACAGTTGGAGATGGTGTAACGGATAATATTTTATTCCGACACTGGCGACCTCTACCAGGATTTTAACATCATTTCATCGTCCACCGACAAATATATTTAAATCAGAATTTATCAATGTAATGAAATGGTTGACCACCAATAAACTCTTCCTAAATACCAGTAAAACAAATGTCATGATTTTTACTAATAAAAGAAATGTATTTCTTGATGAACTTAATGTTGATGAAATCGCTAGTAAAGGAGTGTACTGTAACAAAATTTCGGAGCATTGAAGAATAGGGACCCCAGCCTTCTTTAGTTAGGCTTAACGAAAATATCACGACCTAACCTAACCAATCGTTAGGTTAACTGTACGCCCTTGACGATTGGTTAGGTTAGGTCATGATATTTTCGTTAGTTAGCCTTATAAGGCTAACTAAAGGAGGCTGGGGGCCCTATTCTTCAATAGCTCTAAAATTTCTTGGTGTAATGATAGATAAGAATTTGTAATGGAGTGATGACGTAGCTAAATCATACCTCAAAAAGACTTCACAGGGCATTGCTATAATGTTTAAACTTAAAAATGTAGTCCCTAAACGGGTTTTATTAACTCGGTATCATACTCTTGTTCTTCCTTATATAACGTACTGCACCCTTGTTTGGGGAAACTCCGCTAACAACGCATTAAACGGTATCTTTGTCATCCAAAAGTGAGCAATAAGGCTATTACTTGATGCTAATTTCCGTTATCAAATTGATGTTCTAATGCATTATTTAAAGAGCTAAAGCTCAATGATGTAATCAAACTGACACATTTTATTTTTTTTACGAGTGTAAGAACAAAATCATTAACTTACAATGGGTAAATAAGTATTTTGCAACTCGTCAAAAAACCCATTCATATCAGACCAGAAATAGATCAAAGCTGTTATACTCAATTTAGATTGTCTTCATCTCAAAAACTACCCATTTTCATTGGATTGAAACTATGGAATGACTTGCATGCCGATATAAAAAAATATTGTGAATGTAAATTCGTTTAAAACTAAATTGAAATCTCGATTAATAATGGCATACTAATAAAAATCTAGGATTAAATGTACATTATTCTATAACTTATTCATTTCTCGTGTGTAATCTAGGATTAAATGTACATTACTCGTTAGTGTTCATCTTTCGTGTCTAATATTGATTTCTTTACGTAATATTGGTATCATACCTTCAATAATGACTTTGTATTTATTTTATATCTAATAACTTAAAATTAATATAGACCCTAATTAATAATTGTTATTTATGATTTATAATAGTTTCATTTTTAATTAAGAGCCCAGTAAAGCCTAAAATTTAAGAGGCAAATTAAATAAAATAAAGTCCAATTTCACAATATTTGTTAAAACAAAAATAAAAAATAAAATTTTATTTTGTCAAAAGTTACTCGGTTAAAAATAAATCTCAAATGCGAATAAGTAATTTTTGGGCACTTAAAAAAATTCGGAGAACTTTTTTCCGCGCGTGTGTGTGTGTATCGCTATTTTTCTAGTTGCGTTGGACATTTTTAATAGGAAAAACTAAGTTATTTAATAAGGATATATTTAAAATGTGCTTATATTAAACATTAATATTTCATCTTGGGGCCCTCCATTGTTTTCCAATTAGATGTAGTCATTTCTAACGTGACTTAGAAAACCGTGTGGGATCCCCACCTTTAAGGATTACCTTTTGACCGCGAGTTAAATAACCTTGAATATAAGCGAACTATTTCGAGTTATATAAATGAGCAGATGTATTTTCCATTTCATTCTTAACTTAGTCAGAATTAAAATAAACTTAAAGACCCTAGGATCCACTCATGGCTGGTCTACCTAACTGTGGTTGTAGTTGTCTATTGCGCATGTCCTGCGTGGTAGCGGAAGGAACCTACAATTTTACGTGGGTTCCGAACCACAAAAACCTTAATTTTACTATCTTAAACTATACCCAATCTATCAACATATACATCTAATCAATTTTTAAATATGTTTATAGACGTACTACTAATTACTTCTACTGGCAAACTATTCCAGCTATTTACTATTCTATGCGTAAAAAAGTTTTTGGCAACTGCTGTCTCGAACCTTCTACTTGTCAACTTACACCCGTTATTTCTAGTTCTATTATATTGTGATGTTTTGAAAAAGCTATCTCTATTTACGTTATCGAACCCATTCATAATTTTAAAAACCTGGATTAGATCACCCCTTAGCCTCCTAGTCTCGAGTGTAGTCAATTGTAACTCCTTAAGCCTATCCTCGTACGACTTCGACCTAAGCGATGGAATCATCTTAGTTGCTCGTCTTTGAACTCTTTCGATTTTGTCTATATCTTTGTGCATATGCGGATTCCAAAATTGGATCGTATACTCCAAATGGAGTCTAACTAATGATTTATAAAGAGGAACAATAATATCGCGCGATTTGTACTCAAAATTCCTAGCTATAAAACCTAGCACCTTGTTCGCCTTATTGACCTCTGCTGTACTTCGTTTCTCCACTTTTAAATCACCAGTGACGATAACTCCTAAATCTTTTTCCCTGTTCTACGTTTGCTAGCTCCTTCCCTGACATACTATACGCAAAATTACCGTTACGCGAACCTATATGTAAAATTTTGCATTTATTGACGTTAAATCTCATTTGCCATGTGAGTGACCAATCAACGATTTTGTTCAGATCTTCCTGGATTTTACCTTTTATCTTCATCATTAATTGCCCTACCACCCAACTTCGTGTCATCCGCAAACTTTGAAACTGTACTGACTAGGCCGACATCTAAATCGTTAATATATATAAAAAAAAGTAAGGGGCCCAATACAAAATCCTGAAGAACGCCACTCGCTACATAAGCCCAACACGACTCCGCTCCATCGATGGCCCACCCTCTGTTTCCTACCTCGCAACCAATCTTCTAACCAATTTATTACTACACCCCCGATTTCATGAGCCTTAGTTTTTTTCAGAGTATTTTGTGCGGTAGGGTGTCAAACGCTTTTTTAAAATCTAAATACACTACATCTACCGCCCGATGACTATCGTAAACTTCAACCACACTTTGGAAAAATTCTAAAAGATTAGTTAAGCAAGATTTGTTTCTCCTAAACCCATGCTGCGTATTTCTAATCAAGTTATGCAATTCCAAGTGTTCGACTTTCCGATCCCTAATTATTGATTCCAGTAGCTTACCTACAACAGACGTTAATCTGACTGGCCTATAATTTCCCGCGGCACCTTTATTGCCTTTCTTAAAAATAGGTGTTACATTTGCTAACTTGAAATTATCTGGTACGCACCCCTCAGAAATAGACGCATTAAAAATCTTTGTTAGCGGCACAACAATGCTTTCTTTTAATTCTTTTAGTTGTATGGGATGTATGGAATCCGGCCCCCGTGATTTATGCATTTTCATTTTATCAATATAGCGCATTACCTCCCTTTCACTAACCACAATATTATCTAAAGTATTACCATTGTCAAAAGGTATTATGTCTATGACCGTAGGGATATTCGTTACATCTTCTATTGGGGTTTTCTTGCTTGGGGTTTGCCGTCACGAGCTATGGCGATTTCAAAATCACGCTTGGACTTTTTTATTACGCTTTTCGCTTGACACCTTAGAGATACGCAATTGTTTCGTAACCACAAATTGTCTTTATCGCACTTATGTAGCTTATAAGCTCTATCTCTACTCCTTATAATATCCCCTACTCTAGAAGTAAACCACAAGGGCTTGTTATTTACTTTCGCACGCTTAATCTTGTACGGTACACATTCCTCATTTATAGTCCTAAATACTGTTTCAAACGATTCACACATTATTTTTGCGTTGGAGATCCCCATTACGTTTTCCCAATTGACGTGTGAGAATTCATTTCTAAATTTACAAAAGTTTGCGTGCTGGAAGTTGGGAATTTTAGTCGAGTTAGCTGGTTTCGAGTGACTTACTGAGAGGACAAACTCTACCATATTGTGATCGCTATTGTTTAATGGTTCTATTACTTGAAGATCAACGATTAGCCTATCGTCCGTAGTTATTACTAAATCTAAAATAATGTCCAGCCTCGTAGTTTCCCCAACCTTTTGAATAAGATAGCTATCCTGAGAAAATTAACCAAACGGTTACCTTCCGCGTCTCCCTGCATTGTATCCTTGCAGAGAGAGAGGCAGCAACTTTTCCTCCATGTAAAAAAAAAGCTTTTACTGTTAACATGTTCCATTAATGATCAGTAAAGTTTATGAGAACACTTTCTCCTTAAAGTTGGAGGTTCGTTCAAAGTTTTGAAATTTATACGATGGTAATTTTTGTAAGTGAAGTAGGATAGTTGTAATGCATTAATATCCCTTACAATCGTACGATATTGCGTATACGAAAGAACAGTATTATCAAAGACACGAGTGTATTTTCATTGTATTTTGGCTGACCGTAACTTTATATGAAGCGAGCGAATTAAGTCTCTCTAGTTTTTAATTACATTTATTACAAGATGCCTTCGTTCCTTTTCAATTAGAAAGTGCTAAAATGCTAAATGCAAAAAAAGCTAAAGTTCTACGTACAAGTGGTAAAGAGCAAAGTACAAAAAAAAATGCTACTGGTGAAGGGCTAAGTACAAAAATATACTAAAGTTCCAAGTACGTAAAATGCCGAAGTGCTAAAGCAAGGTACATAAAATACTCCTGTGCTAAATTGCTAATGTAACAAGATATAAAAGTGCTAGTCTTAAATACAATTACTAACATTCTCTTGGTATTCATTTGCATGGAGTCATCACGTGATCATAATGGCGGGAATATTCCACGACTATAAAACACACTTTCCCACTAGCGGTGCACGTGAACTGATTCCTTGTTATTATTATTGTTGTCGTTGGGTACAAAAAAAACTGTTCGGCGTACCCCAGAAATGGCGTGAATACAACCGCAGAGAGCTCCCAGTGGGACCGGAATGGAGGCAATCTATAAGGCGAGAATAGGGTCAGGCGGACAGAACTGTTTTTTGAGACTTAAGTTTCGTTTGACCGACTTAATTTTCGAGTTAATTCCTGTTGCAACTTTAGAGAGAAAAGGAGGATGGTAAAGCATAGTGGTCAAAACCAAAACGCTTAAATTCACTAAGAATGAATAAAAGCAATAGAAAATTAGATATTTGAGGGATGGGATAATTGTGTGTATTCACAAACTGTTGATGGGAGACAACACAAAAATCAGAGCAGAATAAAATGACTGTAAAAACGACTTTAGTGCGAGACCATCCGGAGACGAACCGTGCATTCGAAAATTAAGAGAATTTTCATGTGTATGCAGATACTGTCTTTTGGGGAAAAAAACACACACACCTTATGCATATGCAAGTTTAACTACCTTATGTCTATGCGACAATTTTTGAGAAACATCACAAACTCATCGCGACACGAACCTATTTGTGGCGACATCAACGGTGTATCCATAGTTTCACGCTTTTTTTATTGAAAGCCATTTTACGTCAGTCACGAAAAATGATTGGGTTTGTTTAACCTCCTTCGCAACATCTAAGATCATATGACGGAGGGGACCTACAGCTTTACGTGGGATCCGAACCACGGGTCGCTACATAATCTGGACACGGGGGACGGTCTCCCATCCAACTACTACCCAGACCCAATGTCGCTTAACTTCGCTGATCAACGGGAAGCGGTGTTACGACATTGGCCACGACTTAGCCCAGATACTGAAAGTAAGTTTGGCTGGACTTAGTTACGTTAAGTTATTTAGCTTAGGTTAAATATCAGTTTCGTAAGGTAGCCAAACGCACGTACGTACGTACGTGTGTGTGTGTGTGTGTGTGTGTGTGTGTATTCAAAATACGTCCATCTTTAAGCTGAAATGTTTTTATAATTGAAATCTTTATGAGAATTCAAAAATGTCTTGTCAGCATTTCTCTTTGCACAAAATACTCTATATGTTTATATATAGGAAAATATATAAAATCATATATTTTTCAATATAGGAAATCTCGCTATTGAATTTTACTTTATTATTTTATTACACACATACACACACATTAAATATATATATATATATATATATATATATATATATATATAATATATATTAATAATTATAAAGTATTGCTCAGTACTGAAGCCCATACAGAAAACGAGACAGTGCAGATATAGAAGCCTTACAGGGGACTTTTACCTTTAAGATATAGGAAATGATAGGTGAAAACTAACTGCTCTAGATTACATCCCCTGAAACTCTACTCTCTGGAAAGTAGTCGCGAACGATACACATTAATATACATATACATTTTAACTGCAAACAACACACAGTATAATTAATGTAAAGAACGACGCTTGTGTAGAAGAACGTTCCGCACAAGATGAGGAGGGAGAACGAACAAATGAAAAATGAGGTAACCACCGGGAATCGAACCCGGGATCTTCCGATTAGTCGAGGCCCATGGTGTAGTCACTGTAGTGGATAGCATATCTGACCGGCAATCGGAAGATCCCGGGTTCGATTCCCGGGTGGTTACCTCATTTTTCATTTGTTCGTTCTCCCTCCTCATCTTGTGCGGAACGTTCTTCTACACAAACGTCGTTCTTTACATTAATATACATATAGAAAATACTCGAGGACTTTGTCCCTAACCTTAGAAATGAAATAGAAACAAACTGGAATGAGAGAAGAGGCAGATTTTGTACGTCCCAGCTGCGGTGAGACAGGGGGCCACGAAACGAGGATGGAAAATACCCTCCGAATACGAGGCCCAAAACTTTTTAATGTCCTGCCCAGAGAACTCAAGAACCTCCAGCACACCAACCTGAATAATTTAAAGTATCAGCTGGACAGGTTCTTGCCGAAAGTCCTTGACTAGCCATACGTGGCTGTAGTTACGAGGGCAGGAGAAGAACGTAGACCAATTCCCTTCTCCATCCAAATCTTGCAAATGAGGCGGGATGCTGCAGAGGAGTCGATCGCAGATCGATCCTGAACTGTCGTTCGAAAGCATCATAAAATATCATTATATATATATATATATATATATATATATATATATATATATATATATATATATATATATATGTATATAATGTGTGTGTGTGTGTGTATACACACTCTGGTAAACTAGTACAATAATTAAACCTTTTATGCAGAAAAGTCCAAATGCGACCATAACATTTCAGGAGACTTTAGTCTTTATGCAGAATAACATAAGGTAGAAAATTGTTTTAATCTTAAACATAATTTTGGTATGAAATGGTTAAGATGTTGGTCTGCTGAGCTGGAGGCCATGAGATCGTGTCCCGGTCTGAACTTTGTGATTTCAGACTTCATTGGCGGGTCGCAGTTTGAATTCCACGTGAAACTATAGGTCCGAGGTCGAGCGACAAGCCAGCTCTTCGTCAGATTGAACAACGTATTAAATATTGATTTTTTTTTAATTTAAATTTTCCAAATATAACTTTAATGAAACTAACTTTTATCGTTGTATACAGGGTGCTTCAAAAAAGTTACCACTTGTATGGCGCTAATATGTCATTGTTTACGGCTTAGTTTTTTTATTTATGTATTTGTGTGTTTAATTGCTTGGTTTTTAATAAGAAGTAATTTTTTTAGGGATTGTCGGAGTGATTAATGAGTAAACCCCATTCAATGGAAATGGTTACAAGGTTTACACTGAATGGGTTCACTCATTAATCATTCGCGCAATCCCTGAAAAAAATGACATTATTATTATTAAAAAATGAGCAAAATAAACACACAAATACTCGCATAAACAAAAAACAACAACAACAACAACACAAACTGTAAGTGGGAAGCAATGACATATTAGCGCCATATAAGTGGTAAATTTTTTTTTTTGAAGCACCCTGTATTTTTTTAATATTAAAATAAAAAAAAATTTTGGTTTTCCAATAATTAATTATTTTCCCTCAATTATTTATTAATTAATTAATTATAATGTAAATTATTATTAAAATTAATAAATTTGTTTAATATTTTGTAAAATGTTTTCTAAATAATTCAAAAAATGTAAAAATATTTCGTTAAAAAAGGAGGGTGGGGTGGTGTTTGGGGGCGATGTTGGGCCAGAGTCATCAACCGAGAGGTTATTAACACTTTTTGACCCATCTCCCCGACCCCTTTCCCCCACCCCTCACCCCCCATCCCAAAAATTTAACCTTCGTTGACTACAAATTTATTACTCAAATTTTTTTTTTAACACGAATATTTTCAAAATTTGTCATTATATATATATATATAATATATATATATATATATATATATATATATATATTATTTATTTATTTTAATATAAAAAGAATTTCGAAATTTTTTTTTGTTAATTATTAAGGACTTATTATTATTATTATTATTATTATTATCATTATTATTATTCATTCAACTTTCCAAAACGTTTTCTTAAATGAAATTATCATACCTGGACACATCTTTCTTTTCATGCATTAAACTCCAATTACGTAGAGCAGTGCTTCACAACCGGTGTGCCGTGACAAAGTCCCCAAATGCCCCGCGGCACTTTCGTAATTAGAGGAAAATGAGATACATCATTGGATTTTACTCATTTCAAGCTATTATTCTCTTATAATATTCACGAAAATTATGTTCGGTCTGCCGCGAGGGTCTTGCTAGCTAGAATATGTACCCTTATCTAAAAAAGGTTGAGAGGCACTGATGTAGAGGACATTACTACAGCAAGTTAGCTGCAAATTGCTCTATTTTTTAATTTCATGCGCAAAATTAGAATTATATGATAGGCCTACATCCAAGTCTAGGCTTATTTGATACACTTGCCCTTCTTATTTTTAATTTATTTCTTTTTAACAAGTGCCAAATAGCGCTCTCATTTGGCACTTCTTTGGTTTCAAATTCCTTCTTGAATGTCGTTTGGCACTCTTGACTCGCACTCCCTAGTTGTAACTTCGCAACTTCTGTCCTGCGTCGTCAGAACGATATGTTGACTGTAGCCTGTAGCAGGAACACCTCCTACCGAAGGATTTATGCCCAGTAAGATGGTTTTCATTAATGTTTCTAAGAAACTCAGACGATACTAACGGCACACCACTTTCGGGGGGATGTCATCATATTTGTTCAACCAACTAATTGAACATGTTTTGTTACCTTGGTTAAACCTCGGTTTTGCTTCGCCCGAATTGTTCATTCTGAAGAAGGTCAAGCTTGTCACTCTCCACCTTAGACCTACAGTTTAACGTGGGATCCGAACCACGCCCCACCACGGGCGGTCAGAAATTACAAAGTCCTCGCCCAGGACTCGATCTCACGACCTCCCGATCAGTAGCACAGCGTCTTAACCACTAGGCTACCCAGGGTACCCATTTATCCACCAACCAATTTTTATTGCGTGGAAGGATGAACAGCTGGAGTTTGCTACGCGCCGCCTACCATCACCGGGTTTCGAACCCGGGGCCGGTGGATTCGTAGTCAGTGATGCTAATCATTACACCGCCGAAGCGTATGGATAAACTGTAAAATTAAGCAAAGCAAAATACTGAAGGTAAAAATTTATTTTTGTTCTTAGACGTGAAAAAAAAATTAGCAGTGATGACGTCATGTTCGTCATTTACAAACACGTTAGCAGTGATTTAACTTCAATTTCTGTTTCATAATACGTCATAAAGAATAGTTCTACCAATAATTTAGGCATTATCTATGAAATTGGTTGTAAATGTGATTCCTTTTACATTGGACAGACGAGAAAGGATTTGAACACGCGTTTAAAACAGCATCAATATTCCATTAGAACGGGACAGTCGTCCAGTGCTCTTTTTGTCCATTTGTCAGAGTTATCCCACTGTATTGATTGGAATAATGCTTCAATTTTGTTTCATTCAAGCAACATTGTTAATAGAAATATTCTTGAGTCTACCATTATTCAACTTACAAATAACTTCACTATTAGCCAGGGCATTTTTTCGCTTGATCCTCTTGTTTTGAATTCGTTCAGAACGGATTTAGACAAGAAAGGCATAGTGCTAAAGAGCACTGGACGACTGTCCCGTTCTAACGGAATATTGATGCTGTTTTAAACGCGTGTTCAAATCCTTTCTCGTCTGTCCAATGTAAAAGGAATCACATTTACAACCAATTTCATAGATAATGCCTAAATTATTGGTAGAACTATTCTTTATGACGTATTATGAAACTATATTATAGTCTCGAACTTGTGATTAATTTCAGTGTTCCTGAGGATGTCAGACGAAAGCGCTTGAGCACCATTCCATGTTTTCTTTTTCCTTGGTGGTTATTGTCATCATAAATATTAATCACGTCTGTTACTTTCATGAAATAAATATATATATATATATATATATATAATCCCACTACGCCCCTACAGTTGTTATTATTTTGTATAAAATTAAAAAAAGTATTGTTTATTTGCTTAGCAACCAGCCGTTACTAAGAACTTTTTTAAAGAATGCCGAGGTTATTTGCAATAATTCGTAAGTCACTTAACACGAGCATTGTACGAGTATCACAAATGTCTTTTTTCCATGAACTGAAAATTATTAATTTTTTATAAATGACCCTAGCAACGACCGGTTGCTAGGCAGAACCTGATCCTATTTAGTGTATTATCTGATTATTTCGTAATCTGTGGTATAGTAACCAAATTGAAGTATAAATATAAGAATAAATTCATTTGGACTTAAATTCCATAAAATGTTATAGGTAAAGTTGTCCGCTGCATAACTTTACACTATGTTCAGTAACCCTGAGGGACTTATAAAACCCCTGATCTTAGAGGGCGGGAGGGGGGGGAGGGGAGGCTTGAAAAAGACCTTAAACCCTAGTATTATTGTCAAACACTGAATCACGAAATTTCTACGGTTTGTTTACTTTTTAGTGAACTTTTGCTTTAATTGGATTAAATTCAGTTTATTTTATACATAAAATAGAAAATAGTAACGTGGAAATAGTACTAGTACTACTAGTACTACTATTATACTACTAGTACTACTACTAATAATAAATTAGGTACAAATTATTATAGCTAATGTGTGTTTATTATGTATTTAAAAATATATAATACAAATGAAGTACATACTGTACGTATATATATATATATATATATATATATATATCTATATATATATATATATTATTTTTTTATTTATTTACTTATTCCACATTATCTTTACTTTTTTTTAATGTGTTAGCTACACCACTGTATTGTATTTAAAGGTAAGCATAAATAAAGTTGGTTTTAAAAATTTTGGTAAAATTATTATTAATTAATGGAAAATATTAATATCTATTAATATCTCTCTCTCTCTCTCTCTTCTCTCTCTCTCTCTCTCTCTCTCTCTCTCTGTGTGTATAGGTTTTGCTGTGATTGGATAAAAATGCGTGAAGTGGGACAGATATCTAAGCAAAATGTCAAACAATTCTTGAAAGTGATACCATTTAATTTATTTAGTTTTGAATTTAGTTTGCCAACGACTGCAAGATGTAGTGTCAGTCAGTGATTATATATATATATATATATATATATATGCTAAGCTAGACCTATATAGATAAGCTGAGAAATATATATATTTTCAAATAATTATTCTTGATTTTAGCGCCAAATTCTTCATTTTATTAATTTTAACTTTAATTCCTACAACGTCTTTTTTCAATTTCTTTGCGATACAAAGATATAAAACAACGTACTTTTTTCCATGCCTTCGAAAGTGAAGTAACTCCTTTACTCTCAACCAATCACGAAGAGTTTTCAGTCTTAACGCCTTTTGCATGGGAAAAAATTTCAAGTTTCAGGAGCGTTTTGCCACGTATGACGTCATTGTGGAAAGGTCTTTTGCGAAAAAGACTTAAACTAAATTAAAACTGGCATTAAATAATGTGATAATAAAAAAATTGAAATGAAATACATATTTTTCAGAAATTTAATTATTGTACCCACGTAATACACGGGTTATACCCACAACCAATCATTCCAAACTGTTTTGACAGTAATGGTTTTGGTTTTCTGGTTATGGTTTGATTGTGACTGGTTTTTTTGGTTCGTTGATGTCGCACCTGCAAGAGAGCAACCGTGGTTGAAGAGCCAAAGGAACCTTCTCGCAGAGATTTTGAGCTCCTCTCAGAAGCGATCAATGAAGGCCAGGAACAAATGCTGCGTCAGGAGAAATCGCTGGGGCGCTGCCAGATCTCTCTCTCTCTCTCTCTCTCTCTCTCTCTCTCTCTCTCTCTGTTTTATTTGCATTTAATATATTTATTTCATTCTATATTTCTTTTCGGTTCATCGCTCCATTTCTATAAATGAATAATAAATAGATAAAAAATAGATTAAAATTGTGACTACTTTAACTTTTATGCAAGTTTTAACACCCCCCACCCCCCTCCCCCCGGTGCTTAACGCCCACCCGTAAGAAATAAAATACATTTTTACATTTTTGTTTTTGAATATTATTAAAAAATTTAAAATATTCATACCAAAATTCTAAATTTTAGAATTACACAATATACTCTAAGACCTTTCCCTCAGCACCCCCCTACCCCAAAAACCCCACCCGGACTCGCACCTAAAAGATTTAATTAAAAAAAAAAAAAAATCCAAAATTTCGTAAATATTTTTGTAACAGTTTTAAAAATTTCTTAGAATTTTAAATAAAACAAAGATTAGTAATTTTATGAATTTAAAAAAAGGCTCTCAAAATTGTTTTTATTTCAAATTCTCTCTCTCTCTCTCTCTCTCTCTCTCTCTCTCTCTCTCTCTCTCTCTCTCTCTCTCTCTCTCTGTTTTCATAAGAAATTGCATCACAAACAAAAATCGTTATTTGATGTAACCAATAAAATTAGTCAAGTATTTGACCATAAAAATGTAGACTCTGTACGAGGAACACCTCTTTTTTTTTTATATACAGGAAGGAGGGGCCAAGGGCGAATGCCGCAAAAACGCGCCTCCCTCCCTACCAATAGAAGAAGAAGAGAGCCATAATCAAGGTACAGGGTTTTCGAGATGCCTGGACACTCTGTGTTTGAAAGATTGGCAGTCATAGACCGGGGGAAAGATGGATTGAGGAAGATTGTTCCAGAGTTCAACGGTTCAGTAGATGAAAGATTGAAAATACCGATTAACCATTGCGTTATAGAGTTGGACGGAAAAGGAATGAAAATGTGTAGAAAGTCTGGTGCTGCATGCTCTCCTTAAAGGAGGAGGCATGCAGCTAGAGCGCTCAGAAGAGCAGTGTCCGTTATAATAGCGATAGTAAAAAGAGAGTGAGGCAACATTGCGACGAAGAGAGACGGATTGAAGAGAGTCGGAGAATTGATGAGACGAAAAGCCTTTGATTCCACTTGCTCAAGTAGAGGTGTGTGGGTTGATCCACCCCACACGTGAGAAACGTATGCCATACAGAGGCGGACAAGACCCCTGTACAGAGACAGCAAGTGAGGGTAGGTGAAGAAACTGCGGAGCCGGTACAACACACCTAACCACTTGAAAGCTATTTTGGAAAGAGTATATGTGATCTTTCCAGGAAAGATCACGAGAAAATTAAACGCCAAGAATGTTAAGAGAAGAGTGGATTGTTCAAGGTAAGAGGATAGTCGTGTGGAAGATTGTGATGAGTAGACAGATGGAGGAACTGAGTTTTTGAGGTATTGAAAGCCACAAGGTTTTCTCTGCCCCGATCAGAGATAGCAGAAAGATCAGAGGTCAGGTATACCATAGCCATCCTCCGCGAATTACGAAGTGACAGTTGAATGTTGAGTGTTGGAATCATCGGCATAGAAGTGGATAGGACAGGAAGTGTGACTTAATAAATCATTGATAAAAAAAAGGAAAAGAGTGGGTGACAGGACACAACCCTGAGGAACACCACCGTTAATAGGTTTAGGAGAAGAACAGTGGCCATCTACAACGGCAGCTATAGACCAGCCAGAAAGGAAATTAGAGAGGAAGGCACAGATAGAAGGATAGAAACCGAAGTTGGGCAGTTTCGAAATTAAGGATTTGTGCCAGACTCTATCAAAAGCTTTTGATATGTCTAGCGCAATAGCAAATGTTTCACCGAAATTTCGAAAGGAGGCTGACCAAGAGTCAGAAAGATACGTAAAAAGATCGTCAGTAGAGCATCCTTTGCGGAACCCATATGACGATCTGAAAGAAGAGTGTGAGAAGAGCGGTGTTTAAGAATCTTCCTATTAAGGATAGATTCAAAAACTTTAGAAAAGCAAGAAATCAAAGCAATTCGACGATATTGTAGGGATGAGAGCGGTCACCCTTCTTTGGGACACGCTGAATGAAAGCGAACTTTCAGCAGGAAGGAAAAGTACCAGATGAAAGACATAGACTAAAGAATTTGCGTTGGCAGGTTGTCAGCACAGAAGCACAGTTCTTGAGAACAACAGGAGGAACACCATCAAGACCGTATGCCTTCCTAAAGTTGAGCCCAGATAGGGTAGAAAAAACATCTTTGGAAGAGATTCTAATTTCAGACCTAATTAAGTCAAAGAGAGGCGGAGATGGAGGAACAGCACCGGAATTGTCCAAGGTTGAGTTGGAGGTGAAAGTTTGTGCGAAGAGTTCAGCTTCGTCAGAAAAGACGGCAACTGAGCAGTCAGAATGGAAAAGATGAAAGAAAGAAGAGGAAGTAAAGTTGTTGGAGAGGTTCTTGGCTAGATGCCAGAAAGAGCAAAAACAGTTAAAACTGGATAGGTTTTAACATTTTTGTCGGATGGAGGAATTTTGAGGAGTCGAAGAACAGATTTTGCACGATTCCAGGCAGAAATATAAGCGGGGTGAGAGTTAGTTGAATGGTTTAACAAGTAAAGTTAAACCATAGTATTTTTGCATTAGCAGTAGGAACAGAATATGGAATGTACTCTCATGCTCGAGAGAATCACCTCCGTGACGCGCTCAGCATATTCCCGGAAGGGGCCCGGCCACGGAAGCAGTAGTAATTCCATGGGAAATCATAGTAGTACTGCCTAAAGGCCTTTCAATCAGTGGCACCAAAGTGTCAAAGGCGTCTCCTTTTGGGAGGATCCAAAGGCCGAATTGGAGCGATAGGACAAGAAACAGATATAAGATTGTGGTCGTAGCAGCCCAACGGAGAATAAAATTTGACAGAATAAGAAGAATAATGAGAGGTGAGAAATAAATTCAGAATGTTGGGCCTATCTCCAAGGCGATCGGGAATACGGGTAGGGTGCTGTACAATCTGCTCTAGGTCATTCAGGATAGGAAAGTTATGTTACAATGTTTCAGACCAACAAAGACCCTAGGATCCACTCATGGCTGGTCTACCTAACTGTGTTCGTAATTGTGTATTGTGCATGTCCTCCCTGGTGGCGGAGGGGACCTACAATTTTACGTGGGTTCCGAACCACAAAGCCTTAATTTTACTACCTTAAACTATAGCCAATCTATCAACATATGCGTCTAATCGATTTTTAAACATGTTTATAGACGTGCTACTAATTACTTCTACCGGCAAGCTATTCCAGCTATTTACTATTCTATGCGTAAAAACGTTTTTGGCAACTGCTGTCTCGAACCTTCTACTTGTCAACTTACACCCGTTATTTCTAGTCCTATTATATTGAGATATTTCGAAAAAGCTATCTCTATCTACGTTATCGAACCCATTCATAATTTTGAAAACCTGGATTAGATCACCCCTTAGCCTCCTAGTCTCGAGTGTAGTTAATTTTAACTCCTTAAGCCAATCCTCGTACGACTTTGACCTAAGCGACGGAATCATCTTAGTTGCTCGTCTTTGAACTCTTTCGAGTTTGTCTATATCTTTTCGCATATGCGGATTCCAAAATTGGATCGCGTACTCCAAATGGGGTCTAACTAATGATTTATAAAGAGGAACTATAATTTCACGCGATTTGTACTCAAAATTCCGAGTTATAAAACCTAACACTTTGTTCGCTTTATTGACCGTTGCTGTACTTTGTTTCGCTACTTTTAAATCACCAGTGACTATAACTCCTAAATCTTTTTCCTGTTCTACGCTTATCAACTCTTTCCCTGACATACTATACGCAAAATTAACGTTACGCGAACCTATATGTAAAATTTTGCACTTATCGACGTTAAATCTCATTTGCCATGTGAGTGACCAATCAACGATTTTATTCAAATCTTCCTGGATTTTACCTCTATCTTCTTCATTGATCGTCCTACCACCCAACTTCCTGTCATCCGCAAACTTTGAAACTGTACTGACTAGGCCGACATCTAAATCGTTAATATATATAAGAAAAAGTAAGGGGCCCAATACAGAACTCTGAGGAACGCTACTCGCTACATTAACCCAATACGACTCCGCTCCATCAACGACCACCCTCTGTTTCCTACCTCGCAACCACTCTTCTATCCAATTTATTACTACACCCCTGATTCCATGAGCCTTAGTTTTTTCAGTCTTTTGTGCGGTACGGTGTCAAACGCTTTTTGAAAATCTAAATACACTACATCAACCGCCCGATAACTATCGTAAACGTCAACCACGCTTTGAAAAAATTTGAAAAATAGAAAAAATATGAAAGTTGTAAACTAGTTCACCAGAGATGTTAATGTAATGGGAGGAAAGCGAAAGGTGGTGGTGAACATAGAAATCTCCTAAAATGGAGGTTTCAGCAAAAGGAGAGTGAGATAGAATGTATTTCACTTTGGAAGTGAGGTAGTCAAAGAATTTTGAATAGTAGAATTACGAGAAAGGTAGACAGCGCAAATGTATTTAGTTTGAGATTGACATGTAAGCCGTAGCCAGAGGGTATAGAATTCGAAGGATCCCAGTTCAGAAATACGAAAACAAGTTAGGTCATTAGTCATTACGTACATATATGCAACATCTACTTTTGGCGTGAAATTGAGTTTTGAGAAAGTAAGAGGGTACAGAAAAAGGGTTCCTCTCAGTCGTCCCAGACACCTGAGCTTTAGTGAGGAAGAGAAGGTGAGGTTTGAAGGAGGAGAGGTGGTGTTCAACAGACTGAAAATTTGAGGGAAGGCCACGAATGTTGCGAAAGTTTGTGAATAGTGAATCAGGCAGAAGCCCAGAACATCTCGAATGGGTAGTAGCAGGTCCATCCCCAGAACCTTTTTTCTAATTCACCCAGAGTTGCTGTCCGTATATATTACTGCAGAAAGTACGAAAGAGTGTCTTCAGCTTCACTTGTACAGAACCGGAAGTTCCTTGTAGCCATATTCGCTTTAGCATAGAGGCTGCGATATTGTTTACTTGTATCTGAGTCATCAGTCATCACTCAAGGAGCTAGTGATATATATATATATATATATATATATATATATATAATATATATATATATATATATATATATATATATATTTTTTTTTTAAACTGCAAACGAGACAGTATAATTAATGTAAAGAACAACGCTTGTTTAGAAAAGTGTCCGCACAAGAGGAGGAGAGAAAACGAGCAATGAAAAATGAGGCACCTCCCGGGAATCGAACCCGGGATCAACCGATTGCCGGTCAGATATGATAACCATTACACCAAGAGCCACAAAGAATCAGAACTCGTAATTCTACAGACGAGCGGAATCGAATGCCCTTTAAGGGGGCACCTTCTCATGCCGTATATATATACACACAGTAAATCCTCGATATAACAGAACTCGATATAACGGAGGAGCGATTTAGCGGAAGGATTCTTCTCCGTTATTGAGTGATCAATTTAGCGAACTAGTTCGTTAAATCAGAATAGTGCTCCGTAAAAAGGAGGGACGGACGCGCACGTGTTTTCATGTGTTCGTGTTTTGTTTACATGTGGCCAGTCTGTACCCTGTCGCCTCGCCGCTGTGTTGCATTGCTACTCACTGTGTTTGTGCCTGTGTTTGTGCTTAACTGTGCTTTCATTATCATGCCGAAAGTATCTCAGAGAACAAGTGGTAGTGGGAAGGTGAAAAGAGTGCGTTTAACTATTGCGCAGAAGTTAGAGATAACTGAAAAGCTTGAGAAAGGAGCGTCAGTGGCTGCTGTGATGGCAGAGTATAACATTAGAAAAACACAAGTTTACCAACTGAAAGGTGATAATCAGCACCTTAAGAGCTATAGGCTACAGCATGAGACGGGTGCTAGTGCTAGTGACAAAAATAAGGATCTCGAAAAAAAGTCATTAAAGAAGCCATCACATCAAGACCTGGACGACGCCGTGTACAACTGGTACAAACGGCAAAGTGCTCAAGGTCCGAGGTCAAGAGCTCCAGTCAGCTGGATTAAGGTTTTCAGAAAAATTAAATATTGAAAATTTTCATGCTAGATTGATGATTTCTTCAAGCCTCCTGCCCCTCAAAGACAAAGATCTGACAGCCATTCTTCTCTTGATGTTCCACTACCCTCAACATCAGGATTGTCATCAACCCCTTCATCTTCACCAGCTCCAACCCTCAGCTTTTCTCGCAGTGCTTCCACTACCCCAGAGTCAGTTACCCAAGAGGTACCTGCCGTGCTTCTGGAGGGTGATGTTGAGACAGAGTAATTCACCCCCTCAAGCCTGGCACAGGTTTGGGGGTCATACCTCTCAGGTAGGGTTGCACCGATTAATCGGTTGACAATCGGTAATCGGCCATATCGGTCATTTGTCGATTAATCGGTCATCGGCTTTTTTTTGCCGATTAATCGGTTTTCATACTCGGTCATCTTTGTTTATTACATTACAGAAATTGCATCCCTGGTTTAAGAATTTCAGTTATCCTAGACATGGAATGAACTTAAATAATATTTTGCTTGTTTTTTATTAAATATTTTCTACCAATTTGCATTGTTTGGAGAATAATAGGCAGCGTATTATTGAATTAATTTACTCCATTATCACTCCATTTATTAAAAAAAAAAATTATTGTACCTTACTGAACAAAAGAATCCATTTAAGCTTTCCTGTTGCAAACAAAAGTGGCCTTAACCTACTCTCTAACGATAAACAAAATTTGAGATGGAAACATTGCATAGGGTGCATTTGCAAATAATTTTGTTATTTTTATCTACTTTAAAGTATTTCCATGCAATGCTTGGAGCCATAAGGGCTTTATGTTATTTAAATTTGTAACAAAAATATAAAATTTCTTTGCAACTTTCATTAAAATGCTTAATTTAATCTGTGAAAGAAATTAAAGAATTAGAATATGTAAATAGTTCTAAAAATATTAGATTAATATTAGATAAAAAAATATTAGATATTAGGCCTACGTTTTATATTGTGTGCTCCTATTTACCAGTATAATAGGTATAAGCGGCGTAATTCAGTAACCATATAGTGCTATAAACTTATACAGTATATAAAAAGAGTTATCGGCCGATTAATCGGTAATCGGCCGATTATTTTAGGCCGATTAATCGGTAATCGGCTAATTTGCTTATCGGTGCAACCCTACTCTCAGGCCACCTACAACAAACACCATAACCCCCAAATTTTAAGATAAGCCATGTCTACTTTTTTTGACTAGGGAATTCTTCCTAAGCACTATGCATAATTTTTTTCAATGCCTGAAATTTTGTACAATTTAAGGGAATACTCGATTTAAGGGAATATTCAATTTAAGGGAATGGGGGGGGGGGCTGGAATTAGTTCGTTGAATCGAGGATTTACTGTACATACGTGAAATGGAATTAATAAAGTCGAACTGGAATTAAATGAAACGCAGTGGAATTGGAATTAAGTAACGTAATTTCATTTGACATTCAACCAAATTTTCAATATTTTGCATAAATAACCTATAAATAAATATTTGGTTACAATAACCAAATTCTTGGTTGACTGGCAAACAATCCAACTGGTCAACATAACCACAGTATAGATTTCACCAACCATTTAAGCTTGTTAGCAGCAAAATAACCATGGTTAGTGTAGAGTATGATTGGATTATGGTTTGGTTGACAAATAATACATATTTTGGATGTTGTTTATTTTTGTTTTTACTTAGATGGGTTTTTTTTAAACCTTTTACCCAGAAATCCTGTTGAGAGACCACTTTTCCCTTTAAATGGTCTCTGTGATTGTCCCAATACAAAGCAACGTTGTTCCGTCGTTGGCATAGTCTATTTTCAGTGAAGGTCCTAAACTTTACAAATTACAGTATAGTTTCCTTATTTCTAAGGAACTTGGCCTTCTTGTGGAGTTAGAGACCGAGTTCGAATCTTCCTATCATGATGCAAAAAAAAAAAATTGCTTTCAAAACTGAAAATACCCGGACAAGCACCCCTGGTCTGAGCCCGGTCCCCCTTTTTTAATTTATCTCTCTCCGTTGCACCGATTTGTCTCGCCCGTTTTCTTCCTTTTTTTTTTCTATAATTAATTTAGTTTGTCCTTAAAAATTCATTTTCTCTCATATTTTATAACAAACTGTTCTTAATTTTTATCAAAAGGCATTCTGGGATTATTATTAACCGGGGACGTGTCCAAAGGGGGGCACAAGGGGGGCACGCCCTCCTATAAATTCCATAAAACTAATTTAGGTAGCTCAGTGCTGCTGACAGAGGAATCAGTCTAATTTAGAATCCGCGGCTTTATTACGCATCGAATACGCATCTTAGATGAAAAATAACACTTGGGTGGAAACTTTCTATCAAAATTGCCCAAGTCAGGATTAACAGTCGGGAAAGTTTTTGATGTTTACTGTTACTAAAACAGAATACCAGAACTAGAGAACCTGGTTACAGAGAAACTGGGTTAATGAGGAGCTGGTCTTTATATAAACCTTATTGGTACGAGGCGTTATTACTGACTTTCCATTGTATTTGGGGGGGTAACTTACTGTTAATGAATAAATGGATCACCTGAAGATCAGGGCCCCCAGCCTTCTTTAGTTAGCCTTATAAGGCTAACTAACAAAAATATTACAACTTAACCTAACCAATCGTCAAAGACGTACAGTTGACCTAACAAGTGGTTAAGTTAAGTCGTGATATTTTCGTTAGTTAGCCTTATAAGGGTAACTAACGAAGGCTGGGGGCCCTGATCTTCAGGTGATCCGAATAAACCATACGAGTGACATGTATTAACAACTGAAATTTCATTTTATATTTTGTCTGCAAAACTAAATGTCAATTCAGTAGGCCTACTTATTAAAAGAAATTTTTATTGTTTGTCAAATGTTTAAAAAAAAATAGTTGTCAGAAAATGAGTTTAAATCTCATCCTTCAGCTATAGTACTTAGTTATATGCTCCAGATGTCACCAGAACGCTTTTTTCAGTTCTCTATTTCCAAAATTTTCTCCAGCCCGGGAGGGGGACACCCCTCCCCGCTACGCTTGGCTCGACGGCTTGCCGTCTTGTTAACGGATACGCCGTTGGGTTGACCCCCCCAATCCTTAATTTCTGTACACTCCCCACATTATTATTATCATCATTCCATCCAAAGATTATCCCAAGTTAGTCTGAAAAGTAGGAATGGGATGCTGTGACGAGACCGCTGTATCTGATGTATTTAATTCAATTCAGTTCTTCTTTCAAAGGGAACTTATTTTTCTCGATTGGTGGGGGTTACCACCAACCGCAATGCCCTCTGGTAGACGAAAGACGTAAAATAGAACAACCCACTAACACTTCATATATTTAAAGTACTATACCTCTCAGTACATCGTGTTTGGTGTCACGTTTTGGTGTTATTTTTGTGGGGTTACTCGTAAACATGTTTAGTGATTTTTGGGGTGGCGGGGGGGGGGGGGATGTTTGGAGGATCCATAGCTTTACGCTCTTGACAGTTTTTTAGCAACACTTTCGCCTCAGCTCAGAAGTAAAGTGTCGAACCTGCTGTCCGATAAACCACGTATCGAATCCCATTAACACGGTAAGATTACTGGCTCCAAGGATATTGAAGTAGAAGGGGAAAGAAATAAGTGATTGGCTGAAAAAAACCTTGTTTGTGGGAAACAAAATCTGACGTAACGGTCATTATTTATTTATTGAAATTATATATATATATATATTGACTAGGGAAGTATTGCGGGGAGTGGGGGAGGGGTCGTTTGGCAGGAAACAGGGAATTCTCCCGTTTCTCCTGTCACTGTCCTCCTTAGCTGATCTTTTTCCGTGTCTCATCTATCCTGTGAGCAGTCCAGCATGCTCTCAAAGACACATTTCTCTCCCTGTGCCTCTCCATGTGCCTCTTTCACACTACACACTCTTTTGAAAATTAAAAACACCAATAGAAGGACCTTGATTTTGGCTCTCTTCTTCCTCTCTGGAGGGGGCAGTTTTGCCGCATTTGCCCTTAGCCCCTCCTTCCTGCATAAAAAAGAGTGATACACAAAATATACGATAAACATTAATAAAATTCTTATAAAGGGGACGTTAATTACAAAAACTATGCCATCATTATTATTATTATTGAGTATATATACATATTTTTTTGCAGGAAGGAGGGGCCAAGGGCGAATGCCCGCAGTCGTAAATATAACTTAACATTTTATTCGATGTTTTTGAAGTTAATTTAAAAAAATAATGATATGAATATATGACAATAAAAATAATAATTGCATACAGTAATAATAACCGATGTTAATTAGGTAATTGGCAACTCTTCTTTGGTCGATGCCAGATTACTCACTCTTGACTTGTTGTCAAAAACCCTTTTTCTTATTTATTTCAGTTTTTCTTTTCCATGTCTTTCCCATCTAGCGTAAATGATGTGGAATGGGATGGAATATAACGTATCTCTTCCACGGAGGATGATGGAAAAGGAACGCGACACAGGAAATAAGTAACAGAGAGGAAGGAAGTTGGAATAATTGTTGTATATTGTGAAATTTTCATTCGATGCAAAAAGTAACAAGGAGATTGTAATATATATATATATATATATACCGGGTGAACCAAAAGTAGGTGGACAGTAAATGATAATGTTTATTTTGAGAATAGATATACAATTATATTTAATTTTTTGTATACTATAATACAAAATAAAAAAAAAATTAACTTATACCAATACAATACAAAAGCACTGAAAATTTTATCAACGCAGGTGCTCAAATTGCTGTCCATCACAATTTACACAGCTTTGAAGTCTACCTTTCACACTTCGACAAACATTTTTGCACAAGTTTCTTTGTGCATTAATTTCTTGAAATGCATCTCTGATGTAATTTTTCAAATCACCAACACTTCGTGGTTTTCGACTATAAACTTTGTCCTTGAGTACTCCCCAAAAGAAAAAATCCATTCGGGTAAAGTCAGGTGAACGTGCAGGCCATTCAATTGGACTTCTTCGGCCGATCCATTTCTCGGGAAATGTTTCATCAAGATACTCACGGACTGCTCTTGAATAATGTGGCGGGGCCCCATCTTGTTGGAAATAGAGGTCATGTGAATTAGGCTGTTGTTGTAAGTGTGGAACAACTTCATTCATTAGAATTTCGAGATACTTATCACCTGTGACTGTTCCATCAACAAAATTGGTCCTAAAACACCAGAACTTGAAATACCACCCCAAACAGTGACACCAGGCTGGTTTAGTTGCTGCTCTAATGTTAAATGCATGTTCTCACTATACCAGTAAACACAATTATGTCGGTTAACATGACCTGATAATTTGAAAGAAGCCTCATCGGTCCACACAATGTTATCTAAAATTATTGGATTTCCTTCAATTTCGTTCAGCATGATCTCACTAAATTGCAGCCGCCTGTCTGGGTCATCCTCCAATAAGCCATGAATTAGCCGTGGACGATAAGCTTTCAACCCAATAGATTTCAGAATTCGTATAATAGAGGTTTGTGAAATGTCCAGTTCTGCTGAGGCTCTTCTGGTGGACTTTTTGGGACTGTGAACAAATGCTTCGGCAACAAGTTGCTTATTGTCCTCTGTGCAAACTGTTTTGGGTCGACCAGTTCTTGGGGCATTAAGAATTGAGCCAGTGGCATCAAATTTGTCACGAATGCGGTAAATGGTTTGTCTCTTTGGGGCTTGAGTACCAAATGTTTCAACCCATTTTGTTCTAACAGTTTCAGTATTTTGAGATTTCCAATACTCTTTTAACACCCATTTTCTGGCATCAGTATTTAGATTATTTGCCATTATGGGTTCTCTGAACTATCTGAAAAGAAAAAAGATTAAATTTAAATAAATTTAGTTATAATATTTAATATAATATAACACAAACACCATAGTTATAATGAACACCATAGTTATATATAATATAACACAAACCCTATTCAACCTACTGTCCACCTACTTTTGGTTCACCTTATATATATATATATATATATATATATATATATATATATATATATATCCTCTCAGTTCACGGTACTTACACGATACTTCCGACGAAAGAGTCCTGTCCAACAGATTTCCTGCGGTTTATGATAAAGATTATCATGGCCACCAGCATCACCAGATCTAAGCCCCTGTGACTTTTACCTATGGGGTTATTTAAAAGATAGATTGTTTAAACAGAATCCACAATAGAAGAATTGAAAGTATGAATTGAACAAGAAATTTCCCAGGTTTGAACAGATACTCCGTCCAGAGTACAACACTGCAAAATTATGTTGTTCGTGTTCAAAGAGTTAATGAGCTGAGACGACATCACATAGAACAGGTTTTTCACTTGGTGGGGTCCAGTGATGGTCAAGTAACGAAGCATTTGTAACTGATTACACTAAGTAGTTTTTCTAGTAATCTACTTGTAACTAATTACTTTTCTGGACGACTACTTTTTACTTGTAATCTATTAAAAATTTATCAGTGATAACTACTTTTTACTTTCGTACTTTTTTACAAAAGTAGTAATTACTTTTTTACAAAAGTAGTAATTACTTTTTTACAAAAGTGGTAATTACTTTTTACAAAAGTGCTAATTACTTTTTTACAAAAGTGGTAATTACTTTTTTACAAAAGTGGTAATTACTTTTTTACAAAAGTGGTAATTACTTTTTTACAAAAGTGGTAATTACTTTTTTACAAAAGTGGTAATTACTTTTTTACAAAAGTGGTAATTACTTTTTTACAAAAGTGGTAATTACTTTTTATATTTTATTTTTATTTTTTCCGGATCTCCCAAGGCTGTTTATTCTCCAATCCCATATTATTGATAATAATAATTGAGCAGTGTTGCCATCACAATCAGTGACAAGAACTTTGAAAATCAATTGTTGGTAAAATTAAACTCCAACAAATTTGGTAGTGTTTCTCGCGTAATTTAATGTATGATATAAACTTCAATAATATTAATCCACAACTTAGCATTATAGTGAATCACGAATGCATTAAATACGTAAATCAAAATAAACATTGAAAAGCAACATATAATTAATGGAGAAAAGTAATTTCTACTTTATACTTTTAATTACTTTTCAGACATCAGTAATTTTTACTTTTAATCCATTACTTATTTAAGCTACTAATTTTACTTCTACTTCATCACTATTTTCGGCAAGTAAGTCTACTTTTACTCCATTACGAAATCTTAGTAACTTGCCCACTACTGTTGGGGACTAATACCCAATGGGTAGAGAAAAACAGTAAAAATTTCATGCTTTAATTTCAATTAATAACAAAAATTCAAAATTTGCTTAAGTATGACATATTTAAAAAAATCATACTATAATACAGTATGTGAAATAATTTTATTTTTCACCCCCAAAGACAAAGGACATAGGACAGCGACAGAGGACAATTATTCTTTCAAAATTGTCGCGAGCCATAGACAAACATTTTGCGGGCCAAATGCGGCCCACTGGCCACGACGCACTTGGTACTTGAGTGTATACAGTGAATCTGTTTCTTATGAAATAAATAGTTTTAAAAATTATATATATACACACACACACACACACAGTATATATATATATATATATATAATTATATATATATATATAATATATATATATATATATATATATACATACTGGGTGATCCAGATAAATGGGACCCATAAAAAAAAGCCAAATATTCTTAATATTTAATTCTTTTCAAAAAAACTATATATCATTCGAAAGAGTAGAGTTACAAGTTTATTATGAAATATTTATTTTTTTTAAAAATGACTCCTTTCAAATGTGCTCCATTAGTTGCCAAGCATTCCAGTGTTCTCGCTTGTAAGTTCTGCATCACTTTTGCAAGAGTGTGCGGTGGTATGGCCTGTATCTCATTTGTGATGGCGGCCTTCAATTCTTGCAAGGTCGTTGGGTTATTTCTGTAGACCCTACTCTTTAAATATCCCCAGAGATAATAATCTAAGGGAGAAAAATCCGGAGACCTTGCGGGCCATTCAACGTCTCCAAATCTTGAGATTAACTCGCCTGGAAACGTTTGACGCAAAACTGCCATGCAGTTCCTCGTGGTATGGCAGGTAGCTCCGTCTTGTTGGAACCAGTGGATTTCTAGACAAAGATCTCTTAATTTAGGAATAAGGAAATCGGTCAACATTTTTTCATAGCGATCACCATTTACAGTGACCGTGTTTCCGGTGGAATCCTCGAAAAAGTACGGCCCTATGATCTGAGATGCAGTAAGACCACACCAAACAGTTACACGCTGACTATGCAACGGGACTTCGGTAATATTCAATGGATTTTCTGTTGCCCAGAAACGACAATTTTGTCTTGAAAGATCTTTGAGCTGAAACTACACTTCTTCCATGCTCATAATATTGCTCAGTTATGAAACGCAGCTGTTCCACAGTCCATGCAGTCATCTTGAAGGGTTAGTTTTAACTAACACTTTTATTTTGTTTTGTATCTTATCTTGTCTTGTATTGTCAAAACCTATACAATCCTGTACAAACTTGTAACTATCCTCTTTCGAATGATGCGTATGATTTTATAAAAGGACTTATACTTTAAGAGTTACAGGGGTTTCTTTTGGGTCCCATTTCTCTGGATCACCCTTTATATATATGAAAATTATTTCACGAAAGTAACACGTGAAAAATATTTATGATGAATAAAACCACGAAGGAAAGGAAACACAGATGGTGCTCAAGCGCTTTCGTCTAATGACATCCTCAGGAACACTGAAGTACATAAAGAATTACAGCCTATATATAGGTTACAGAAAGAGAGGAAAAAAATATATATATATACAATAAACGGAGAAACGAAATTAAAGGATTGTGGCAGGGGGCACACAAATTTATAAGGAAAAACTATCGATTTTTAGCACAAGATTAAAGAAATTGTTTCCAACCAATGTTATAGATAAAAAAAAATATATATATATATATACAAATTTATACTGGAAATCTGCCCTGGTTTTAGCACTCTGCTCTTTTTTGTATATAAAAATTGAACAATTATCGATTTTTAGCACAAGATTAAAAGATTAAAAAAATATATATATAATAAATTTGTATATATATATATATATATATATTTTTAATCTTTTAATCTTGTGCTAAAAATCGATAGTTTTTCCTTATAAATTTGTGTGCCCCCTTCCACAATCCTCTAATTTTGTTTCTCCGTTTATTGTTATATATATATATATATATATATAGATTTTTTTTTTTTTCTGTAACCTATATATAGGCTGTAATTCTTTATGTACTTCAGTGTTCCTGAGGATGTCATTAGACGAAAGCGCTTGAGCACCATCTGTGTTTCCTTTCCTTCGTGGTTTTATTCATCATATATATATGTGAAAACAATTGATCTATAAAAAAAGCATTGAACAAACACCATAAGTCTCAAAATTACTTTTTTATAATAGGTAATCTGATCCTTATTGCAGAGCCAAGTGGGAATAATCCACACGAGGGACTGGAATATAATAGGAATATTCCAAGATTCCAAATAATTCTTGAAAACGGCTTTTGATATCGATTCGAAACGTTTATTAAAATAGTTGGTTGGTTTCCGTACTTTGATTATATATATATATATATATATATATATATATATATATATATACAGGGTGGGCCGAAAGTCTGGATCCATAGGAAAATATTTATTTTAATACATAAATTACAACAAATGGTAAATACTTAAAATGAATATCAACTTTAACTCGTAAATGCGTATCCGTGATACTGTACAGTGGTTCGTACTCCAGTATAAACAACAAATTATAACAAATGCTCAAATTGGCGGCCTCTGACATCGAGACACTTAGGGATGGAATTTATGATTTTTAATAATTCTTCGAATTGACGTTCTCGAGATGCGTGTTTCATTTGATAATCTTCTTGTTGACTTTACTGGACTATTCGTTAAAGTTTCACATACCATTGCAGAGGTATTTTCATCAGTTGCAGTTTTTGGACGACCAGAACGCCGTCGATCATGTACACTTCCTGTTTCTTTGAAACGTTTAAACAACTTGCCAACAGTCGCATGTGTTACTGGATGCTTATCAGGATGATTTCTATTGAATTCGGTAGCAACTTCTCTGTGTGTAGCGCCCTGTCTTGCGTACATGAGCACAAGTTCTACCCGGTCTTCTGTTGTTAGATTCGAAGTCATTTCTGGGCTGAAATAAAAAAGTATTTGAGTATTTATACTGGAGTACGAACTACTGTACAGTATCACGGATACGCATTTACGAGTTAAAGTTGATATTCATTTTAAGTATTTACCATTTGTTGTAATTTATGTATTAAAATAAATATTTTCCTATGGATCCAGACTTTCGTCCCACCCTGTATATATATATATATATATATATATATATATATATATATATATATATATATATAAAATAATAATGTGTTGTGTCACGTGCTTCTTGAGCACACGAATTGAACAAACAATGGGCTTTTGTGTGGAAGAGTTGCTCCGCGACTCTTCCGATTGGAAAGCACTCCAAAAAGCGATAATATAATGTTGATCAGAAAACTTCTCTTTGTGACGTCACACACGCTAACCACTCTAAAGACCACTTTCATCTACTTTTTGTGACTCCTCCAAACACCGCGTTCGTGCTTAGGTGGTGATTCGTGTGGTGATGCGTTTTGGTGGTGCTTCTTGCGGTCTTCACTAAAATGGAATGATAGTGCGGTCCTTTTATTCAACCTCTCTCTCTCTCTCTCTATATATATATATATATATATATATATATATATACACACACACAGCATATGATGAGATTTTGCTTCTAATTAGATGTTAGAAATGTTTGGAACCTCTAACCGTTCCCGCCGCCTTGCCGCTAATTATAATTAATTATGATTGAATAGTTTCAGAAATTGGCGCAATGCTCAGGCCAACTCATGCGGCCCATTGCTCCAGCACCTCGATTATTATTACCAGCACCGTTGGGTACCGATCCCCCGACCTCAGTGTCTTCACTTTGCTTATAAGGAAATGGTATTACGCGCAAGTAGGCATGGATATTTTGAATTTCTGGTCAAGTTTGTGTAGAGCAAAGTTAAGGGGATAGGATTGTACGTGTGATTAGAACGGGTACATTTGTGTTGCATTGGGAAGAAACATAAACTTGCGGTGCATCTTGCTCCTGATGAATCATGCACGCGGAAATATAAAATCTAGGAGTATCTCCAAATTTAACTAATAACACAAGCAGGGAAATAATATGAATTTGGTCACCATTGGTGATGAGCCACGTACGGAAACCTCGTTGGTAAGTTAATTAACCCTCTTTGTACTTGGCAATGATGCTACGAGCTCCTCGTACCCTGAATCGGTTTATGAGGGGTAGCGGTCCTTCTATTTTTGTGCTCTCTCCTCCGTACATATTTTCATTTTCTTCTAATTAGTTCTCTCGATATGACGACAGTACATGGCTGCTAATCGGTGTCACGTGTCAGGAACAGTCTCCACCACGAACGGAGCAATGCGAGACTTTAAATGGAACTTTCGAGTGTTGCTCTCATGCAGCAGTGTGTGTGTGTGTGTGTGTGTGTGTTACAAAGAGTTACAAGGACAAGAAGTACCTCAAAAGGCCTTGCGCCCATACCAAGGAGGTACCAATGGCAGCGGGTGCCATAGAAAAATTCCTACACCCTCAAATAGTGTGCAAGATTCGGTCTAACCTTTTCTTGAACTGATCTACAGAGGAATTGTTCACAACTTCTGAAGGTAGCCTGTTCCACGTGTCACAGATCTTATACGTAAAGTAATTCCCACACACACACACACTAGTGCCAAACTGTTTCAAATCCAACTTCCAACCATTGTTGTGAGTTGGCGAGTTGACTCTTTATCCTCCTACTGATAATCTTGGGCTTCTCCCCTACATTATGATACCATTCTCAACTTCATACGACAAGAATTTGTGTAGTGGTTAGCATCGCTGACTAAAAATCCATCGGCCCCCAGTTCGAGACCCGGTGACGGCAGCCGGCGCTCGGCAAAACCCAGCTGTTCATCCTTCCACACAAAGAAAGTGTTTGGTAGATAAATGGGTACCCTGGGTAGCCTAGTGGTTAAGACGCTGGGCTGCTGGTGGGGCGTGGTTCGGATTCCACGTTAAACTGTGGGTCTAAGATGGAGTGAAAAAGCTCGACCTTCGTCAGAATGACAATTCGGGCGGAAGCTAACCAAAGGTATAAATCTTTATATAAATGTACGCATGCGAATTTCGATTCTCTACGGCAATTGTCCAATTTCTATACAGGGTGTTATATCAAATTGTGTTTTACACAAACTAGCATACATACTCAGGACGTCAAAGTAAACAAAAATGTTCCTACGAACGTACAAATCTACAATTGACCTTTCACCCTATTGTAAAATTGATTAATTTAAAATCAAAAAATTTTCTGTCCTCTCTCTCTCTCTCAATTCAAAAAGACATGTTTACAAGGCATTCCAGAGAATATATTACAAATAACACTTCTTTACATTATACTTTTATATATATATATATATATATATATATATATATATATATACTAGGTGAGGTACTCGGCGTTGCCCGGGTTAATTGAATGCCCGGTTAGGTCAACTGAATGCCCCCCAAAAACTCCTCACCCCCTTTATGCAACTTGGGGCTAACCCCCTCCCCATTACCCCCCACCCCTCCCCCATTACCCCACACCTCCCCCATTACTGCCCGGGATATATTTCACAAACAGACAAACAGACAGGCTAAACTACAGAAAAGAACGCAGCCGTGAAAATTTTGAGCTTCATATTGTGTCAAGATTTCTCAATCTGATCAGATATCTGATCAATAAAACGATAGAAAAGAACACAGTCATGAAAATCTTGAGCTTCACATAGCCGCCCGTAATACAAACAGACAGGCTGACCGACTCTGTGTTGACATTCTTCATCCCATAAGAAGTTCCCGTGCCAAATTTGGTAGCTCTAGGTCAAACTGTTTGCGCTTGCATAAAGGACAGACAGACAGACAGAAAGGCGAAAATATATAATAATAATAATAATATATATATATATATATATATATATATATATATATATATAAAATATGCATCTTGGTGGTATAGTGATTAGCATTATTGACTATGAATCCATCAGTCCCAGGATCGAGACCTGGTAATGGCAGGCAGCCATATACTTGACTTGTTGACTTGTTGCTGTTCCGTGCGTTGGTCTCTCTTCACCTGAAGCAGGGCCGTTTCCTCCAATAGGTGAAATAGGCGACTGCTTAGGACCCCTGCGGCGGTTAGGGTGCCCCAAAATTGAGGCAGCGCGCTCATGCTGTTTTTTTTGCATATATATATATATTAGTGATGGATCGAGTGGTCGGTTTTTCACAACCGCGGTTGCGGTTGTGTTTGCGGTTGTCGAATTTTTTCCAACCGCGGTTGCGGTTGCGGTTATCATATACGAAAAATAAAAAATAAGTACTTATCAGTTATCATATACGAAAAATAAAAAATAAGTACTTATCAGTTATCACTGTCAGTAATTACAATACAGTAACAGTTAAGAGCAATAATGCAATCACAGTTGTATCGTTATTCAATAAACTAAACATTACACAATATGAAAAACCGTTGTAGATATGAAGAGCTCATAACATTACACCGATAACAATCAAAGCAGAACGAGGACTGATGTTGTCAACTAGCAGCGAGTTGAGACTGCGCAGGTCCGTTTTAACACAGACCACTTCTTTACCCCCTTTTGGGGGGAGTCATGTTCGAGAAACCACCCCTTTGGCCAACCAAGGCCATTGACCAAGTTACACGAACCCGAGAGGTCCGTCGAGCAGGAATAAGCTTTATTGACTATTGTACTAAAGGCGATTTTAGTTTGAAGAAAATTAAATAAAAATAAATGTTACTTCATGGAGCTCACAGAGTAATAACTTCGAGCGCAGTTTAAACCAATTTTACTACGGCAGCCGTATGACGTCACGTTTAAGCACGCATAAGGAGACCCATCACTTTCTTTTTAAAAAAAGAAATATTTCTAATTAACCTAAAATTAAAATTAACTAAGCTTTTACAACCGCAACCGCACTTATGGAACGGCGGTTGCGGTTACGGTTGCGGTTGTGAATTTTTGTGCGGTTGTAGTGCGGTTGCGGTTGCGGTTGCGGTTATTCGATCCATCACTAATATATATATATATATATATATGTGAGAGAGAGAGAGGACAGAAAGCGAAATGGTTACTAACTTTTTCCATTTATTTTAAAGAATATGCTTATAGCTAGCATTGCACACAATAAGCCAAATTTGCATTGGCAAAATGAAAATTTTCACTGAAAGTTAATGTTTCTTTTGTTGTAATTTTTAAACCTAATTAACACTTGCACACTTTGAACAAAAACATTTTTACATTTTTAAAAACATTTCACTTAAATACAAAGATTGTTTCGAATTCAATCCCTATCGTATTCTTCAGGAGGATACATTCTTTTAGATGCCATAATGTCAACTATGGTAAACCAGATCACCGGATGAAATTACCAAATTGAAATAATTCTGTAAAAGAAAATCTTCTTCCGCAGCTTATTATCCCATCTTTACATGGGGTCGCTGTTTTTGGTTCGTCTTCTCCACTCTCCTCTGTCGTATACCACGTCCTCCTCCAAGTCCTTCTCCCTGATGTCCGCCACCACACAGTCCCTCCATCTCGTCTTCGGTCTTCCTCTTCTTCTCCGTCCCGGCAACTCCATCTCCAGCACTCTGCGCCCCACATACTCCTCCTCTCTTCTCCTGACGTGTCCATACCACCTCAGCCTGGCCTCCTGCACCTTCTTAGATGCTTCCGCCACCTTCACTGTCCCTCTTATATGCTCATTTCTGACCCTATCCCTCCTCGTTACTCCACACATCCATCTCAACATCTTCATTTCAGCCACATCGATTTTTCTTTCATTGCTCTTCTTCATTGGCACAGTCTCCATTCCATACAACATTGCCGGCCTCACCACTGTTCTGAATACGTTTCCCTTCAGTTTCACTGGGACCCTCTTATCACAGAGCACCCCTGATACGTCTCTCCAGTTCTTCCACCCCGACTGTATTCTACATTTTATCTCTCTCTCTGCTCCCCCCTCTGCATCCACTGTTGACCCCAAGTATTTAAAATACTCCACCGTCTTAACACGCTCTCCACTCAATGTCACTTCCCCTCCTCGGTCCTGCTGCACATCACATCTCATATATTCGGTCTTCTTTCGGCTAATTCTCATCCCCCTACTTTCCAACGCCTCTCTCCAATTTTCCAACTGCTGCTCCACCTCCTCTTTCGTCTCCCCACTCAATACAACATCGTCTGCATACATCATGCACCACGGCGCCTCCCCTCTAATCCTGTCCATCAACACATCGAATACCACATTGAAAAGGAAGGGGCTCAAAGCTGATCCTTGGTGCAGACCAACTTCCACCCCAAAGCTCTCTGACACACCCACGCTACTCCTCACCTTAGTTGTTACTCCCCTGTACATCCCCTTGATCAGTTTAACATACTTCTCCGGTACCATCTTTTCCCTTAAGCATCTCCAAACTTCCTGCCGTGGTATCCTATCATATGCCTTCTCCAAGTCAATAAAAACCATGTGCAACGCCTTCTGCCCCTCTCTGTACCTCTCTGCCAACTGTTTCAATGCAAAAACTGCATCTGTCGTTCTCCTTCCCGGCATAAATCCAAACTGTTCCACTGACACTTCCGCTTCGTCTCTCAACCTACTCTCCACTATTCGCTCCCATATCTTCATTGTATGTGATATTAGCTTGATTCCTCTATAATTCGTGCAATCTTGTACATCTCCCTTCTCTTTGAATATAGGCACTATAATGCTGGTCCGCCACTCATCCGGAATCACCTCCTGGTCAAACAACTTCTGCATTAGATCCCACACCAGATCCACCCCCTCATCTCCCAGTGCCTTCCATGCCTCGGCTGGTATCTCGTCTGGGCCAGTCGCTTTGTTATTTTTCATCCTATTCAGAGCACGACTCACTTCCATCCTCCCCACTTGTTCTGTCATAGCTACATTTGGTAATCCATCCTCATAGAAAGATCTTGGGTTTTCTTTATTTAATAATTCCTCAAAATATTCCTTCCATCTATCCTTTATCTCTTCATCTCTTTGCAGCACCGCCCCCTCCCTTCCCTTAATTTGTTTTACCTGTGTAAAGTTTTTTGTCGCTCTATTTCTGCTCTTAGCCAATCTGTATATCTTCTTTTGGCCTTCACGATCCTCTAAATCCTCATACATCTGCCGATATGTAGGCTGACCATATTTCCTTGAGACAAAAACGGGACATTGGGATGGCAAAAAAGGGACGGGGGTTATGTAATATTCTGTATTCATGAAAAAGTAAATACATAAACATATTGAGCTTACAATTATTCTTCAGTGACAGAACCCATACAAAAACCCATACAAAACGGTACTGTCCCGTTCAAAACGGTACGTATGGTCAGCCTACCGATATGCCTCCGCCTTTGCTCTCGCCACTGCTCTCTTTGCCTGTTTCTTTGCTTCTTTATATACCACCTTACACTCTTCACTCCTCGATTCTTCCCATAACTTCTTAGTTTCTCTCTTACTTCGTAGTGCTCTTTGGATCTCATCACTCCACCACCATCCTTCTTTATCTTCCCACACTTTACCTGATGTTTCCCCCAATATGTCTCTACCTGCCGTTCTCATGACATTCGCATTATGTACCCACCAATCCTGTACATTCTGTTCATCAACATGGATTTCACTCAACACTCTCTCTCTAAATTCCCGTTTCTTCCCCTCCTCTCTCAGTTTGTACCACCTAATTCTCCTCACTGTTGTTCCTCGGGTCTTTCTTCCTCTTTTCAACATCACATCCATGACTACCAACCGGTGTTGTGGCCAGAGCTGGGCATTTGCGTTTTTTTGCCCGTTTTTTGCGGTACTGCGGTACTGCGGTACTACTACCGCACTACCAAACCGGTACCGCATAACGCAGTACCGCAAAGGATCGCTGAAAGTACAGCAGTACCGCTATCGCATTCAAATTTCCAGCGGTACTTTCCGCGGTACCGACCAACACGGTAGTACCGCAGTACCGCAGTACCGCAAAAAAAAAACGCAAGTGCCCAGCTCTGGACTTGTGGCGTCACATGGTCTCCTGGAATAACTTTGCAGTCCCTCACCTCGGCCAATTGCGCCCTCCTATACAGTATGAAATCAATTTGCGATGTTCTGCCTCCACTCTTGTACGTAATAACATGCTCCTCCCTCTTTCTGAAAAACGTATTTACAATCGCTAGATCAAACGATACAGCCATATCCAACACACTCTCGCCGTCCACGTTTGCCTCTCTATAGCCATGACCACCGTGCACTCTGACCACTCCATCGTTATGATCACCAACGTGTCCATTCATATCCCCGCCAACACCACTCGTTCGTCCTCGGCAATACTCTCCATTTCTTCCTCCAATAACCTCCAGAATGCTTCCTTAACGTCGTCCGGACATCCACTTTGGGGTGCGTATGCACTGATTATATTGAGTACATGTTCCCCATAATTCATTCTCAAAGTCACCAGTCTATCTCCTCTTCGCTTTACTTCCACTATGATATCCTTCAATTCCTTCGCCAATACAATACCCACACCATTCCTTCCCTCAACCGACGCCCCACTGTAGAACAATTTATATCCCTCACTGAGTTCTCTTGCTTTGTTCCCCTTCCAGCGTGTTTCTTGTACACACAACACCCCAACTCTCCTCTTCTTCATCAACTCCACAATCTCTCTTCCTCTGCCAGTCATGCTTCCAACATTCAGCGTCGCAATTCTCAGGTCCACCCGAGCTCGCTTCGTTAGCCGCACCCGCTCTTGGTGCGGTAGCCCTCGCCTCACCACAGAGGTCGGGCGAGGTCTCTGTACGTCGCCTACGGGGTACGCCCTAGCGTCATCGCATTTTCGTGTTGAAGACTCACCATTGTGGTTTTGGCTGGGTTTTTATGGCCGGATGCCTTTCCTGACGCCAACCCTCCCCATTTATCCGGACTTGGGACCGGCCGAGAACAAGGCTGGCTTGCCTTACCCTCGGGTTGGGTCTTAGGATTGTACGTTATTATTGTAAATTTCTTTTCAAGGTTCCTTATTATTCATACAAAAAAGATATGCCTTACATCAGAACGCATTTTTCGGACTACTGAAAATTAGTTCTACTGTTATGATTATTACTTGAGCTAAAATATATTTTATCTCCACAATTCACAATTATTTATGTCATAAAATGAAAATAACGTTCATGTTATTTTGTATCTCCAAAAAGTTTACTCTTCTTTCACGTACTTGACAGTCTTACATTGTCTGTAGACACCATGTATTCACTCGATTTACTCGATGTATTTACATGTATTTACAATTCTGTAAAAGAAAATAAAGGATTTTATTTTTTAGTTTCGAATAATATTAAATATAAAAAAATATAAATAAATTATAAATTAATATAAAATAAATTATTAAATTATAAATAACTTTAAACATAAAATAGGAAGGCTGATGGGGCAGTGACGAGTGCCTCATGGATGGAAAAGTTAAGGACTTTGTGCATGGCACGTGGAGGAGCGAGTTGCTTTCTTGCGCTCTCCACCGTACATAGCCAGGTACACCCGACTCATCTGGTACCGTCCTGAGCCAGGCATCTAGTCTTCTCTTGAAGACTTCAACTTCGACCCCTGTAACGTTTCTGAGGTCCTTAGGAAGCTGGTTAAAGTTCTTGGCCCCCTGACAACCAAGCTATTTTCCTTCAGTGTTGAGGAGGTCCCTTGTCGGGCCTTTAATTTGGGAACACTATATATTCTGCCTTTCCTATTTTCCAGCGTTGTTTGAATGGTAATTGGGTTTAGTTTGAGGTTTGGTACCAGTTTTTCGATCATTTCCATATGTACATCATGGTGTACTCTCTTTCTTCTTTCCAGGGAGTACAGATTTAGTTTACGTAGTCTTTCCCAGTAGTTGAGCTCTTTGCAACAATCAATCTTGGCTGTGAAATGTCTCTGAGTTTCTTCTAGTTTATTAGTTTCTTCCTTTTTATATGGGGACGTCAAAACTGAGCAGTATTCAAGTTTTGGTATAATCAATGTTTTTAGCAAGGGAATCATTACTGTCCTGCCCCTTCTTTTGAACGTTCTTAGTACCTGTTCCGCGACCCTTTTCGCTTTATTTATCGCTATCTGATTTTGTGTCTCGAATTTGGCATCATCGGTCATTATTACCCCAAGATCGATCGCTTTCGTGCTTCTCTGAATTTCCTGTCTATCTGGAGCATAATCTGCAGCCTGTTTAAGTTCCTCTTTTCTACCATATCTCAAGAGCTGAAATTTCTCGGTGTTAAATGTCATGTTGTTGTCTTCTGACCATTTGTATATTTTGTTCGTGTCCCTCTGCAAGGCCTCCACTTCATTTACATCGTTGAATTTTCTGCTGAGCTTTGTATCGTCCGCAAAGGACGTTACTGTGCTGTTGCTGTTTACTCCGCTGTCTATGTCTGTTAGAGAGAGAGAGAGAGAGAGAGAGAGAGAGAGAGAGTTATAAGGACAAGAAGTACCTCAAAAAGCCTTGCGGCCCATACCGAGGAGGTACCAATGGCAACGAGAGAGAGAGAGAGAGAGAGAGAGAGAGAGAGAGAGAGAGAGAGAGAGAGAGAGAGAGATTATTACTTGGAGTTACGATGTTTTTTACACTATTCAAAATAAATAATAAACAGTAAAATTGAATATAACTTTCGAAAGTCAGTCTCTTCAAGTAAAACGAACACTATCATAAAGCATTCTGAGCTTCACACCTTCAAAATCGGCCAAAATTGAAGTCAGAATGCAAATTTTCGTGGGCTAAAAATCATTAAATGGATTCTCATTGGCCAACAACTCTAGTTTAAAGAGGGTATTATTATTATCATGTGTTAGTAACTAGGCGTAATACTACTGCTAGTAGTAGGCCTAACTAAAATATTACATTTAGTTTTTCATTAGACCTTTTTAACGATGACGTCATAGAGTACAATTATCATAGGGTACAATTATCTACCGTTTAAATCATTTTGTATGCGGAACTATCATGTTGGGTATCCGAACTGGCTGGGTATAGGGCACAAAATATAAAAAACCATAAAAAAAAAGTCATTGTGGAGCTACCGTATTCCATCTAAATAAAAAAGACCTAAAATAATATATATATATATATATATTGTACAAGAGATTATTATCATTCGTTGGGGCGATTGATTCTCCCCAACCTTGTTCTGCAAAAGCTCTCCCTGAAGAATTTTAAACAGACTTGCTGACCAATATCTTTATCCCCCACCGGAAAAAATACCCTCCCCCAACATAAAAAGAACTCTCCTACTTTTCCCTCAATCCCACTTCCACATTCCCCCCCCCCCCCCCCACTACCCCATTTGCCTCTTCCCCCACCTCCCTCGCTTTTCTTATTGCTGGTGTTGTTATTTTTTGTTCTGGTTAGTCCTTCTTTTTCTCTTCACAGCTCACCAAGATTATATATATATATATATATATATATATATATATTATATATATATATATATATATGATGTAAATCCACAAAAGAAAAATTATTCCAAGGCCTTTCGTGTATTCAGAAAGTACACCTCGTCATGGAATGACGAGGTGACGAGGTATATTCTGAATACACGAAAGGCCTTGGAATAATTTTTCTTTTCCTTGTGGGTTTACATCATTCATTCATTCATTTCACGTAATTCATCCATATATATATATATACATATATATGCGCGCCTCGGTGGTGTAGTGGTTTGCATCGCTGATTACAAATCCATCGACCTCGGGTTCGATTCTCGGTGACGGCAGGCGGCGCGCAGCTAACCCAGCTGTTCATCCTTCCACACAATAAAAATTGGTTGGCAGATAAATAGGTACCCTGAGTAGCCTAGTGGTTAAGACGCTGGGTTGTTGTTGATCGGGAGGTCGTAAGATCGACTTTAGTCGAGGACTGTAATTTCTGACTGACCATGGTGGGTCGTGGTTCGGATTCCACGTTAAGCTATAGGTCTGAGGTGGAGCAAAGAGCTTGACCTCCGTCAGAATAAACAAATCGAGCTGAAGCAAAACCAAAGTTAACCAAGGTGTGTATATATATATATATATATATATATACACAGAGTGGTGCAAAAAATCGTGCGCCATGGGAATTTTCACTGTTGACTATAATATATTATTTTTTCTTCTAGGTCGGGGATGGCTGCGAAATTAACAATAGACAAGAGGGTGAGCTTGGTATGGAATACCAGGTATTACAAATCGATGAATCGGTACAGAATTTAAATGCTGCACCGATTCCTATGGTGCGCGACTTTTGCACCATTCTGTGTGTATATATATATATATATATATATATACACAGGGGTTGGACAGAATAATGGAAACCCACTCAATTTCGCTGCTATATTTTCTGGTATTATTAATGGGGTTATATACTGTACATTTGAGAACAGTGATAACATTGAGAATAATGAGAACATCTTCTCTCTTAATATACTGATATGGATTTTTCCTGTTCTTGAAGAATAAATAAAAAATGACGCTTGGAAAATGTCACACTGACTGTAAAATATGTCACACTGACTGTAAAAGATGACACACTGACTAAAAGATGTCATACTGACTGTAAAAGAAGAGGCATGATAGTTGGAGCCCGTCTGGTCGGTGTCTCAGTGACAAAAGTCGCCGAAATTGACCATGTATCTCAAAGAACATTCCTCAAGGTTTGCAATACATTGAATGAAATGAAACAGCTACACTTCATAAGCGCAGTTGTACTCCTATTATTCCGTCCAACCCCAAGTTCATTCGAACTTTCTCACTGGTCGGTGTTATGAGGGGTTTCACCACAGTTTTCTTAATCTCGTTTCGATGGATAGAGGTTGTTGCATACTAGTGTTAAGTTCTAAATAGTCTTGATGCAACACTCTTTGGTTCACGCTTCACAGATCGTAATAATGTAGTTCTGTCACATTTTACATTTTGTCACTGTCTATCTCTCACTATTGATGTAATTTTTCACTTCATTCCATGTATTCATAACCATGGGGATTGGGGATTGTTCCTCGAGATACATGGTCAATTTCAACGATTTTTGTTACTAATACACCAGTTAGAGGGACTCTTACTATCATATCCCGTTCATGGTCAGTGACATCTTTCCCAAGTGCCATTGCCATTTTTTCCAAGTGCCATCTTTCACTTATTGCGCAACAACATGAATATAATCAATGCCAAAATCTTAATACTTTAGTGACAGAATTATTTGAAGGGGTTAAATTATGAATGCGTGTTAGTGAAATGTTACCAATTTGTGCTGGTCGTCCGTAAAGGGTTAAAGTAGTCGATTATCTTAGAATAGTATGCTTTCGCATATCGATTTAGTAAAAAAGTACATGACACCATTAATGATGGTAGAAAGGATGTTTCCAATACTCTGCTAACCCATATATATATATATATATATATGAAAATTATTTCACGAAAGTAACACGTGAAAAATATTTATGATGAATAAAACCACGAAGGAAAGGAAACACTTTGTCAAAAAATATTTTAGTACTTCCATTTTTCCAGGGCTTTTTAGGCATTGATAATGTACTTAAACTGTTGGATATTAATGTAGTTTTTCATATAACAATATTGTGAAAAATATCATAGTAAAAAATAGCCCTACCAATAATTCAAGCATTAATTATCTATAAAATTGGTTGGAAACAATGTGATTCCTTTACATAGGTCAGACGGAAAGGATTTGCGCACACGTATAAAACAGCATCAAATTCCGTTAGAAAAGGACAGTCGTCCAGTGCCCTTTTTGTCCATTTGTCAGAGTTATCCCATTGTATTGATTGGAATAATGCTTCAGTTTTTTTCACTCTAGCAACATTGTTAATAGAAATATTCTTGAGTCTGCCATTATCCAACTTACAATAACTTCAACTAAGCAAAGTATTTTCAACTCGATCCTGTTGTTTTGAATTCCTTCAGAACAGATTTAGATAAGAAGGGTAGAACGCTAAATCTTTGGTAAACTTGTATGCCACTCTAATAAACTTTTATTTTTCAATTTATTTTTATATACAAGAAGGGCAGAGTGCTAAAACCCGGCAGATTTCCAGTATAAATCTGTATTTTTTTTTTTTTTATAACATTGGTTGGAAACAATTCATTTGATCTTGTGCTAAAAATCGATAGTTTTTCCTTACAAATTTGTATGCTCCTCCCACAATCCTTTAATTTTTAATTTTATTTCTCCGTTTATTGTGTATATATTTTTTATTATTTTTTTTTTTTGTAACCATATATAGGCTGTAACTCTTTATGTACTTCAGTGTTCCTGAGGATGTCATTAGACGAAAGCGCTTGAGCACCATTCTGTGTTTCCTTTCCTTCGTGGTTTTTATTCATCACATATATATATATATATATATATATTATATATATATATATACCTTACCTTACAACCTTACAAGGTTCCGCGCGATGATTTCTCATTTCGTGAAGGTCAGCTTGTCGCGCCCCTCCTCTCGAGTTGCCCTGTGAAGTAGATAGTTGGATTCTTGCGCTCTCCACCTCACAAAACCAGGTACGCCCGGCTCATCGGGGATTGTTCTGAGCCAGGCGTCTAGTCTTCTTTTGAAGATTTCCACTGCAACTCCCTTCGTGTTTTATAGGTCTTTGGGCAACTGATTAAACAGTTTTGGTCCTCTCACTACAAAACTATTTTCTTTCAGGGTTAAGGATGTTCCCTGTCTAGCTTTCAATTTGGGGATACGACCCACAGTCTACCGCTTCTACTTTCTACCGTTGTTTGGGGAGTTATATAGGATTCAGAGTAAGATTAGGACTAGTTTCTCCATTATTTTCCAAGTGTAAAAATGGTGTATCTCTCTCTTCTCCTTTCCAGTGAATATAGGTTCTAGTTCTCGTAACCTTTCCCATAATTTAGTTCTTTGCACCCATTGATCTTGGCTGTGAAGCTTCTTTGCATCCACTCCAGCTGTCTAATGTCTTCTTTTTTATATGGGATGTTAGGACCGAGCAGTATTCCAATTTGGGTATTATAATACCCAAATTGGAATACTGCTCGGTCCTCATCCTCATATAAAAAAGAAGAGGTGGAGAGCGCAAGAATCCAACTCACTACTTCACTAGGCCAACTCGAGAGGAGGGGCGTCAAGCTTGACCTTCGCGAAATGAGAAGTCATCGCGCGGAACCTTTGTAAGGTTGTAAGGTAGGGTATATATATATTGTACAGCGCAATTCTTATATTTGATAAAAAGTAAAACAGAAAATATTTTGGAAATTTTAAATAAAATAATTAAAAAAACTCGGAAGTGGGAGAGTAAATTACACTAAAAATAAAATATAATTTTTTTTCTTTAAAATATTTCAGAATATTTAAATAATAACCATTAATTTTATTTATGAATTAAATAAAAAAATTAAATTTTTTTTTTAAATTGTTACTCTACAGGGTGTTCACAATGTCTTGTCACCCCAGTAAACTACTAAGTGATTTTCGTTTTACTTTCAGACCCATTTGAAGTGCGTGAATAGCAGCAAGTATACGATTGAACAACGCATATTGGCTAGTACCCGAGTCCATGAGTGACCACGTAATGACAAAATCATTGAAAATATTCCTTCAGACTTCCAGGACCGATTCACTCGTGCAGCTCCTCCAAAAAGGACTCTGTTGAGATGGGAAAAAAAACTGTTCATAAACGAGATTGTTCACAACAGAACTGTAAAAAATAAACCAAGAACTGGCTGGCCATCTAAGATATAAATGGGTCTGAAACAAAAACGAAAATCAGTTAGTATTTTACTGGGGTGACAAGACTTTATGGACACCCTGTAGATAAGAGTTTACCCATAAAAGCTCTAAATTTATATTCTGTATTTTTATAGTAAAAGATATATTTTTAACATATATATATATATATAGTATGTGTGTGACTGTACTTCCAAAGTCGTTGTGTAACCTCAGAAATTGGTAATTAGAGACTATTTGAGTCTAGGGAATCGCGTCGCGGTCGCTGCAGTGTGCGAGGGCTCCCATTCTGTCAATGTGAAATTAACGCGACTCGAGTCGTCAATCGTGAGTCGCGAGATGATCCTGTATACTGCCGCCCTAGAACGTTCAAGTACTGTTCTCAAAGAACAGGAAATGGTCTCCATATTTTCTTTCAGTGTTTTGTTCATTTTTTTATGATTTTTTTCCTTCGGTTCATCCAAATTTTGAGGTTTGATAAGTTAACCAATGAGTTTAACATAACCCATGGAAAAAAATTCAAAGAGGATAGATCTGATGAACGGGGTGGGATGACCACGGGAAAGGTCAATATGAAATAGAATCACTCAAGGTCGCATTGTTTGCTAGGCGCTCCCCAGCAAGTCGGGTGTCATTTGGTCCTTCAGTTTAGATAAAGCCACGGTTAATGTTGACCGTTACCTGTCAATGTTGAGCGTTACCCGGCAATGTATACGAATTCTTAATCACATAATTGAGGCTTTTAACTTCTTAGACAGTATAATTTTTGGTACTTTTCCGTTATACCCACACAATTTCTTCTTTCCGATTAAGTCAACTGTACGCCCTTGACAATTGGTTAGGTTAAGTCGTAATATTTTCGTTAAAACTAACGAATATTTTAACGAACTATCACGACTTAATCCTTTAAGGACTGAAGGTACAAATTGCTAACGTTTCAAGTACAAGCATTGATAACTTAACTCTACAAAAAATTCAGGGCTTAAGGGTTTAACCTAACCAATTGTCAGGGCGTACAATTGACCTAACCGGGAAAGAAGAAATTGCGTGGGTATAACGGAATAGTACCCAATTTTTTTTCAGCAAGCTAAATTCCAGTTTTATACCTTGAATGTTAACTCGTGGGTTGGAACCCCAGCGCTGCCTAGAGCTGGGAGGTTGTCTTTTCTGTATCTTACGTCACGGCGAAGCGGCGGGTTGGTCACCCCCCTTTTAAATGACTCGGGCTAAGGCAGCTCAGTCTATGGCCCCGACCCCCTCACTTTTTTGAAAGATACAGGATGTAAATATTACCTTTAACTTCAAAAAGTTTCCGGGAAAGTAAATCGGTAGAGGGGGACCATTTGCTTGACCCTATCCACTCATCAAATCTCTCCTCTTTCGATGTTTTCCTATAGCAGTGGTTTTTAACCCCTGAGTCGCGATCCAAAACTGGGTCGCCAAGCCATTTTGATCGGGTCATTAAATTGTCATTTATCATTTATTTACGTTATCCTTAATCATTTTATCATTAATTATTTATTTTATTATCTATTACGAATGAACCATTTAAAGGCATGGGTCGCCGAGCTAGCCCCGCCACCAGAATTTGGGTCGCAGCCTAAAATGGTTAATAACCACTGTCCTATGGGAACATATTAAAAAACACTGTTTAATCCTCCAACCAGAAAATCCTGCTGAACCTGAAGATCAAAATCCCGAGAACAATGAACAAAAAAACAAAAGAACTTTCGAAAAACGTTTCCAGTTTTTTGGAAACGAGAATTGACCGTTTCACTGTTCCAGACTGCATTTGTAGAAACTTGAAGTAATATTATTATTTGTTAAACAAAAAAAATTAAAATTAGTTTCCTGCATTTTTTATTTTTTTTTGTATCTAGTCTAGAAACAAAAAATTCCTCAGTTCTGAAAACGCACTACTTGGAAAAGAATATATATATATATATATATATATATATGATACACACAGACAGTGCATGGAACAAGGAACTCTTCTGGAAAATTAAATCCACTATAGTCCGAATAAGTAATGGTAAATGACAAATACCATAGTTTTTCTTTTTCATGATGCTAGCCGACGTGGGCAACGGGTCACTCGCAAAGAGGTCCCATAAATATAGCTTCCCTCACCAGCTATCTGCAAAGCAGACAGGATCCAGCTTGGACATGGATCTAGGGTTTAAAGCAGCCTAGCCCTGCTACATTTAGAACCTCAATATAAGCAAAAGACTCGCTGCCTTCACGTCAGATTGAATACATAAAAGAAAAAGGGGTAACTATTATATTTTTAGCCAAAACCAAAACTTAAACCTCAACTGGTAGAATTGAGCGTCCACTTTTCAAGGCACATAACATGTCCGTTTCAAGATGGGAATGAACTCAGAATGGTCCCCTGAGATAGCTGGTGAGGGAAGCTATATTTATGGGACCTCTTTGCGAGTGACCCGTTGCCCACGTCGGGCTAGCATCATGAAAAAGAAAAACTATGGTATTTGTCATTTACCATTACTTATTCGGACTATAGTGGATTTAATTTTCCCAGAAGAGTTCCTTGTTCCATGCACTGTCTGTGTGTATCATAAAAAAACTCAGGGGCCATTCTGAGTTCATTCCATCTTGAAACGGACATGTTATGTGCCTTGAAAAGTGGACGCTCAATTCTACCAGTTGAGGTTTAAGTTTTGGTTTTTGGTGGCTAAAAATATAATGGTTACCCCTTTTTTTTTCTTTTATGTATTCAATCTGACGTGAAGGCAGCGAGTCTTTGCTTATATTGAGGTTCTAAATGTAGCAGGGCTAGGCTGCTTTAAACCCTAGATCCATGTCCCAAAGCTGGATCCTGTCTGCTTTGCAGATAGCTGGTGAGGGCTATATTTATGGGACCTCTTTGCGAGTGACCCGTTGCCCACGTCGGGCTAGCATCATGAAAAAGAAAAACTATGGTATTTTTTCATTTACCATTACTTATTCGGACTATAGTGGATTTAATTTTCCCAGAAGAGTTCCTTGTTCCATGCACTGTCTGTGTGTATCATAAAAAAACTCAGGGGACCATTCTGAGTTCATTCCCATATATATATATATATTATATATAATATATATATATATATATGGTGTCCAGGAAGTTCCTGGCAATTCGACAACGTATTCACCTAAACATAGAATTGCCAGGGACTTCCTGGACACTCTGTATATACGTGTCTGTGTGTGTGTGTAAAGGCAACTGAGCATATGTGTAGTCGAATGTGTGATAATTCACAGAAGTAGTGGTAATTTCTTGTGAGGTAATACTTTTGGTACCTCGGAACATTAATTAAAAAAAATGTGTATAAAAAATCTTGGAATCCTTTTTATTGTCGGAAAAAAATACGTTAGTCCTGATTAGGGTTAAGTTACGCTAGTTTAGGTTAGGTAACGCTGGATTAAATAGTACCTCACTATTTAATACTTAACAGAAACGACCGTTGGAGCCCTCAAGCGCGTTCGAAACACTTATCATGCCCTTCTAGGTTCGATAGCACTAACGTTAGATTAGATTAAGTCCGGTCAATTTGGTTTTGAGATACATGGATTTAAGAAGTTGGTACCACACTTATGCGAGATACGGACGTGTGTATGTGTGTGTGTGTGTGTGTGTGTGTATACATTAGCAATAGACATATTATCTTGATTGTCCTATTAAAAAAATTATGGTCATAGAGTAAAGCTTCAAAATTGATAGCCTGATTTAAATATCGCAAGTAACAATGTAATCAGCGTACAGTGATGTAAATAGTGACGATTCAGTATCACTATTAATCATGGTCATTCAAACAATTAGGATAAAATAAAACCATGTTTCCCATGCAATTATTCAGTTCTAATTCAAAATAACATTGAAAAAATTAATAAAGGTCAGATTTCATTATCATATATATATATATATATATATATTATTATATATATATATGTGTGTGTGTGTGTGCGCGCGCAAAGTGTTCTTTAGTATTGGACTCTCTTAATCCCAAATATCCATTTTTTTTAATCTAAGGAAGCTGAGTACCTCGATGTTAGGTCAAGAAAGATCAGTTAAGGTCACACGGAGGTCAGAATGTAGTAAGTTCGATTATCAACACGCCAAAACAATCCGAGGATTTATTTCTCTCTCTCTCTCTTGCACACTATTTGAGGGTGTACGAATTTTTCCCTTGGTACCTCCTCGGTATGGGCCGCAAGGCCTTTTGAGGTACTTCTTGTCCTTGTAACTATATATATATATATATATATATATGCTTACTGTATATATGCTTACTGTATAAGCAAAGAACCACAGGGAAAAGGGAAAGGAAACCCGAAGTCCGAGCGCTTTCGTGATATATTCACATCTTCAGAAACAAGAAAGAAATATTTCTTTCTTGTCTCTGAAGATGTGAATATATCACGAAAGCGCTCGGACTTCGGGTTTCCTTTTCCTTTTCCCTGTGGTTCTTTGCTTATTAAAAAGATCACGTTTTGCTTTGTAATTTCTTTCCATATATATATATATGCATAGAATCACAAATAACACGTACCTATTAATAGCAAACAACCACAAGAAAGCGCAAAGTCGAGCGCTTTCGTGATATTTCACGTGTTTCTTTTTTCCTTTCCTTTTCCCTGTGGTTGTTTGCTTATATTATATATATATATATATATATATATATATATATATATATAACTGAAATCCACTTTCCTTGTTAATAATAGCCAGAGGGAAAGCCCAGTAACCATTACAAGTATGAATTTTGTGAACTGCAAAAACTAATACTTAATATTAACACCCTAAAAAGAGGCGATTTGGTAGCTCAAACTGCTATTTTTATAGCCAATAAGTAGCTGCGAGGTAGCCCAAGTCGTCCAAATGTCTGGAATGGTTTTCTGTATGAGCTCGCAAATCAGAGCTATATTTATCTATCTCTCCATCTATCTATGTATCTATCTATCTAAGTATGAGAGAGAGAGAGAGAGAGAAAGATTATGAAGCTAGGCAGATTAAACTGATTAATATTTTCCACATTTTTAAACTTATTTACAACCAAATTGCATTTAATTATTTAATTAAATTTTAATTTCCGGTCGAATTAATTTCACTTCCACAGTGAAATAAAATTTTCAAGCATGGCGACAGTTTGACGCGTTTTTTTTTTTTTTAGTGACAATTTGGCGGCAATATGATGAAAAAAAAAATATATATATATATAATGAATGATTATTTTCATAGAGACTTAATTTTGAAGGCTGGTTTTTTTTTTTTTATCTTCCGGGTCATAAAACAATTTTTGCATACCAAACTATCTCCGAAGCAATATATGCAAAGAGAGACCCTAAAACAAAAGTAGTTTCAAGAAACTTTTAGACTTTGAACTTCCACAAGTGACCACCAGAGGGCCCAAACGGTCACGGAAATGGCGACAGTTCGCAAACCTTCTTAAATTAGATCTTCAAAGTTCTTGAAAGTTTTACAGAGTTTTCCAAATGTTTTAAGCAAGTATTGGAATTATTTTTGCATAAAAGTAGTAATAAAAACACGCGAATTTGATTGAAAATTGTGACGTTGTATAAACAACAGAAAATATCGTGTTGATGAGAACAGTTCATAGAGATGGTTTTATTATGACGTCACAGTTCTTCCTATGTAACTCAATTTTAAGGAATACTTACTTAAATGTAATAAATAAGCGATGCTTTCTAGCTGTTAAACATCCTTTGGAATTTTTACGATTTTTTTTTGGTTGGTTGTTCTGTTTTACGTCTTTCGTCCAACTGAAGACACAAAGACGAGCGGCAAAGCACCCAACCAGAAAAAAATAAGCCCGCTTTTGTAAAGGAGAACTAGATTGAGCCAAATATATTACCCACAGCGAGACTGACACTGCACTCCATTCCTCAGAGTGTCATGTTAATTACTAAAAGACAATTTTGTTAATATTTATAAAGCATATTTGAATATTTATTTAACTCAGTATACACTATTTTTTACATTTCCTTTAATTGGACGCTTGGAGTTGAAAGTAATTCAAGTACATTCAGAATGCCAAAACCAAGAAGTAATTCAAGTACTTGAGTCACCTCTGATCACGGTTTTCTTCTTCTTTCAAAGCGAGATTTGAGTCACATTGAATCATTTGAGTTACTTCGCAGACACGCAGTCACGTTTCGGTAAAAAGCAAAAATCGGTGAAAAAATGTTCTTGAATCAATTCTCACTTCCAATCGTCCAATTAACGACGGTAACTAATTTATTTTCCATAAAAACTATTATTTCCAGTAAATATTTCTTTTTATTTACAAAGAACAAAGTATATTAACTGCCATTAATTTGAACACACTTAAATAAAATAGAAAATAAATATCCCCGCGACAGTACAAATCAGATATGGTAATTTTTGGCATTCCATAAAAGCAAAAAGACCAACCAACCATCCATATGGTAATTTGGTCAAATGGCTATTTCTTAATCCTCTTCGATCCCCTATATATTATATATTACCGTATTTTCCCTCGACACAACAGATACGACTCATTCTACCGTATATGTAATTTTACAACCGTACGGTAATTTCCGTATTTATGCATCATTGGTTTAGGAATTTATTTATTTTTGGTGAGGGGTTTCAGAATTTATAGACGTATTCAATATTCATACGTAAAGAAATTGGATTAGCCTTTAAAGCCATAACTAATACCCAGTTTGGAGTTAATGGGATGTGGCCCCAAGAATTATTTATTATCAACAAAAAGTAGATTAAGTTCTTAAAAATTTTGAATTACACATTTCATAGCATCGCAGTATTGCATCGAGCTACTCTGAAATTCATTAAACGATGTAGTTGCACAATAATTATCGTATAATTTTATTGACAGCAGGTTAACTATATATATATATATATATATATATATATATATAAATCGATGCAGCGTATCAAAATAATGAGCTTATTACCAAGAACTTGACACCCTTGATAGGGTCATGCGATTTCAGGCGAAAGGGTCAAGTCGGAGTTTGTGACGTGGAAGACGAATCACGTGACGCCTTGATGACGTCACGCCCACACGCCCATTCTGGGCGTCCGACGAACGGGGTGCATAAATCTCATTGGTCAAGGTGGACTCTCTCTCTCTCTCTCTCTCTCTCTCTCTCTCTCTCTCTATATATATATATATATATATATATTTCAGTTTTTATTTTAAGATTAAAAAAGTTCTCTCTCGCGTTCTTTTTTGTATGGGTTGTTCCGCGGACCCAGATGACTTTGTCAACAAGCTGCTTCACCTAAACACAAAGGAAAACACCAATCAGAGAAGGAAAAAATAGGAGAAAAACGGAGACACACCAAGGAAAAGTTAGTTTTTTTTTCATATATATATATATATATATATATATATATATATATATACACCGGGTGTCCCATAATTTGGGAACCATAAGAATAATTGTATTTGTTTTTTAATAATTCTTGTACTTTCTAATAATGTTTTTTTTCCTTTCTTTTTGATGGAAAAAATCGAGTGGTGATATTTGGTGACCTGGGTGGCCATTCGATAGGACCTCTTCAGCCAATCCATCTGTTGGGGAACGTTTTATCAAGGTGTTTGCGAACTTGCATGGCAAAATGAGGAGGTGCACCGTCTTGCTGAAAAAACATGCTACGTCGTTTGTTTATCGGTACGTCATTCAAGAATTATTAGGGGAAAACATACAATTATTTCTGTAGTTCCTGAATTACTGAATTATGGGCTACCCGATATAGTATATACAGTATATTACAGTCAAAGTGTGTAACCAGCCATTTCGCGTAATGGTTTAAACTTTGTCATTTCGCGAAATGGCTGTTTCACTTGGTTATTTCGCGAAATTACTAAAATCTTCAGCCATTACGCGAAATGGCTGAAATTCCACCTTGGTCATTTCGTACAAGATCATTTGCCCGGTTAGGTCAACTGTATGCCCTTGACAATTTGGTTAGGTTAAGTTGTGTTATTTTCGTTAGTTTTAACGAAAATAACACGACTTAACCTAACCAATTGTCAAGGGCATACAGTTGACCTAACCGGGCCTTCAGTGGCGGACATCGGAATAACATTGAAGGCCCGATTAGTATTTGAAAACCTCTGTATTGAAAATTCAAATTCAAATGTGTTCAAATGTGTATTTGAAGAGTGTTTCCCACTTATTTGAACAGACCTGTGGATGTATGTATGTTTTAGCAGATTTAGTTAGTTAAATAAAGGTTTCCAATTTTATTGTGATGTTTGTTATTTCTATGAATTCATGACAAAACTCATTTTAGCCATTTTACGAAGTGACCAAGGTGGAATTTCAGCCATTTTGCGTAATGGCTGAAGATTTTAGTCATTTCGCGAAATGACCGAGTGAAACAGCCATTTCGCGAAATGATAAAAGTTTCAGCCATTACGCGAAATGACTGGTTCACTCTTTTGATTGTAACATATACGTATATATATATATGTTACAATCAATCAAAGAGTGTAACCAGTCATTTCGCGTAATGGCTGATATATATATATATAATCAGTTAAGTTGTAAATATTAGAAGTTGCTATGACATTTTTAAGCAGTGGTGATTTATATCTATGTGTATAATATATACAAACTCTTTTTTTCGTGTTCCCAAGCCCTATATAGCAACTCCACTTATTTGAAACAGTTATGGATTGATTGCTTTGCCCTCGCCTGAATATAATAAACAAACAAAACAACGAAACATCTTTATTACAGATCATTCACAATCCATAGCCACTTAACCTAACATACAAGTATCATACAGTCTTACATATAAGAAGAGTTTAAATAATTTTAGAAGTTTACCATTAAAATATAATGCTTTTCAGAGAAAGAAAACGAGAATTAATTGTCCGAATCTCTACAATCATAAAAGTATTTTCAATGATAGAAAAGTTTTGTTTTAAATGAACGAATAATGCGCGAAGACATACGTAATATATATATATATATATATGCACACAAGTTCTCGAACCATACATACATAAGTTCTCTAAGCATTTTAAACTTTTCTTTTATAAGTAGGCCATTAAAAATACAGTACATGTCTGGTGAAGGGCAGACATTTTTTTTCCCAGATAAAAAAAAAACCCTTTTGGAAATAATTAATATTATATTTAATTTACAGCATTTCGGCCTTAATTATATACTGTATATGAAACACGATCATAATTCCTGTTCTGTAATTGCTTCATTAACAACTAATTACTCACTAGGATGAGTATTTTAATTAATAATTATTAATGGAAACTTATTTCAGTATCCATATTCATTGCTGTTGTTTACATTCGTCATATAAAGTGGAAAGAAGTTTCGCACCATATGTTTATTTTAACGCAATAATTAAATGTTGGTCAAAACTGTAAACTAAATTTTCTGTTTAAAATAAAATAATCTCCATTAACCCTTTAACTTCACTGGCAAAGCTGGGCACTTGCGTTTTTTTTTGCGTACTGCGGTACTGCGGTACTACCGCACTACCAAACCGGTACCGCATAACGCAGTACCGCAAAGGATCGCTGAAAGTACAGCCTGTACTTTCAGCGATCCTTTGCGGTACTGCGTTATGCGGTACCGGTTTGGTAGTGCGGTAGTACCGCAGTACCGAAAAAAAAACCGCAAGTGCCCAGCTTTGCCGGCTTTAAGCCCTGAATTTTTTGTAGGGTTAAGTTATGAATGCTTGTAGTTGAAACGTTAGGAATTGGCATCTTCAGTCCTTAAAGGGTTTAATAAATAATCTCCTTTCAGTGACAAAGAAATTAATAGTGAAGTGACCTTTAGGTCAAATTGTGGCGTTTTTAAAGGGTAACTTAATTAATCGGTTATAATTTAAAAAATAATTGTTTGAAAAATAGGCACACATTTATCCCCATAAACTCTCTACTTTTTCTGTCAGTAGTTAATTTGGATCACCTGAAGATCACGGCCCCCATGTATCCTTGTTTTTTGCTTTATATTACCAAATATAATAATAAATTAAATTGAATACCCGGTTAGGTCAACTGTACACCCTTGACGATTGGTTAGGTTAAGTCGTGATATTTTCGTTAGTTTTAACGAAAATATCATTTGGTAATTGAGGCTGATGGCCCTGATCTTCAGGTGATCCGTTAATTTCATATATATATATATATATATATATTTATATATATAATATATATATATATATATATATATATACTTAATAACACAGTATTCGTCCAATGTATGAAATCCTATATAAACCTTAGGTGAAATCACGAAATCATATCAGATATTACACAGACCGGAAAAATACCGGATTTAAGTATAAGATCAGGAAAATAATCCGAAATTACCAGATATTTTTTTTACTAGTTTCCAGTTGGAGGTCTCGAATGAATAATAGAAGCTGTTCCATCGAGCTATTGCGTCATATGTTATGGGTCGGTGAAGCGAGGCAGTTATGGGGAGGAGAGAGAGAGAGAGAGAGGAGAGAGAGAGAGAGAGAAAACAATTTAAATTTAATCAATAATATATATATATATATATATATATATATATATATATATTGTTTTGTATAGGAAGATTTAAGGTTCAAACGTATGAATTGTAACTCTTCAGATGTTGTGACGTCAAAAAAAAAACCAGCTGAAGTCAAATTAATTTTTTTCCGATATTTTCTCTATTATAAATACGATCAGACATTTTCAAAACTCAAGATTAAATATAAATCAATTCTTTTAAAGGTGTTTGACATTACAAGTAAATATTATTATGTTACAACAACCAAAAACATTGTTATCCTTTTGCCATTACGCCTAATTCATGTAGGATTAGTTCAACTACCTAACAGCAATCATTTAAATTTGTTACCAGAAAAATTTGCCAACCAATCTCAATGATTGGTTTAAAAGTATAAAATATAGGCCCTCAGACTTCTACTTTCTTAAGGTAGGTTTGAGTGGATCTACAGGGTTTTTCATAACGTGTAACCTCAGTAGGATCTTTCGAAGACATAAGAATAATTTTTTAATAACTTTTTGAGAGGAGAGAGAAAAAATGAGCGGTAAAACGTTTGATCCCAATTACAAAAATCGAACAAAAGCGAGCTTTAGTTCAAATTCAGACATTAAACTTTCAAAGATTGTTATAACGAACGAATAATAATAAAGGTCATTCAAATATTTGGTTTTATACAATAAAAAAAATTAATTGTATTTTATAATTTGCGCAAATCTGGTTTCAAATTAAAATCCAAAAAAATTATCAAAATTATCAATAACTGAAAAGTTCAGTTTTTTTCAGCGTTTAATTTTAATGGATGGATAAATGGATGCATAAATTGATTAATAAAAACATGGATAAACAGATATACAGACGGTCATTCTTAATCGGAATATTTTAGTCTTCGTTGGACTAAATATATTTCATTCATCCACCCTTTAGCATAACGCCAAACTATTAATTTGAAGTTTTGTGGGTTCGAATGGACTTGGACTTCAGATTTGATCGATTAAGGAGCTTCTCTGGATCTTCTTCGGTGAGGAAGTGGTTTCTGATTTCACGTAAAGCTGTAGGTCCCCTTAGTCATATGATCTTTGCCGTTACGAATCACGTTAATCATGAATTCAACAGGGTTTTTTTTTTTCGAAATTTGTTAATTTAATTTTACTGATAATTTTTAAAAGATAAAAAATTTTAATTTAAAAATTAAAATATTAAACTTAATTTCAAGTAATGAGGATAAAAAATAGCAATTGCTTATTTGCGTTTTAGAATTATTAATTAATATAAAAACTATTTCCTAATTGAATTTTTTTATTTTTTAATAATAATAATAATTAGGATCATTAAAATATGCAATTAAATTATATATATATATATATATATATATATATATATATATGCACTAGAATCACAAAATAACACGTGACCTTATTAATAAGCAAACAACCACAGGAAAAGGAAACACAAAGTCCGAGCGCTTTCGTGATATATTCACATTATCAAGGAGGAACAGAAAATAGGTTATTTTCCTATTTTCTGTTCCTCCTTGATAATGTGAATATATCACGAAAGCGCTCGACTTTGTGTTTCCTTTTCCTTGTGGTTGTTTGCTTATATATATATTATATATATATATATATATGAAAATGAAAAGGTTTATTGTAGACTATAGTCCATATGACAAATATTTTAACCACAATGACAGTTCATATACTAAGAATAGAAATATACAATTGATTAGAAATAATACTGTAATGTCGAAGTTAAGCGGAGCTACAGACAGACGTTTTCGTACCAAGAGTCCATAGCTTAGAGGATAAATGGCAGGACTCATGGATAGCTTGGATGATCGGGTTGGTTGATTTTTTAATTCTTTGCATTAGACTGTATTGAGCACGTCTTGTTACCTCCGGGAAGCTCGGGACGTTGCAGATAGCAAACATTTGCGAAGCTAAGCATCTCGGGGGTAATTTATGTAAGAGTCTAAAAGACCTGTGTACAGAAAGTTTAGGGTTCTGCCAGAACCTTTTATAATTCACCCAGAGTTGCTGTCCGTATATATACTGCAGAAAGTACGAAAGAGAGTGTCTTTAGCTTCACTTGTACAGAATCGAAAGTTCCTTATGGAACCAAATACTTTAAACTCTTGTACTTCCTCAATTACTTCACCATTCATTTTAAACCTTATATCAGCTGGCTGATTACAGCTTTAAGGATGAAATTGCATAACCTTAGTTTTGTAACATTAAAAAGAATATCATGTTTCTGCGAATACACTTCGCAGACTTTTAGTAGCCGATCCAGACCTTTAACAGAGGGACTTATTAACACCATATCATCGGCATAAACTAAGTTATTTATCCTTGTGTTATCTACACAACATCCCACTGTTGCCTCATTAAGTGAAACAATTAATCCGTCGATATACACATTAAACAGCATAGGGGAGAGCAAGGAGCGTCTTGTCTCACCCGCAAGAGGAGCCAAAAACACTCGGATAGTACATTGCCCCACCTAACAGTGAAAGATTGGTGGAAATACCAAAATTTCAATAAATTTAATATGTACATGGGAACCTTCCTGTCTTCTAGTTTTGCAAATAAAATATTGTGGTTCACCCTATCATATGCCTTACTTATATCTAGGAAACAGCTATAAATGGTTTGAATTACTGTCAATGTATTAGATATTGTTTCTTTAAGTACATAGATACACAGGTCAGTTGAGTGGGACCTTTAAAGCCAAACTGATTAGGAGATGTCCATAGGAAATCATTTAATCGGAGTAACAAGAGTTTTCTAGTAGTTTCGAGAAGCAGGAAGCGACAGCAATATATATATATATATATTATATATATATATATATATATAGTTACCCTCCTAATGTTGTAATTTAATGGTACGAAGTACATTACATGTTGGTCTATTCATTTTTTCCTTTAGCGCTCTAACTAAATTAAATGGAAATGGAATACTATTTTTTTATTCTCGTCACACCCTACCTCGTCAATGGCTGGCAATAGACTAACTATTTTTTGGAGGTAAATATTGGGCGCGTGATAAGATGGACAACGAGACCTAATTTGCTCGCTTCTAATTGGTCCTTAGGGGAGTGTTACCAAATTGGAGAAAAAAACGCTAGATTAGAAAAATATCTCCAAAGAAATTCACCAATCGGAATACTAATTTCATTTTTTGAGGAATCATTTTGTCAGTGTATTTCCTTTCTCCAAAATTTATATTTTCCGCTCCTGTTTTATATTCTTGACCACAATATTCGATCTCTTTACCAGTTATGGGTTTCTTACGGAAATAATTCAACCAAATAAATCGCGGAGGGATAAAATTAGTTACGTGTGTATGTCGTCATGTAGATTGGCGTATTTAATTTTCGTCCTAATAGCCAGGAAGGTCAGATGATGGAGGGGGATGTACAACTTTAAGTTGGCTCTGAACCCACTGGTCGCTTTCATCTGGACGCAAAGAACGATCACCCATCCAACTAGAGAAAAGACCCAACGTCGCTTAACTTCGCTAAGCTCGTAGAAAGAGGCGTAGCGACATGACAACGACATAGCCACTGAAATGCGCATTCAAACAAGACTTGTTATAGTCAGTCATATTAAAACTACAATATTATAATTTTCAACTTGGCTCTGGTCACCCATTTAGTTGGTTCGTATTTTCTAGGTTTTTATACGACCGGTTTTAAAAAATTTAACACTTCTAACTCGTAAGACAGGAAAAAAATGAGATTTCTCATCCTAAATACAGTAAATTTACTGTTGTTTTTCTTCAATGGCAGAAATCCTGTAATTTTGCTTGAAAAAAAGTGGGATTCTCGCTGCATATTTGAAAATCGTTTTATCTCAATCCATTTATACAAGTTGGATTAGAATTTGAAAAGGAGATTGCTATTTCTTTGTGCAATAATAATCAGTGAGAGGAGTGCCAGAAACTGGCACAGTGCTCAGTTCAACTAAAACAAACCACTGCGCTAAATCCTGGGTTATTATTAGACTACCATCATCGGGATTTGAAGCTGCCACTTGTCTCTTTCCTTCGCTTACAGGGAAATGGTGTTACCTAATCAGCTACGGATGTTCGGTATTTTATTATGTAGCATTTTATAATATATATATACACACACAGGGTGCCCCATAAGTCCGGTCTCAAAGGAAAAATTATTTTAAATTAAATTTACAAAAGTAATACATTAAAACTAAAACAAATGTTTGGGACCTTTTTTTATTTTGTTGCAGGTAGAATGACACGCAATGGCTAATATGGGAGTAAGTCACACTCCTGAGGAAAAGGCTGCCTAATTTAAAATAAATTTTCTTATGAGACCGGACTTATGGGACACCATATATATATATATATATAGGGTGAGTTAAAAGTCTCCATACATAGGCAAAATGGTCACTTTATTATGCAATCACTCGTAAGTCACAAAATATGCTTTATGTGGGCACCATTACACTGAATGCACATACGGATGCGTTCCTCCCAGTCATGGCAAACGCGCGTTAACACGTCTGGTGTTATGCGTGCACACGCATCACGAATGCGTTCCTTTAGGTGGTCCGTGTTTTGTATTTTCACCTGGTACACCATGGCCTTCAAGTGCCCCCACAAGTAAAAATAAAGGGGGGTGAGGTATGGGGACCTCGGAGGCCACTCCACGGGACCACGACGGTCAATCCAGTGACCCGGAAACTGCTGATGCAGCACTGGCGCACGCAGATACCGTAATGGGGTGGCGCCCCGAAATGCTGAAAGTACGCTGGAAATCCCCCGTCCTCGTTCAGCAGGGATGGCATGACTGTGTCTTGCAGCATGTTTAGATACATTTCGGCATTCAGATTGGTGTCAATGAAAAAGGGGCCAACAATTGTGTTGCCCCATATCCCGCACCACACCATCACTTTTCCAGCGCCTTGCGTCTTTGAGGGACTCATCCAGTGCGGGTTGTCATCATTCCAATAACGTACGTTTTGACAAGTAACCTCTCCATGAACATAAAAGTTGGCTTCATCTGAAAACAGGATGCCAGCCGAGAACTCCGCGTCTTCGTCCACTTTTGTTCTTGCCCATTCACAGAATTCCAGCCGCCTGTCCGGGTCGTCTTCTCTAAGATACTGCAACATTTGCATTTTGTATGGATGCCATCTGAGCGCTTTCATAATGCGGACGATACTCCTTTGGCTGACACCGCATTCTGCAGATATCCGTCGAGTACTTTTCTGGGGACTCTTTGCGAACACTGCCAGCACCATGGTCGCTGTGCCTTCATCGGTGGCTGTTCGTGGACGGCCACTTCTCGGTTGGTCTGCAACACTTCCAGTCTTCTTGAATTTCTCAATGAGTTTGGCAACGGTGTCGTGTGTGATGTGTGTGCCGGGGACGTGTCTCCCGTTAAAATCCTCGGCAACCTCGCGACAGCTTCTTCATCCTGCCAGAAGAATGATCTCTATACGCTCTTCTTGGGACAAAGGCATCTCATCACATCACCTGCAAAAAATAAAAAAATAAATAAGCATTTATTTGTCATGACCATTTTGCCTATGTATGGAGACTTTTGACTCACCCTGTATATATATATATATATATATATATATATAATGAAAATTAAATTTTAACGCGATTTCAAAGGTATTTACTGCGTAATTAAAGTATAAAATAGCGCATTAATTTAACATAAAAAAGGTAGTTGATTTAACGTGTTATTAACGGGTTGTACTGTCCGTTACATTAACGTATTGCTCTACATAAACGCAGTCACCAGTAGGTAAAATAACGGATGTAAGTATGATGTTCTTCTTTTGTTTAAGTGGTTTACCATTCTGTGGTGGTGACACCATTTCCATCACCATTTTTGTCATTATTTCAAGGCTACGCCGTGGCCACTTCACCAAACCGCTTCCCGTTAGATCAAAGTGGTTAAGCGAGATCGGTGGTTCAGATCCCACGTAAAGCTGTAGGTCCCCTCCATCACAACCCCCAAGCAAATATCGGCAAGTATACATACAAACAGCTTTTTTAATCATTACATATACACACAGCGGACGAGAAAGTATACGGTGTGCCCCAAAAGTCCTTGCTTACTTAAAAATATTTGTCTTAACAGCGGAGGATATGACAGAACTGCAATGACGCGTCCTCGAAAAAATGTCATCTGTGGACGGATCACAGACAGACAGACAGTCAAAAGTGACATTAATTTTCTCAAATGATTGACAGATACCCAGTCCTTAAGGTCAGGTCACGCGCTCCGGTCGTACTAACACCAGTTTTATACCTTATATATTTTGTATAGCGTGTTAAGGCCATCATATTCAAATTACAGAGCTTCATAACTTAAAAAATATAAAGAAATTCATAAATGATGCACACCCACAGGAAAAATGGGCTACGTCGTAACCAATGTCGTAACACCGCTTCACGTTGATCAGCGAAGTTGAGCGACATTGGGTCGGATGGTAGTTGGATGGGAGATCGTCCTCTGCATCCAGATTATATAGCCGACCCATGGTTCGGATCCCATGTAAAGCTGTAGATGTTGCGGAGGAGGTTAAACAACCCCAATCATTATTATCCACACGAAAAATAAAAATTGATTCCAAGGCAGAATATACAGGGTGAGTCAAAAGCCTGGAAACATAGGAACTATGCTTTTCAATGCAAATATATATATATGTATATTTGCATTGAAAAGCATGGTTCCTCTGTTTCCAGACTTTTGACTCACCCTGTATATACCAATCCGAAAAATGCGTCCTCCTAAAAGGCAAATCAAAAGACAAGAATAACATACAAAAAACATTTGGTGTTAAAAATTCAGTTAATAAACAAAAAATATTTAATGGCCGCTTTTAACATGTACACTGAAACGAGAATTTTCATCAAGATGCGGGAAATTCTTCCATCGAACAAGTGCCCTTCGGGTGATGATAATATTTTCAACAAACTTCGATACTTGATGAAATACTTTTCGGGGAATATTGATTCCTTGAAAATAATTAATCGAAGTAAGTGGGTGGCGCAATCTCCTGGAAGAAATGTCAGTTAAATACCACTTCAGTTTATTTTCATAAACTGAGTATAATTACATGCATATCAATTTTATGTTATTGAGGAACGACATACAAACAGCAACTTAAGTTTTAAGATTAAATACATTAGAAATAAATTTACCTTATCTCGGTGGGATTCGAACTAATGCCACTGAAGATTCGAATTTTGCCACCCGCCACGTGACCCACCCGACCAGTGGGGGCTGAAGGGGCTCTAGCCCCCCCATTGATAGAGATGTTTCGCGAATCGCAACCTAAGTGGAAAAAAATTCATATATCCGCCAAGTGAGGCTCCAGCTCATGGAGATAATACCAGAAAAAGTTATTGAGATCTTTGCTAATAAGAAAGATCGTCAGATCCTCATAAAATTAAAAGAAGATCTTTAACGGTTTTAGTAAAGATCCATTGGCACATCCACACATTTGTTAGACATTTTCTTTTTAGATTTATGAAATAATCCGAGATTTAATAGTAACAACTTCAAGCTAAATATTTGTATTTGTGGATGTATTTTTCAATAAATTTTCTGTGTCCTGTGATAGGTTGGAGAGTCATCTAGAAAGTGGTTGTACATTATTTCTATTTTGAAGTGTTTCTGGTTTAGATTGAGTGTTCATAATAAACTGGTAACCATTGAACATTAATCTTATTACCAAGTACTTTTAGAGAATGATTGCATAATATTTAAAGATTGGTTCAGAACTTCATCCGAACCCAATCAGTCCCCACCTCCCACACCGAAACAAAAACCCTAGATCCGCCACTGCATTCGACCCTGAGACGTAAAGGTATAGTCAGAGAGTTTTGTATATATGTTACAGGGAATCTGTGTAACTAGGGATTTCATGAAATCCCTAAAATGTTCAGGGATTTCATGTAAAGTTAAGTCGTGATATTTTCGTTAGTTTTAACGAAAATACCACGACTTAACCCAACCACTCGTCAAGGGCGTACAGTGACCTAACCGATAATTAAGTAATCATCGCCGACTACAAATCCAACTGCCCCGGTTTCGATTCCCGGCGAGGCAGGCAGCGCTCACCTCATCCAGCTGTTCATCCTTCCATACAATAAAATTGGTTGTTTAAGTGGGTACCTTGGGTAACGCTGGGCTGCTGATCGGGAAATCAGAAGCTCGAGTCCGGGCGAGGTCTTTGTAATTTCGGACTTCTGTGGTGGATCGTGGTTCGGATTCAACGTTAAGCTGTAGGCCTAAGGTGGGGCAACAAGTTTGACCTTCGTCAGAATAAATAATTCGGGCGAAAGCAATATTAATTTTTATTTTAGATACATACGAGTAGATAAATAAGCAGATATAGATAGATAGATAAGCCTTTTGAGTGACAATTGAGAGATTTTACGTAATCACTTCATCTCCAATACTTCGTTCTTTCCTACTTCTCCAAACACCCCCTTCCACTTCCCCCTCCCTTCCCCTCCCCCACTTCAACGCCCACTTCAAACATCCCTCGTGCCCCCCCCCCCCTTCAATACTTCCTTTCCCGCCAAAAAGCGCTAATGACACCCTAAACCGGTTCTATGATGCCGATAATCGCGTTAAATTCGAAGCCGGAATCAATCAGGTTTAACGACTCAATCACGCCGTTACCGTTAACGCGTGACGTCATCCTTAATAAACGTTAATGACGTCACTCTCTAACGCTATTTTTAACGTCAATTTCGAAGAGAGATTTTTTCCACATTTTCCATTTTTTAGTCAATTATTTAATTATTTGATTCGGGATTTAATAAAGAATGGGATTAGTTCATTAGAGATTATCTTCCGGCCGGCGCGATTCGACCGGCATTTGTCAGAGTGGGAGTTGAAGCCCAAAATGAGATTTGGAGCACTAAATTGTAGCCCAAAGCTTGTAGCAGATTTCAAAATTTGAGATATTATTTTCTTTTAAGTTTTTAGCTTTATTTGATGAAATTTTGAGGGTATAAATAATGAGGAATTATTATTATTATTATTATTATTATTATCATTATTATTATCATTATTATTATTATTATTATTATTATCATTATTATTATTATTATTATTATTATCCAATCTTGTTTGAGAACTAAGAAAATCAACGTATTCCGTTTCTGGTTGGCATTTTGGTTGGCATATAGTACTGGATAGAATATGAATTATTTGCAGAGAAATAGTCTTATATATAAAAAAACTTACACGCTTCATATACAGGGTGTTCGAAAAGTCCAGTCACCCCCTACAAAATGTACATATTGTAATACCAATTTTATTTTTGTGTGATTAAATTGAATTTATATGAGATTCACTGACTTTTTTTCTTTTTCTGGTATTAGAGTTGTGATTGTGAACAATGGCAGACCAGTCCACTTACACTCTGGAGGAAAAGATAGTGATGAGCACATGGGCTCATCAAGGTCACTTACTGGCAAAACGGTGCATGATATCCAGAATGATTTCAACCCAAGATTCAATAAGGATGAACCACCAAACAAGACGGTATTACCCTGGGAGAAAAAGTTGTTTGAAACTGGCTCCATCAAGGATAGACCACGGTCGGGAAGAACAATAACGCGAGTAGAACAATGTGAAGGTGTGATTGCATCGGTGGCTCGTTCCCCGAAAAAATCACTTCGGAAACGATCACAAGAACTTGCATTCCCCATGTCCACAATGAGAGATCAAATGACAAAAAATCTTGGCAGGAAACCATACCGCCCGTCATTTGTTAATGATGGTGCGCGCACAGATATTCTTGATTAATAACTGTAATTAGTAACTGTATTTACTGTAATTAAAGTAATTGTTGCTAGCGACTTGTTTCTTAAATTATACCTACCACATATAAATACAATTAATCACACCAAAAAAAATTGGTATTACAATATGTACATTTTGTAGGGGGTGACGGGACTTTTCGAACACCCTGTACAGGATTATACACGAATACAGGACTAAGTTTATAAGACCTAGGGAGAATTTATAATTTACAGTATCTAAAATACAAAATTATAATTTACAGTACCTAAAATACAAAATTATAATTTACAGTATCTGAAATACAAAATTATAATTTACAGTACCTAAAATACAAAATTATAATTTACAGTATCTGAAATAAAAAATTATAATTTACAGTATCTGAAATACAAAATTATAATTTACAGTATCTGAAATACAAAATTATAATTTATAGTATCTGAAATACAAAATTATAATTTACAGTATCTGAAATACAAAATTATAATTTACAGTATCTGAAATACAAAATTATAATTTACAGTATCTGAAATACAAAATTATAATTTACAGTATCTGAAATACAAAATTATAATTTACAGTATCTGAAATACAAAATTATAATTTACAGTATCTGAAATACAAAATTATAATTTACAGTATCTGAAATACAAAATTATAATTTACAGTATCTGAAATACAAAATTATAATTTATAGTATCTGAAATACAAAATTATAATTTACAGTATCTGAAATACAAAATTATAATTTACAGTATCTGAAATACAAAATTATAATTTACAGTATCTGAAATACAAAATTATAATTTACAGTATCTGAAATACAAAATTATAATTTACAGTATCTGAAATACAAAATTATAATTTATAGTATCTGAAATACAAAATTATAATTTACAGTATCTGAAATACAAAATTATAATTTACAGTATCTGAAATACAAAATTATAATTTACAGTATCTGAAATACAAAATTATAATTTACAGTATCTGAAATACAAAATTATAATTTACAGTATCTGAAATACAAAATTATAATTTACAGTATCTGAAATACAAAATTATAATTTACAGTATCTGAAATACAAAATTATAATTTACAGTATCTGAAATACAAAATTATAATTTATAGTATCTGAAATACAAAATTATAATTTACAGTATCTGAAATACAAAATTATAATTTACAGTATCTGAAATACAAAATTATAATTTACAGTATCTGAAATACAAAATTATAATTTACAGTATCTGAAATACAAAATTATAATTTACAGTATCTGAAATACAAAATTATAATTTACAGTATCTGAAATACAAAATTATAATTTACAGTATCTGAAATACAAAATTATAATTTACAGTATCTGAAATACAAAATTATAATTTACAGTATCTGAAATACAAAATTATAATTTAGAGTATCTGAAATACAAAATTATAATTTACAGTATCTGAAATACAAAATTATAATTTACAGTATCTGAAATACAAAATTATAATTTACAGTATCTGAAATACAAAATTATAATTTACAGTATCTGAAATACAAAATTATAATTTACAGTATCTGAAATACAAAATTATAATTTACAGTATCTGAAATACAAAATTATAATTTATAGTATCTGAAATACAAAATTATAATTTACAGTATCTGAAATACAAAATTATAATTTACAGTATCTGAAATACAAAATTATAATTTACAGTATCTGAAATACAAAATTATAATTTATAGTATCTGAAATACAAAATTATAATTTACAGTATCTGAAATACAAAATTATAATTTACAGTATCTGAAATACAAAATTATAATTTACAGTATCTGAAATACAAAATTATAATTTACAGTATCTGAAATACAAAATTATAATTTACAGTATCTGAAATACAAAATTATAATTTACAGTATCTGAAATACAAAATTATAATTTACAGTATCTGAAATACAAAATTATAATTTACAGTATCTGAAATACAAAATTATAATTTACAGTATCTGAAATACAAAATTATAATTTACAGTATCTGAAATACAAAATTATAATTTACAGTATCTGAAATACAAAATTATAATTTACAGTATCTGAAATACAAAATTATAATTTACAGTATCTGAAATACAAAATTATAATTTACAGTATCTGAAATACAAAATTATAATTTACAGTATCTGAAATACAAAATTATAATTTACAGTATCTGAAATACAAAATTATAATTTACAGTATCTGAAATACAAAATTATAATTTACAGTATCTGAAATACAAAATTATAATTTACAGTATCTGAAATACAAAATTATAATTTATAGTATCTGAAATACAAAATTATAATTTATAGTATCTGAAATACAAAATTATAATTTACAGTATCTGAAATACAAAATTATAATTTACAGTATCTGAAATACAAAATTATAATTTACAGTATCTGAAATACAAAATTATAATTTATAGTATCTGAAATACAAAATTATAATTTACAGTATCTGAAATACAAAATTATAATTTACAGTATCTGAAATACAAAATTATAATTTACAGTATCTGAAATACAAAATTATAATTTACAGTATCTGAAATACAAAATTATATAGTAAACACAAACAAAATCATAAAAATAATAAAAAACCTACAGTAAAAGGGAACGAAAACTCAACTTTAGTAAAATATAGCCACGACCAAAGACGTGATAAATTGAAGTAGTTCAGCTCACGAGTCGATGACGTCATCAAGTACACCGATGACGTCACAGGGAATCTGTAAGTGGGAAAGTCATTGAACAGATAAAGGAAATGAGGAGGTCGGAATGTATCCAAATGTTTTTACGATATCTATGGACTTTGTTTATCTCCTGGAATGTCCTCCGCTCTTATTAATGCCTCCATCTCCCTCCGTGGATGAGGTAAAGGACGACAACTGCCCTCCGCAACTATACCCCTTCCCTCGTTCTCCCGAATAATTACTCCCCAGATAAAAGGATCATAAAAAACGAGCCGACAGCTCCCAATGACCAATTCGGAAGTCGAAGAAGAAAAAGAAGAAGAAGAAGAAGAAGATCCAAATGATAAAACAAAGAAAACGAAACCGCACTCGAACTGGGGACCCGTCGGAAGTTCGGTAAGGAAACGAAAGATTTCCTCGTCAGCCAATCAAAACATCGTTGGGGCCCCTTTGGAAATTCTGATTGGTCCAAAACGGATTAATTGATCCGTTCGGAGGGTGGTTTGTGTCGAAATTTATGACGTCTTTCGCGAATCGAAAAAGGAAATCAGAAACTGCGGGAATGATCAAATACGATTTGTTTTGGTATTGATATCAGTCGGAGGCTGAAGGGACTGCTTCAGAGAGAGAGAGAGAGAGAGAGAGAGAGAGAGAGAGAGAGAACTCAATATTAACATTAATAATAATAATAATACTGTACTTTAAATTACTGCAAAGACAATACAAAAATACTATTAAAATGTTATGATAGTTTTCCTTTGGAATATATAAACATTAACTTATTGTACAATTTGCTCCTGAAAATGTCATTATAATTATTATGTAACCAGTGTTAGTTCCACAATAATGTAACTCAGTTGTGAACTGGCCAAAATGGAAAGCGGGGTTCAGTGATGAGTTCGCTGTACGTTATGTATTTGACTTGACCCATTTCTCATTTTTTCTAAAAAAAGGGGGGGGGGACTTACTGTTCCCGGTTGGTGGCGTTACCGCCCGCCTCAGTGCCCTCTGGTGGACGAACGACATAAGACTGACCCAACCACCCAGCCATAATGAATTGATTTATATTTTGTGATGTGTTCCGCTATAATGATATTTAAATTAGAAATTAAACCTATTTGATCCAACAACAATTCTATGCACCCTAACCTAACCTAGAAACATATATTAATCTAACTTAACTTATACTAAGCTAACTTAATCTAACTTAATCCAACAACCCCCAAAACTTGTCGATTAAGTCCCGCTTGAGAATAATAATCTTACCAGCTTAATTAACCCCATATATATATATATATATATATATATATATATATATATCATAAAAACAAATAAATTCCGAAATAAAACCGAAAAACTAAAAATAAACGAGTTGACCCTCGAATGGTAACGGTCAACGCGACAGAAAATGAGACACAAAAAGTGGGCGGAGCTCCAGGAATTATGGGAATCGGTTAATATCGGAAAGAATCGGCGGGAATCGGATTTAATCACAGGAAATTCGAAAGAAAATCGAAGAAAATCGCGAAACATCGAGGGAAGTCGAGGGAAAATCTGAGGGTAAGAGAAGCGACAGAGGGGAAATGATGAAGTGCAATGGGACAAATGCGACTAAATCTCAAATACAGATACAACACTTGAATTAATTTCCAATTCTAGATTCACTCTCCTTACCATATATATATATATATATATATATATATATATATATTTCTCTCTCTCTCTCTCTCTCTCTCTCTTTCTCTCTCTCGTGAGACGTACGATCTATTCTTTAGCAGAATAGCCACTGAGGGAGATTATCCCTACGGGCGCAATTAAACCTATTATTAGGGAATAGCAAAAACGAGCGAGAGAGAGAGAGAGAGAGAGAGAGAGAGAGAGAGATTTATAAGACAATTGTCGCATTATTGAACACGCATACCAGCTAAGAAGAATTAAAAATGTAATGTAATGTACAATATTTAATTATCAGTCAGAGTCAATAAATGCGATAAAACTACAAATATTGCACACTAACGTTGAAGAAATAATATATATATATATATATATATATATATATATATATATATATATATATATATAAACCATCTTAATCTTGCTTTTTTAACTATATTTATAGAATTTTGGCACAAAATTTATTTCTCTCTCTCTCTCTCTCTCTCTCTCTCTCCATTTCCCCTCGACTTCTTCTCTCCCTGAAATAATGTTGGTCTTTGTGTTGGACACGTCACTTCCAGAATGTTGAAAAGCGTTTCAAGGTTTATAGCGGCTCGACTTATCTGATCTCTCTCTCTCTCTCTCTCTCTCTTTCTCTCTTCGTTTCATGCTTTACTCTGGATTACATTCTTTTATATATATATATATATATATATATATATATATATATATTACCTGCGCGTGTCTTCATAAACGCTGTGAAACGTACGACACTGACGCACAAAAACATTTACACACACACACACACAGTTCCCATACACAATAATGAAAAACAACCTTACATGAAAAATTAATGTTTTTCAAATGAAGGATGAAAAACGGTCTTAATCTGAAGGGGGTCTCGCAGAAGTCTTTGGAAGAACGTCTTCAGAGGAGGTCTTTATTAAAGACTCTTTTGAGGTCTTTATAGACAAGAAGTGATAAATTCATCAAGTCTTTTCACTCTGTCTGTCTCTTTCTTCCTTTTCTATCTCACAACGACGATTTCGGAGACTTTTTGGATCACCTTTTTTTTTTACTACATTTTTGGGCGACTTTGCGACAAAAATTGCGATATTAATGACTCATTTTGGCTACATATTTTTTTTTTTTAGTGGAACTGCCGAAAATGTTTTTTGTTGGCTGTCTTTTTTGAATTTTGCATTTTAGGGGGTTCGGGGGAAAAGAAATAAGTCTTTGAGTTTGGTTATTGTCACCGTGTCTAAGGAAATGAGGTATGTGTGTGTGGGAACTGGAAATTGAGATTTTGATTTTCGCTTATCACATTTAAAGTATGTTAAATATTTTATAAGTTTCGTAATTGAATTAAATTTTAATTTTAATTTAATTTTTATTCCGATATTAAGATGTCGGAACTATTAATAACATTTTCTTTTCAATTTTTTTTTTCATTTCAGGGGAAACTTTCTCAAATTTAGTAGAATTTTAAGATATTGAAATGTGGTATATTTTTACCGTAGACTTCGGATGGTTATATAAAAACATTTTTTGGTATTTGAGGTTAAAATGCTGAACTGTAACTTTACAGTCGTGTATGAAATTACAGTTTATTACGGTTAAGCTTGCAGTGCGTGTTAGATCGAAAAACATATGGGTAATTACAATTCTGACAGTGAATTGCTGTTTCAACAGTAACTAATAAAAATTAATCGTAAAAATACAGTTAAAATTAAAAAAATAAGCCTGTAAGTTACTGTAAGTTACTGTTTCATCATTAATAATATTTAGGGTTGTCTAATCTCATTTTCAACAGCAAAGATCATGTGATGAAGGGGAACCAACAGCTTTAAGTGGGATCCGAACTACGGGTCGCTATATCATCTGAACGTGGAAGACGAGATCCCCCATTGAACTACTGAACAGACCCAACGTTGCTCAACCTCTCTGATCGAACGGGAAGCGGTGCTGTTATGTGACAACGACATAGCCCGCTTGTTTTATTAACTATAATAATAAATAGCAAAAGTAATGTCATTCTCTCGTTGACTGGACATGAGGGATGAATTATGAAATATCGATAACTGCTTAAAATTAATGTTAAATTATTGATAAGAAATGTTAAATAAACAAAAGGTTGTCCATCGTAGATTCAACACTAAAATATTAACATCAAAATTGTCAGTAAATATACTAAACTAGTTAGAATAAGTTATTTTACAGTTATATATATATATATACTGTATATATATTAGAATTAATTACCTACTTATTGTAAAAGACCAACCACCTAAATTGTCAACGTTCACAACCAACCAGCTGGGTGGAATAAAAAAACAGAAGCGATCAGAAAAAAATGGAGTGTGTGTTGGGTGTGGAAGGCATCGTTTAGCTTCAAAAGAGTGTAAATCATTTGACATTGTAATGTTTAGTCTTGATTCTATGATTCTTGTGTTTATTAACAATAATAAGTTACGATTAACAATTATTATTAACAATTATTATTAACAATTATTATTAACGATAATAAGTTACGATTTACACGTTCATTTATCTGAATCTTAATTTGGGTTTATACCAACTTCAGAGAACCAGTTTTAACTCAACTTCGTCTGGATTAAGGTAAGTTTTTCTTTAATTAAATACTATCAACAGGACTATCTTAAAATTTCTGACTATCCAAGACAATAGGATTGAAGGACTGTTAAAAAATCTTTCCAGCAGACCATTAAATCGTAAATTTCATTTAAAATAATTTAAGTTAAAATTTTGCACAATTCCAATTGTTGTTAATAAACGTTGTTAATTTTAAGTTGAACATTTGTGTTCCCTTAAGATAAATTAGGAAAAAAATGGTACTTTCCTGTTATCCCGGACCCCAGACTTTTTGCCAGATTTGTACGCCACTTGCCAAATTTCATTGCCAAATTTTTAAAAAAAATGTTAACTAACCTAACCTAACCAGGGGTTAGGTCAGGTTAGGTTAGTTAATTAACATTTAAAACAAAAATTGGCAATGAAATTTGGCAATCTGGCAAGTGACGTACGAATCTGGCAAAAAGTCTGGGGTCCGGGATAACAGGAAAGTACCAAAAATTTTTTATAGATATATAACCTTTGGTAACCTTTGAACAATTCGGGCGGAAGCTAACCATTCTGACGAAGGTCAAACTTTTCACTCCACCTTAGACCTACAGTTTAACGTGGAATCTGAACCACGTCCCTTCAGCAGCCGAGCGTCTTAACCACTTGGCCACCTAGGGTACCCATTTATCTACCAACTGCTTTCTTTATTGTGTGGAAGGATGAACAGCTGGGGTTTGTTGCGCGCCGGCTGCCGTCGGGTCTCGAACCCGGGGCCGATGGATTCATAGTCAGCGACGCTAACCACTACACCACCGAGGCGCATAATATATATATAGATATATATGTGTGGTGGTGCGTGTGTGTGCGTGCGCAAGATGTGTGACGTATAGTTTTTTATCAAGAAATTAATTTTAAATCTGTCGTATTCATGGTAGGCTATAAACCAACCAACCACGTGAATTCATTGTTCCCTCTTATCAGTTTATCGAAACTATACAATGATGACAAACTGAAATAAATAATTATAAAAAACAGATTTTAGTTTCAAAACATTGAAATATTTTAATAATTTGTGGTAATAAAAAAAATATTTGGTATTTTCCTGTTATCCCGGACCCTGGACTTTTTGCCAGTTGCCAGACTTCAATCTTGATACAGAATATTTTTCGTTAAAACTAACGAAAATATCACGAATTAACCTAACCAATTATGAAGGGCGTACAGTTTACCTAACCGGGCATTCAAAACGTAAGGTAAGGTTAGGTTAAGTCGTGATATTTTCGTTAGTTTTAACGAAAATATTCTGTATCAAAATTGAAGTCTGGCAACTGGAAAAAGTCTAGTGTCCGGGATAACAGGAAAGTACCAAATATTCTTATTACGAGCAATTTCGATTTTTCTGAGCTAACCCAAGGTCAATCTTCAAGTCTTTTGTTTGTCTACTAAAATTAGTTTATATATATATATATATATATATATATGCGCCTCGGAGATGTAGTGGTTAGCGTCGTTGACTACGAATCCATCGGCCCTGGGTTCGAGACGCGGTGACGGCAGCCGGCGCGCAGCAAAACCCAGATGTTCATCCTTCCACACAATAAAGTGGTTGGTAGATAAATGGGTGACCTGGGTGGCCTAGTCACTAGTGGTTAAGACGCTGGGCTGCTGGTGGGGCGTGGTTCGGATTCCACGTTAAACTGTAGGTCTAAGGCGGAGTGACATGCTTAACTTTCATTAGAATGAACAATTCGGGCGGAACCAAGGTTTTATATATATATATATGTAGGAATGTGTTCGGGGTTGTTTAATCTCCTTCCCTTACCTAAAAAGAATCGTGATGGCGGGGACCCACAGCTTTACGTGCGATTCAACTACGGGTCGCTACATCATCCGACTGCCGAGGAAGGTCATCCATCCAACTGTTACCCATAACCATAGAAGTAGACTTTCTTTTATACTGTATAACTGAAATTCAAGGACACTACAAGTCCAACCCTTAATTCGAACCATCAACCTCCAGTTTGGTAGCCCAATTCCTTCTCCACTAGATTACACAAGGAGACAGGATGTAAAACTGTATAACGTATAATGAATAATTTACAATAATGAATAATAATGAATAATTTACAATAATGAATAATTCACAATAATGAATAATTCACAACAATGAATAATGAATAATAATGAATAATTCACAATAAATAATGAATAATAATGAATAATTCACAATAAATAATGAATAATAATGAATAATTCACAATAAATAATGAATAATAATGAATAATTCACAATAAATAATGAATAATAATGAATAATTCACAATAAATAATGAATAATAATGAATAATAATGAATAATTTACAATAATGAATAATTTACAATAATGAATAATTTACAACAATGAATAATTTACAACAATGAATAATTTACAACAATGAATAATTCACAATAAATAATGAATAATAATGAATAATTCACAATAAATAATGAATAATAATGAATAATTCACAATAAATAATGAATAATAATGAATAATTCACAATAAATAATGAATAATAATGAATAATTCACAATAAATAATGAATAATAATGAATAATTCACAATAAATAATGAATAATAATGAATAATTCACAATAAATAATGAATAATAATGAATAATTCACAATAAATAATGAATAATAATGAATAATTCACAATAAATAATGAATAATAATGAATAATTCACAATAAATAATGAATAATAATGAATAATTCACAATAAATAATGAATAATAATGAATAATTCACAATAAATAATAATGAATAATTTACAATAATGAATAATTTACAATAATTTACAATAATGAATAATAATGAATAATTTACAATAATGAATAATTTACAATAATGAATAATAATGAATAATTTACAATAATGAATAATTTACAATAATGAATAATAATGAATAATTTACAATAATGAATAATAATGAATAATTTACAATAATGAATAATAATGAATAATTTACAATAATGAATAATAATGAATAATTTAGAATAATGAATAATTTACAATAATGAATAATGAATAATTTACAATAATGAATAATGAATAATTTACAATAATGAATAATAATGAATAATTTACAATAATGAATAATAATGAATAATTTACAATAATGAATAATAATGAATAATTTACAATAATGAATAATAATGAATAATTTACAATAATGAATAAAATGAATAATTTACAATAATGAATAATAATGAATAATTTACAATAATGAATAATGAATAATTTACAATAATGAATAATGAATAATTTACAATAATGAATAATAATGAATAATTTACAATAATGAATAATAATGAATAATTTACAATAATGAATAATTTACAATAATGAATAATAATGAATAATTTACAATAATGAATAATTTACAATAATGAATAATAATGAATAATTTACAATAATGAATAATGAATAATAATGAATAATTTACAATAATGAATAATTTACAATAATGAATAATTTACAATAATGAATAATAATGAATAATTTACAATAATGAATAATAATGAATAATTTACAATAATGAATAATAATGAATAATTTACAATAATGAATAATTTACAATAATGAATAATTTACAATAATGAATAATTTACAATAATGAATAATTCACAATGAATAATTTACAATAATGAATAATTTACAATAATGAATAATTCACAATAATGAATAATTCACAATGAATAATTTACAATAATGAATAATTCACAATGAATAATTCACAATAATGAATAATTTACAATAATGAATAATTTACAATGAATAATTCACAATGAATAATGAATAATAATGAATAATTCACAATGAATAATGAATAATTCACAATGAATAATTCACAATGAATAATGAATAATAATGAATAATTCACAATGAATAATGAATAATTCACAATGAATAATAATGAATAATTCACAATGAATAATGAATAATAATGAATAATTCACAATGAATAATAATGAATAATTCACAATGAATAATGAATAATTCACTGAATAATTCAATGAATAATAATGAATAATAATGAATAATTCACAATGAATAATAATGAATAATAATGAATAATTCAATGAGTAATGAATAATAATGAATAATTCACAATGAATAATGAATAATAATGAATAATTCACAATGAATAATGAATAATAATGAATAATTCACAATGAATAATGAATAATGAATAATTCACAATGAATAATGAATAATAATGAATAATTCACAATGAATAATGAATAATAATGAATAATTCACAATGAATAATGAATAATAATGAATAATTCACAATGAATAATGAATAATAATGAATAATTCACAATGAATAATGAATAATAATGAATAATTCACAGTGAATAATTAATAATAATGAATAATTCACAGTGAATAATTAATAATAATGAATAATTCACAGTGAATAATTAATAATAATGAATAATTCACAGTGAATAATTAATAATAATGAATAATTCACAATGAATAATTAATAATAATGAATAATTCACAATGAATAATTAATAATAATGAATAATTCACAATGAATAATTAATAATAATGAATAATTCACAATGAATAATTAATAATAATGAATAATTCACAATGAATAATTAATAATAATTAATAATTCACAATGAATAATTAATAATAATGAATAATTCACAATGAATAATGAATAATAATGAATAATTCACAATGAATAATTAATAATAATGAATAATTCACAATGAATAATGAATAATAATGAATAATTCACAATGAATAATGAATAATAATGAATAATTCACAATGAATAATGAATAATTCACAATGAATAATGAATAATAATGAATAATTCACAATGAATAATGAATAATAATGAATAATTCACAATGAATAATGAATAATAATGAATAATTCACAATGAATAATGAATAATAATGAATAATTCACAATGAATAATGAATAATAATGAATAATTCACAATGAATAATGAATAATAATGAATAATTCACAATGAATAATGAATAATAATGAATAATTCACAATGAATAATGAATAATAATGAATAATTCACAATGAATAATGAATAATAATGAATAATCAATGAATAATGAATAATAATGAATGATTCAGAACGTATTGTAAGCTAAAAATAAAATTCTTCTGTAATTGGAAAATTCTCCAAAGCATCTTTACAACGCGCGTTGTGTCCACCCAATTGTAAAATGGAATATAGACCTATTGGTAATAATATATAAAATATTTCGCATATTTCTAACACAGGTTCGACGAAAAAAACTAATTAGTAATTTTGGGTGCTTTTGGGGAATTTTATTTCGCCGAAGTTGTTTCCACAAATGTACATCTACAAAATAATAAAATCTAATTATTTTTAACGTTAATTGGGCGTTTTATAAATTAAAATACTTTTAAAAGACTAAAAAAGTCTTTTGTACGAAAAAAATTATCCGATATTGTAAAATACTTTTAATAAAGTTTCTACAACTACAAAATTGGTACATTTAAGAAAAAACACGCCCAAATTGGCCTAATTGAAATTGGCCTTGAGAAAGGGCATAAAATTTGGTCTTATTGGCTTGATTTAAAGGCCAAATTTTGAAGTAAGTTTTCTATTTTTTTTTCCTCCCTTTTTTAAGGTAAACTTTTTCAAACTAAACGCACACACGCACACGCACGCACACACACACTAGTTTTATTGGTTATAATATATAAAATGCCTATCATCGATTTTATGATATATATATATATAATAATATATATATATAATCAGGGGGGAAAATTCTTAGTTAAAAAATAGGTTAGAAGAAATTAGGAAACTTTCCTAATTCGATTTGGAAAAAAATCCATCTTTTTCATTTGTACAAACCAGAGGGGTTTGACTGTTTATATATATATATATATATATATATATATATATATATTATTGCAGGAATATTACTAATAACAGAAATAATAGTATTATCAAGCATGATAGTAATATTACTAGAAATAACAATTGTAGCACTGAGAACTATCCTAAATTAGATACAAGACGAAATTATAGTCACGTCCCATCGGATGAACGTAACCTAACATCGATTACTTTTAATCCAACTTAATTTACCTAACCTAGCCTAACTGAATTTAACCCACAATAACATCGATTTTATGGCGAGTCGCTCAGATGGCGTTAGCCCAAATTAGGTCAACTGAGGTTATAAAAGTGTCATCATAATACAAATACTGATAATACTGATATTATTTGAGTCACCACTAATATTACAATACGAATACAGTAATGCCCCGATTTACGCGAGCCCCATTTGCGCGGTTTCGGATTAACGCGGTCCAAAAAATATTTTTTTTATATAAATAAACGCAACGATTGGGTTGCGTTTATTTACAAAAAAATTCAATATTTTTTGGACCGCGTTAATCCAAAACCGCGCAAATGTGGAGCGCTAAATGGGAGCTTACTCTACTATTATTATTTTAAATTATTGAACTCAATAATTTTATCGTCAATACAAACATTTTAATACAGAAGTTTATCCCTCAAATTAACATTCTTTAATTTTCTTTTGAAAATTAAGGTTAACTATAACAAAAGTAAATAAATATAACTTATTAATATTATTAATTAGTTAAAAATAAATATACAAAGATATTTTTCGGGTGTTTTCCTATGTTGCTATATTAATATATATATATATATATATATATATACACACACACACACACGATCGACGAAATAGGGAACGTTATTCGGTATACGTGACCGTGATCCACATTTACGCGATTTTACAGACAACCAATCGGCTGGCGGAACTATTTGCGCTCGCGTATATGTAAATACGTACAGGCGTTCTTCGACACAAAATTATATAATGTATTTATATTCTATTATTAATGTACGTGTATAATAAGCATTACGTACGTTCTATATAATTCTTGTATACAGACCTATAGTTTAATTGGACCTTTTCCAGTTTGTGTACCGTTTTTCATATAATTTATTTTTGCTTCTTTTCAGATCAAAAATGAGTTCTTGATAACCTAACCTAACCTAACCTAACCTAACCCACATCATAACTTTCTTCACTTGGGCACAGGATTTTTACTATGCTGTATGTAATGTACTGCAGAAAACGGTACGTAAACTGGAAAACGTCCGTTTAATTTCTGTTGTTAAAACTTCTTGAGCTGAACACGCTTATCTCCTATAATACATTATTTCTATGGGAAAATGTGATTCGATATAAACGATGGTTTCCATGAACGCAACTATCGCGTAAATAGAGGACTTACTGTGTGGTGTGTGTGTGTGTGTGAGAGAGAGAGAGAGAGAGAGAGAGAGAGAGAGGTTCTTTTGATGTCCTATAAAGAAATGTCTTTTCCTCCTTACACAGACTCCGTTTTATCCCACTTCCCTCCCAATCTCGCTCACACTGGATGCATACCTCTCCCCTCACACTTATTGGGGGTCAGTCACTGTTCGAAGAAGTTGTATATAACTTAGGCACCCCTTTATTGGGTCCTCGGATCTGGCACTCATATTTCGATTTTAATCGCTTTAAATAAATTATTTCCCTTCACTTTGAACGAGACGGATTGAGGGGAAATTTTAAACTTTCTTTTACCCTCTCTCTCTCTCTCTCTCTCTCTCTGAGATTAAATAGTTTATCGTATTATTTTACTATTCCTCAATAAGTAAATTAACGATATACAAATACACGACGCAACGCACGCGCACACACACACACACACACACACACACACACTTCAGTACCCGATTTTGATCGTAAACACAGATTGGGTCCCAGTTTATAAAAGGGAAAGTTTTGGCCTTTTTTGGCCTTTTCTTTTTTCATTTTGTTCTTTTTATATATCTTTCCTATGACAAGGTGTTAAGAATGGACCCTCGGACGCAGCCCGTCTCCCCTCGTTTTACGAGCGTCACCAGCCGTGTTCGTCTTTCCCCTTTCTTCCACTGACCTCTTTGTGTCTCATTTCCCCTCTACAGGGTCACCCACGATGGGGGGAGGGAAGAAGGAGCGGGAAGGGGGAGGGACAAAGGGTCAGTGTCACCCTGTGAAAAGGAGATTTTGATTGCGTGATTGTGTGCGTTCCAGCTTGTGTATGACTCTTGCGTGCGTTTAGGGTTGTGTGTGTGTGATCATTGTACAGTGTACACCGAAAACCAATTAACACTTCCCAAAGCCAAAAACTTTCTTTAATCGAATGAAATTTTCATCAAAACCTTTTCGTAAATCAAAAAAAAAAAAAAAACGAGGGACTTTCTATGCCGTAATGTGTACATACATATATATACAGGGTGTCCCATAAGTCCGGTCTCGTAGGAAAATTGATTTTAAATTAAAATTACAAAATTAATACATTAGAACTATAACAAATGTTCAAATTGATGTTTTCTTTCGAGACCATTTTTTTTTGGTTGCAGGTAGAATAACACTCAATGGCTAATATAGAAGTAAGTTACACTCGTGAGAAAAAGGCCTCCGCGGAATGTAACCAGCGTAACTCGCTTCCATATTAACTAATGCGTGTTGTTCTACCTGCAACATAAAAAGGTCCCAAAACAAGACAGCAATTTGAACATTTTCCTCTCTCGTATTGTTCATTTGAAATGACAAACAATTCTCAGGGAAAGGCTATGGGAAGCCATCGTTGGTACTGGAGGAGTCACACTAAATATTGAATGCTGGTCTGTGGTATACGTATACTTTAGCGTCAGAAATTATTTATACGTTTAATACAAACAAAAAATACCTAAGCCTCAATATAATTTTAGTAAAAGTATTAAAAAGATATTACAACTGATGAATGCGCCATGTTGACGACGTAGCTTCTTCTTTGCCCGGTTAGGTCATACGCCCTTGACGAGTAGTTAGGTTAAGTCGTGATATTTTCGTTCAAACTAACGAAAATATCACGACTTAACCTAACCAATTGTCAAGGGCGTACAGTTGACCTAACCGGGCATTCAATTAACCTAACCGGCCATTATATCCCATAGAATGAATTTTGTTTTATTTGTCCATTAAATTTTTTTTTAATGTAATTGAACTAATATTTGTCTTCATGATTCCCCCTTTTATAGTCCCCCTTGACCCCCGATTCGTCCCCAAAGATAGTAAAGTCATTTCAGGTCAGGTCAGCGCAAATTCAAGTCAGGTCAGGTTACTTCAGCGCAAATTCTTTTGTAGACTGAAGATATTTTTGTAGACCGCACGCTATAGTAGCACCTCGTCAAGGACGTACAGTTGACCTAACCGGGCAAAGAAGCTACGTCGTCAACATGGCGCATTTATCAGTTGTAATATAGTTTTAATAGTTATATTGAGGTTTACATATTTTTTGTTGATATTAAACGTACAAATAATTTCCGACGCTAAAGTATATGTATACCCTGGTTTGTCTTTGTAAATTATTGTTTTATAGAATTTATTTCCACTGTATCTTGTATTCTGTAATCTGAGTTATGTATTAAACTAGAATGTGTGATTGTATTTCTGCTTTTTTGTTTACAATTATATCTAGATTCAGACTAATATATATATATATATATAAAAACCAACATGGGTTTCGGTCAGGCAGATCATGCCTATCCCAACTAATGGAACACTACAACATTACTGATGCACTTGAAAGTAATGAAAACTATGATGTAATATACACAGACTTTGCCAAAGCGTTCGACAAGTGTGACCATGGAATCATAATACATAAACTGAAATATATGGGAATAACAGGAAAAGTAGGGAAATGGATATATAATTTCCTTAGTGAGCGGCGGCAAGTCGTTACAGTACAAGGAGTATCTTAATCAGAGGTCCTCAGCTCAGTACCACAAGGAACAGTAATAGTTCCACTACTCTTTATAATCATGCTAACTGACATAGATGAGGACGTTACCAGAGACAGCACAGTAACATCCTTCGCTGATGACACAAAGATCAGTAGAAAAATAAGAAAGCCAGAAGATATAGGAACTCTACAAACCGACATGAACAGAATCTACAAGTGGACGGAAGACAACAATATGAAGTTTAACACCGAGAAATTTCAGCTATTACGGTACGGAAAAAGAGAACCTAAAATCCATGGAATTTATACCCCAAATGGACAGAAATTCAGAGAAATTCTAGAGCAAAAGATTTAGGGGTTGTAATGACTGATGATACGAAATCTGAAACACAAAATAAGATAGCAGTAAACAGAGCAAAGAGAATAATGAAGCAGATATTGAAAACCTTTAAACGAAGGGATAAGAATGTAATGATTCCTCTACTGAAAACACTGATCATACCCAAATTGGAATACTACTCGGTCCTAACATCCCCATATAAAAAAAGACATTAGACAGCTAGAAGGGATTCAGAGAAGCTTCACAGCCAAGATCAAGGGATGCAAAGAACTAAATTACTGGGAAAGGTTACACGAATTAAACCTATATTCACTGGAAAGGAGAAGAGAGAGAGAGAGACCATTATTTACACTTGGAAAATAATGGAGAAACTAGTCCCTAATCTTACTCTGAACCCTGTAACCCCCAAACAACGGTGGAAGGTAGAAATAGAAGACTGTGTCGTGTTCCTAAATTAAAGGCGAGACAGGGAACATCCTTAACCCTGAAAGAAAAGTGTTTTGTTGTGAGAGGATCAAAACTATTTAATCAGCTGCCCAAAGACCTAAGAAACACGAGTAGTGTTGCGGTGGACATCTTCAAAGGAAGATTAGACGCCTGGCTCGGAACAATCCCCGATGAGCCGGGCGTACCTCGCTATGTGAGGTGGAGAGTACAAGAAACCAACTCGTTACTTCACCAGGCAAACTCAAGAGGAGGGGGCGACAAGCTTGACCTTGTGAAATGAGAAATCATCGCGCGGAACCTTTGAAAGGTATATGTATGTACAGGGTGTCCCATAAGTCCGGTCTCATAGGAAAACTTATTTTAAATAAAATTTACAAGAGTAATACATTAGAACTAAAAAGTGTTGAACTGATGTTTTGTTTTGGGACCTTTTTTTTTTGTTGCAGGTAGAATAACAGGCAGTGGTTAATATGGAAGCGAGTTACACTCATGAGGAAAAAGTCTCCGCCTTTAAAGGCTTTTTAAAGGGCTTTTAAAATTAGTAATAGGTCAAGCTCCAAATCATTAGGCTAAACACACAAAACATTCTCATTGTGTCTGAGCCAAGTAAAACCGATAAAACTAAGAATGACATGTATATAAAAGCCTATTTAATAAATAACTGGGTGTAAAGACATCTCAAAATAAGACTCAATGACCCCTGTACTAGACCCAAACATTTGCCGATAAAAAGAACTAATAAAAGTAAGAAAAAAAACCAAGGTTTTACAAAAAAAGAAAAAAAAAATCTTGAGGGTTGCATGGTCATGTTGTTAGAAGTTCCTTTAATGAATTATTTTACATCTGGCTTTGATTTTTTTGCTTATCGTCGTACATCTGCCAAGTGTGTGGTTTGTATGTAGTTTGGTTTTTGTGTTTCAGTCAAAGTTTACGTGTCTTCCACTCGTGTGGTATTTATTTATCTTGATTTGAGATAGTAAAATCGTTCTCTGGTTTTTACTTACTCGCCCCTTTTCTTATTGTAGACTTGCAACGACGTTATAGGTTTCAACTCGAAGCATTGTTTACAATTTTAAGGTATGAAATTTTGGTTTTTAATTTACACACACACACACACACACACACACACACACCACACAAATAAAAAAATATTATAAAATCCAATAACCCGCTGCCGAAAGGTATATATCGCATATATCCTGCAATACAGGAATGGAAGTTGGGTTGGGAAACCATCGTTCTTTCTTTCTCGTCACTAAGAGCAAGGATAACCTCTCGGACGTGGGCGACTCGCCTGCCCGGGCCGTCCATGGGTGTGGAATGCAAAGGGGATAAATGATGAGCAAAAGAGAACAGAAGTGGTGTAGCTAGGTTTTTTTTTAGTTTTCATTGAACTATCAAATAATAAAATAAAATTTTTTGGTTGTTAAATTTCAATTACTGGAAAGTAATCCGATAAAAAAAGTATATCAATATAAAATCAACAGACGAAGGCATTTACGCGAACTATGGTTCATACAGTCTATCTACTCTAAACCACTGATAATAAAAAAAAACTCAAAATAACATCTGACTGGAACCTATTCAGCCTTGAAGTAGAAAGAAAAACAAATAACCTGAATAATTAAAGTTTATCTCCAGTATATGATAGAGAAAACAATTAAGATAAGTTTAAATAAGTTACTATCAAAACCAGTGGCGTAAACTAGGCATACGCATTATACGCACGTGCGTACAATTAAAAAAAACAAATTTCGCGACCGGTTTCCGGATCACTTATTCATTTATATTCGTATTACTGTATTGAGAATCCCTACGTCTCAGTTCTACCATTTGTACACTATGCTTATACGTGTTTATACGCACAACTTTAGTACCGTAAGCAAAACATTCTCACAAGAGCGGTTAGTGCGTGCCTTATCCCAAGACAAAGCCCGTGTCGCTAGTTCTTGTTACAGCAATAGGTGAGAATTTACTTATATCAATTCACGGATGCGTATTAATGGTAATATGCGAGAACGCGAAATATTGCAATTAACATTGATCTACATATTGGTATTAATTATTGCATATTGGTTTTTATATAGGGTAACTGATAATAATTGCACAATACCCAAAAGTGTACGAATCGGCTTTTAATATTTGCTTCAGAATTATTATTAAAATTTCAAATTAAATCTAGTATTCATTTGTGTATTTATTTTTTTATCTACTTATTTATTTATCTATTTATTTTAGTATTTATTTATTTTGTTTATAAATAACTAGTCTTAATACACTTACTTGTAACGCCACATTCACTTTCGATTTTCTACGACCTCTTGCGTATAGTTTTGGGGTGTTTGGCTACGCCAATGCAAAACAACTTATTATAAATCTGAAACTTTAGATGGAATCAAATTTGAAGAATCAAAACTTCAACGCATAAAAAGTCACATTAAAATTTTTAAAAATTAACGTACAAACCCAAACCCCCCAAACCTATTAAAAACCAAGAAAAATGTCTTAGTAATTCTCCATTTGAGAAAAAATGGAACAACGCAACAACGCAAAAACAAACCAAGCAAGACGTATTAACACATAAAAAATCAACACTGAAAATTACAAACCAATGAAATCTTAAATAATTTAGAAATTCTACAAAAAATTGATTGAGTTCAGGATTTACAAATATCTGAATAATTTTTTTTAATTAAGAAATTAAAACCAGAAATTAATATTAAACATAATAATGGAATGTTAAATTTTGTAAACATCTTCCATTGAAATATAAGTTTAGTAACTAAATCAAACGAGATATTTGCAATTTTAAATTCTATATTTTTGTGTAAATATGATTAGCTTCACATAAAATTAACTCCTTTTATTTAGTTGTACTTCAATGGTATTTTTATTCAAAATTTAAAAAAAAAGATATGCCATTTCCTTGACAATGTCTGAAGTGTGCAAACGAAACGTTGTATTGAAAATGAACAAAGCAGTAACTTTGTTTTATGCAAGAATAGTCCTCAACAAGATTTGTTTGCTTGAAAGCAATATTTTTCGAACTTTAGAAAAGGTCTAAAAAATATTATCATCATTATTACAGTTTGCAATCACAAGATATAATCAATGACAGTGGACTGGGGACGTTCCTGGTCAGATACATACTCGGTTATGTCAATTTTAAATTCCATTTGATAAAGACTCTGCGTTTGTGTTTAATTGCATTTATGTGAGATAAATAACGCGCAGATATATGAAGCCCTGCTTGGAAGAAGTGGCTAAACGACAAAAGTAAAAAACTCCAGAAAACGCAATTAAAGTTGTACCAGTTTGAAAGTTGCCATAATTTTTGGAAAATTTGAAAAATTGTACGAGTAGACAGATGAAGGAACTGAGATTTTGAAGCATTGGAAGCCACAAGGTTTTCCCTGCCCCACTCAGAGATAGTAGAAAGATCAGAAGTCAGGTACACCATAACCATCCCACGCGAAGAAATGGAGTGACTGTTGAGAAGGAAGCTTTGTGAAGCGGGTAGAGAAGTGAAGGGTGGAATAATCACCACTGGAGTGGATATTTATTTTAATAAATAAAAGGAGGAGAGTGGGTAACAGGGCAGAGCCCTTAGGAACACCACTATCAATAGCTTTAGGAAAAGAACAGTGGCCATCTACAACCACAGCTATAGATCGTCCAGAAAAGAAATCAGAGATGAAGGCACAGATAGAAAGATAGTAACCGAAGGAGGGCAGTTTGGAAATTAAGGATTTGTGCCAGACTCCATGAAAAGTTTTTGAATGTCGTGAGTAATAGAAAAGGTTCCACCGAAATCCCGAAAGGAGGAGGACCAAGAGTCAGAGAGATATGCGAGACGATCACCAGTAGAGTGTCCTTTGCAGAATCCATACTGTCGATCTAAAAAAGATTGTGAGGAGAAGGGTGAATGAAAAGAGTACTTCCAGCAGGACTGAAAAGTACCAGAGTAAAGACAAAGGCGAAAGAGTTTACTTAGCAGAGTGTCAGCACAGAAGCATAGTTCTTGAGAACAACAGGAAGGACCCCATCAGGACCGTACGCCTTCCCAGATAAGGCAGGTTATGCTAGGTTAAATTAACCAATGTTTGGTTAGTTTCGGTTAGGCTATATTGGCGAGTACATCACTCTTTAATGACTTAACAGGAAACACCCTTCGAGCCCTCAGTCGCGCTCAAAACCTTTATCACGCGAGTTCACGCACTTCTCGGTTCGATGCTACTAAGATTAGTTTGGTTAATTATTGTTTTAAATACAGTAGATGGGTTTTTAAGAGTCGGTACCTCGCTTGTGTGTGTGTGTATATAGATGCACACAACTATGTACTTTATATTTTAGTTTAAATTTTATTATGTACATAAACTCCTCTACATTAGGATTCCCCATATTTTATTCAACGCCGCCTTCATACTGAAGTCAATCCTTGACGCTTCTCCTCCATTATTTCAACTGCAAATGGCTCGTAATGGAGTGTAATTTATTGGTATAATAATCAGTGTGAGGTTGCATTGAAAATGACGGTTTCATTTATTAGTGTACTATTGTACAATAGTACAGTACATACCATATTTAGTGAAGAAAATTATCAATAATATCCAGATTTTCACTTATTTTTTCTTTGCTAACAGCCTTTTCGCCCCCCTCCCTTCAGTAGATCATGTGGCCACACATGGCTTTACAGTGTATATATATATATAATATATATATATATATATATATATATATATATAAGAAAACTACAATATATAAGAAAACTACAATAACCATAGACTGACTTCAACACAAAAACTAAAACAAAGCGTGGAGCACCAAGGAGCAGGGCCGGATTAAGACCTTTAGAGGCCCTAAGCACTTAAAAGATTTTGGGTGCCCCATATACGTATATGTAATTCAAAATATAAAACAAAAATAAACCATAAAATAAAATTTTATTTTTGAAATGAAACAAAACTTACAGTAAGATGGAAAATAATGTTTATTTTGTATACTTCCACTTCATTTATATTTGAAAAGTTTTCTCCTACTTTTTTTAATTGCAAAGTCTTTGATCAGATCCTCAAACTAATCTTACGTAACACATCTGCTTCTATACTTAGTAGAGATAAGGCATCCAGCCTGCCTTGTTGCATAGTTGTTCTGTTGGTATTTTTAATATACTTCAACTGAGAAAATGAACGATCAGCTGAGCAATTTATGACCATTAATGTTAAAATATACGAAAGGCAATTTCTACATTTGGGAAGGCACACTCAATATTGTCTTCTACAATTATTTTGTAAAGTTCAGCATGACTGAATCTTGTTTTTACATTTACTATAGCACACGAAAATATTTAATCTATGTATTTTTAATATGGCGCTCAAAGATTTGATATAAACAAAATAATAACGCAAAGCGTAAAGTGTGTGATTACAACGAAATATATTTATTCTCTCAAAAGGGTTGTTGTTCACTACAAATTCAAACAATGAAAAAAAATAAATACTATATCTGAATATATATAATTCAGTTTTCAACAGCTTATAGGCTATAAGCCGCGATTATAATAGTATAATAAATCCATGGTAAATCCGACAATGGAAAATTTCTGTGGTGCCCCCCTTCCCTTGATGCCCTAAGCACGGGCTTATTTTGCTTAATGGTTTATCCGGCCCTGCCAAGGAGGGTTCGTCCCCGCGTCGCAAGAGAACGTCTCGAGTACGACACTTTACCCACTAGACTATCCAGAAAACCCCAAACCTTTCCTTTCAAGTGCAGTCTTTGAGTGTGTCTCATTTTATCATTTGCTCTATCAGGAATGCAATAATCAGTCCTTCGGCAAATTGTATAATAATAAAATAGTGCAGTAACCGTAAATTGATTTTAATATGAGGACGAATAGTAACTATTGAATGTTAACTATTGCATTTCTGAAAAAACAAAAGATAAAATGACTCAAAAGCTACAATTCAAAAGAAATATTTTGGTTTCATGGTTGGATTAGTGGTAAGGAACATCGTCGGGACGTGACTTATACCAGACGAAGACGAAACTTCCTCTGTGATGCCCGTTTTACTTCATTGTCTTCGTATTGTGTGTGTGTGTGTGTGTGTGTGTTCCCCGGCCAACAAAAGGCATCGAATTCTCTTTTGCGATCGTCACTTGTCTTTCGCTGTCGAAAAACGGAAGTTTCCGTCACTTATATTTTGGCGCCAATGGCCGTAAATAAGATGCCGGCGACACTCGACCCAAAATGGCTATTCGATACACATTCATTGTTTATGATAATGTTTTTTATTTGTTTATTTTTATTTTTATTTTTTTATGAGAAACGCCATTTCCGGATGGATTATCTTTTTTCTTGTGTGGCTCTTATACGTCGAAGGTCGATATATTTTCGTTAAGTTTATTTATACATTTCAGAAGTTTGATTATTATTATATATATATATATATATATATATATATATATATATATATATATATATATATATATATATATATATATATATATATATATATATATATATGAAAATTATTTCACGAAAGTGACACGTGAAAAATATTTGAAGGAAACAGAGTGGTGCTCAAGCGCTTTCGTCTAATGACATCTTCAGGAACACTGAAGTAAATAAAGCGTTCAAAACTATATATAGGTTACCAAAAAAATATTATATATACAGGGCGTCCCAAAAAAATGTATACACACTTTAACAGCTGATAGCTCAATTGATGTTTCTTTCTTTCCAAGTTAAACCCATTAGAATTAATAATGGCAGTCAGACTAAGCTTTGAACAAAGGAAATTCATTCTAAAATGCTACTGGAAGTGTGAAAACGCAGTTGAAGTGCAAAGACAGTTTAGGAGGGAGTTTCAAACAGATCCACCAACGCGACTTACCATCACTCGAATTAGAGATAAGTTTGAAGCCGATGGAACTGTTCAGAATGTCCACAAGAAGCGTTCCGGAAGACCACGGACATCGACAAGCCCCACAAAGCAAGAAAGAGTACTGGAAACGTATCACCAAAGTCCAAGAAAATCTGTGCGGCAAGCGAGTCGTGAGGTAGGAATCTCAGAATCGTCTGTCCAACGCATTTTGAAGCGCTGTCAATGGAAAAGTTACATTCCAAGATTAGTCCATGCTATTAATGAAGATGATCCGGACCGAAGAGTGGAGTATTGCGAGTGGTACTTGGCACGATGTGGATGTGGATTGGACGAAGGGGTTTCGTAGAATACCCTCCGCGTTCACCAGACCTCACACCACTAGACTTTTTTTATGGGGATACTTAAAAGACAAAGTCTACGCTATAAAACCTGCAACAGTCGCTGAATTGAGAGCAGCCATTGAACGAGAATGCACACAAATACCAAACGAAATGTTTCGTGATGTTTGCGATTCCATTGCTTCGCGTTATCAGCAGTGCCTGGACCAGAACGGACGTCAGTTTGAAAACAGGCGTTGACAAAACAATTAAATAATGTCTGTAGATTCTATTACATTTTGAAAATGAAATGTATTTTAATAAACACTGCCTTTATAAGTATTTAAAGTGTGTATACATTTTTTTGGGACGCCCTGTATATATATATATATATATAGTAAATATAGAAATAAAAATTGTGGGAGGAGCATACAAATTTGTATGGAAAACTACCAATTTTAGCACTTTGCCCGAATTCAACACAAGATCAAATGGATTGTTTACAACCAATTTTATAGATAATGCCTGAATGATATATAGGTCACCAAAAAAATAAATAAATAAATAAATAAAAAATAAAAATACATTGAAAAATAAAAATTGTAAGAGGAGCATACAAATTTATAAGAGAAAATTACCTTCTTGTCTAAACCCGTTCTAAACGAATTCAAAACAACGGGATCGAGTTGAAAAAGACCTTTGCTCATGTTAAAGTTATTTGTAAGTTGGATAATAGCAGACTCAAGAATATTTCTATTAACAATGTTGCTAGAGTGAAACAAAACTGAAGCATTATTCCAATCAATACAATGGGATAACTCTGACAAATGGATAAAAAGGGCACTGGACGACTGTCCCGTTCCAACGGAATATTGATGCTGTTTTACACGCGTCTGCAAATCCTTTCCCGTCTGACCAATGTAGAATGAATCACATTGTTTACAACCAATTTTATAGATAATGCCTGAATTATTGGTAGGGCTATTTTTTACTAGGATATTTTTCACAATATTGTTATATGAAAATACTATATTAATATCCAAAAGTTTAAGTACATTAGCAATGCTTAAAAAGCCTGGGAAAAATGGAAGTACTAAAATATTCTTGACAAAGAATATTTTAGTACTTCCATTTTTCCTGGGCTTTTTAGGCATTGCTAATGTACTTAAACTTTTGGATATTAATGTAGTATTTTCATATAACTATTGTAAAAAATAGTCCTCCTCAGCTTCCAGCCTCCAAGCAGAATGTAACTACCTCCCTCTCACCCACCGACGGGGTCTGCTCCTCATGAGGACCTACCTTCGCGCGCAGAGGCTGCCCTCCTCACTTCTGTGCGCGGCAATTTTAGAACCTCCACCCCAGGGTCAGAGCTGGCACTTCATGGAAGCGGTCCGCTCTTTCCTGGATCTTTCCAACATGCCCCCTCTCTGTCACTCCTATCTCGTATCATATCCATCCTCTCTGGCTCCTCACCCCTATCAAGTTTTGCAGGGACTTATGTGCCCTGCCGAAAGCTACCACGACCGCTACAGTATACAAGTCGCTCTTCCAGGAACACGTAACCCAACACCCGAACGCTGTCCCCATCTATACGGATGGTTCCCGATCAGAGGCTGATGCGGCTGCTTCAGCGGTGATGGTGACCCAACCGCTCTCTAGAACCGTTCCCCTTCCTTGTGAGGCCTCTTGTCTTTTCAGCTGAACTCTTCGCTATTCTGGAAGCCCTCGACATTATAAGCACCCACTCCGACAACTCCTATGTCATCTACTCAGATTCCCAAAGCGCACTGCTTTCCCTTGAAAAATTGAACCCCCCTCATTCACTTGTTTGCACCATCCAATAAACCTTCCACTCCTTAACGACATCCCAACACAAGACGGTCACCTTCTGCTGGGTCCCGGCACATGTTGGTATCGGGGTAATGAGGAGGCGGACCTTAAGGCGAAGTCAGCTTGCTCGCTGCCAGTTTCCACTCGGCCCCTCCCTTTCACAGATTTTTTCCCGACTCTTCACTCCCACTTCCGTTCCATCTGGCAACGGGAATGGGATCAGGTTCTAAACAACAAACTCCAGCGGATAAAACCTCAGCTTGGATATTGGGCTTCCTCGTTCCATAGGTCCCGTCATAAGGAAGTGGTTCTAGCCCGTCTCCGCTTCGGGCACACACGTAGCACACACGGTCACCTCATGGCTAAATTGCCGGCCCTGCTCTGCCCTACCTGCAATACCCCTATCACTGTCGTCCACCTCCTGGTCGAATGCCCGAATCTGTCTGACCTCCGCCACAGCTGTTTCCCCTACCTGTCTCGTATCCCCACGTCCGAACGCCTCCAGTTCATACTCGCCGAAGGCCCCCACTTCTCAGCGGAAGCGATTTTCTCATACCTCACCCGCTCTCAACTACTTCACCGCATCTAAATTCATACCCCCCCCCCTACTTCCCATATATCTAATAACTGAACCTTTTCATTCCCTCAGTCCAATACTTCCATCCCAGCGACACTACCCACCCTCTGTCTCGCCGAGATATGTACCACTCTAGGTGCGAATCGGCGGTTAAGCAACTAAAATATTTATATAATGTAAAGAACGACGTTTGTGTAGAAGTGTGTTCCGCACAAGATGAGGAGGGAGAACGAGCAAATGAAAAATGAGGTACTTCCCAGGAATCGAACCCGGGATCATCCAATTGCAATTGGATGATCCCGGGTTCGATTCCTGGGAGGTACCTCATTTTTCATTTGCTCGTTCTCCCTCCTCATCTTGTGCGGAACACTCTTCTACAGAAGCGTCGTTCTTTACATTAATTATACTGTGTGTTGTTTGCAGTTAAAATGTGTGTGTGTGTGTGTGTGTGTGTGTGTGTATATATATATATATATATATCACATTTAAACACGTGAAATGAATGAATGATGCAAACCCATAAGGAAAACGAAAAGAATATCTCAAGGCCTTTCATGTATTCAGCAGTACACTTCGTCAGGCAATGACTCCCTGACAAGGTATACTGCTGGGTTAATCTTAAGGACATGTCATCACCTGCATTTCGAAAAATAACTAAATGGTCATAATCTACATAACAGTATAACACTTTTTTCAAGAGTACTGTTTTTTGTGTAAATACGTTATAAGCAAGTTATTGCAGGTGATGACATTTCCCTAAGATTTACCTACTGCTGAATACACGAAAGACCTGGGAATCATTATTTCATTTTCCTTGTGGATTTGCATTTTATATATATATATATATATATATATATATATATATATTTATATATACAGGGGCGGATTAACTTAAGCTAATTTTATATTGAGGAGCCCATTTCTATAGTTTTATTAATGATACATGTACACTGTACAGTACATAGTCATATTACATTTACACGAATTATATGTACTGTGCTTAGTCTAATTGAGAAACAAACTTAAAAGAACCTTAATACAGTGTATTTTGCCGTTTGCCAAAACCAAACAGTAATAATCAAACTTTACTTTAGTTTAGGGCGTATAAAACCTAAAATAAAACAGGGAATTTGTCAGTTTGTGTACTCTGTCATATTCTCTCAAAGAAGTTTGCGAAATCTCGAATTATATCATTAAAACTCAGTTGATTGGTGGCCCCCCTCAAGTATGGGGGCCTGATGCTCCAGCCTCAATGTTAGTCCGCCACTATACAGGGTGATTCAAAAGTCAGGTTACATAGGGATATACTGTATTATGTAATGATACAGGGGAATAGTCACATCACATGTTCGATATGGCCAGTGGCCACCGTTAACGGCAATGCACTTGTGCAGCCAGCTAGGAATATCACATCAATACGCTCCTCCTTCGATAACATCTCATAACTCATTTACCTGCAAAGAAACAGAAAAGCCCTATGTAACCTGACTTTTTAATCACCCTGTATAATATATATATATATATATATATATATCATTAAATAATAATAAAATAATAATAAAATAATATAAAAAATATAAATATAAAAATATAAAAAAAACATTAATTATATAAGTGCACAGTGACTTTCCGAACACCCTGTATATACTGTTATATATGAAGAAGGAAAGCACTCTTCAGGAAAACGTAAATTCTTTTCTTAACACCAATACAGTTTCGGCTCCTCGCGAGCCCTTCTCAACTAGAAGGGATTCAGAGAAACTTCACAGCCAAGATCAAGGGGGTGCAAAGAACTAAATTACTGGGAAAGGTTACGCGAATTAAACCTATATTCACCGGAAAGGAGAAGAGAGAGAGACACCATTATTTACACTTGGAAAATAATGGAGAAACTAGTCCCTAATCTTACTCTGAACCCTGTAACTCCCCAAACAACGGTGGAAAGTAGAAAAGGAAGACTGTGTCGTGTTCCCAAATTAAAGGCGAGACAGGGAACATCCTTAACCCTGAAAGAAAATAGTTTTGTTGCGAGAGGACCAAAACTGTTTAATCACCTGCCCAAAGACCTAAGGAACACGAGTGGTGTTGCAGTGGACATTTTCAAAAGAAGATTAGACGCCTGACTCAGAACAATCTCCGATGAGCCGGGCGTACCTGGCTATGCGAGGTTGAGAGTACAAGGAACGAACTCACTACTTCACCAGGCCAACTGGAGAGGAGGGACGATAAGCTTGTCCTTCTTGAAATGAGGAATCATCGCGCGGAACATTTGAAAGGTTTATATATATATATATATATATATATATTATATATATATATACATATATATATATATATATAAAATTTATATATATATGGTTGAATTTCACAATTAAACACGTGAAATGAATGAATGCTGCAATTCCACAAGGAAAAAGAAAAAACATTTCTTTTTCCTTGTGGATTTGCAGTATATATATATGTATATATATTATATACACAAACTCAGAATGGTTCCCTGAGAACATTATATGTTAAACACAGACCGTGCATGGAACAAGGAACTCTTCTGGGAAAATTAAATCCACTATAGTCCGAATAAGTAATGGTAAATGACAAATACCATAGTTTTTTTCCTTTTTCATGATTTTACTAAAGCCCGACGTGGGCAACGGGTCTCTCGCAAAGAGATCCCATAAATATAGCTTCCCTCACCAGCTATCTGCAAAGCAGACAGGATCCAGCTTTGGGACGTGGATCTAGGGTTTAAAGCAAGCCTAGATCCCTACACTCAGAACCTCTATATAAGTAAAAGACTCGTTGCATTCACGTCGTGTTGAATAAATCAAAGAAAAAGGGGGTAACTATTGTATTTTTAGCCAAAAAAACCAAAACTTAAACCTCAACCGGGACATTGAGCGTCCACTTTTCAAGGCACCATTCTGAGTTTGTGTATACTAAACGGACGTGTTTCGTGCCTTGAAAAGTGGACGCTCAATGTCCCGGTTGAGGTTTAAGTTTTGGTTTTTTTGGCTAAAAATACAATAGTTACCCCCTTTTTCTTTGATTTATTCAACACGACGTGAATGCAACGAGTCTTTTACTTATATAGAGGTTCTGAGTGTAGGGATCTAGGCTTGCTTTAAACCCTAGATCCACGTCCCAAAGCTGGATCCTGTCTGCTTTGCAGATAGCTGGTGAGGGAAGCTATACTGTATTTATGGGATCTCTTTGCGAGAGACCCGTTGCCCACGTCGGGCTAAAATCATGAAAAAGGAAAAAAACTATGGTATTTGTCATTTACCATTACTTATTCGGACTATAGTGGATTTAATTTTCCCAGAAGAGTTCCTTGTTCCATGCACGGTCTGTGTTTAACATATATATATATATATAATGGACTATAGTCTGCCAATAAACCTTTTCATTTTCAATAATGTTTATGCTTGAAACACTCGTTTTCTATATCAAACGAAAGAAAACGTTTGAACACTATCTATAATATTAAAATTTAATACTTTTGTCTTGAACAATCGTGAGTTTGGGAGTTATGTTTGCTATCCGAATTAAAGAGTTTCCTTTAGTATATTTTGAGTAGGATTGAAAATAAGACTAAGAACAAAATACTAAGTAATAAATAATACTAAGAACGAATTAAATAAGGGAAGGAAAAGTGGAGCTGTTTTTTTTAGCCCTTCTAAAAACTCTGAAATGGAGCATTTATACGTTAGGGTTAAACGGTTAGAGCCTAGGCCAGTGGTGGCGAACCTTTTTTGCTGGCGGGTAATCTTTGTTACTTTTGATTTAAAAAAAACTAAATTGGGTCACAGTAACTTGTTTACTTACTATTTTTAGTGAGAAACTTGTTGGATTTTAGCTGCTAATATTTTCATCCGAGGTTTATATTTAGTTGTCTTTAGTCTCACACATGCAGCACTCATATCTGTGCCAAGGCGATTCCTAGTGGTGGATTTGACGAAATTCATGGAGGAAAACAACTGTTCACATGAATAAGATGAACCAAACATTGTTAGCAGAGCTTAATGCTAGATTTTTCATTGATGCAAAAGAATTTGGTAAAGCGTTCCATTCTACAAGAATAAGATTATCTACTCTTTCCATTGATTGTGTTCTCTGGTTACACCCAAAATTGACGACTCGAATTCCTTTTCTTGTAACTTCAGATTAAGATCAGTAAATTTAGTCTTCCATACTGCACTTTCTTGGAAGTCGGCTAATTCCATTTCTAAATTACCAACGTCAAGCCAATGAAAAGCTGATAACTGAAGATCTTCAAACTGAATAGTATGGGGGAATTGGATGAATTGTAAGTTGTCATACACACACACACACACACACACACACACACGACGTTTTTAAACGTATACTATGTTTTTGAGGTGACGTGTATGTATATATATATGTATATAGTCTAAAAGTCACTAAAGGGTAAATATCACTAAATCTAAGCTGAATGGCAAGAGCAAGTCATAAACGAACCAACGCGGCTGTTCGTATTGCTTTGGTCTGGCCCAGACATGTTTTTTCCTATCTGACCTAATCTTTGGTGCTGAGTATAAATTAGGTGATGAATCTAAGGTGACAAATCGGGTAGGAAGTTGTTCGTACTTAAGTATAGTTACGGGTAATGTCTATAGCTTCTAAATTGGTAATGTAAGAGAGAGTTAGGTAGTGTTGAAAAAAGTGGTTAGAAATAACCGCATATATTTCCAAATAAAATATAAACAAAATAAATTAAAATAAAAACCCTCGTTTCTAACCAACTAGTGAAGTTGGGTTTCCCTAATTAACAAAAAGAAGGAAAAAAAAAAGTTTCTGGGACAAAGAAAAACGGAGCTTTGGCCAGTCTTGAAAATTTTTGACCGCATGAAGCGGGCCCTTTTTTCTCAAAAAAAAAATTAAAATGCTCGTGGTTACCCAAACCGGGAAACTGAGTCAACCTTCAAACCTAACAACCTTTAATTAAACCTTATCCTTAATTAATAACCACTGCAATTAATCAAAAACCATGTTTAACTAAATAGAGGCCTATCAGAACTAGGTGTAAGTAAGTTAAAGAAAATAACTAAGGTAAGAGAAAAACTAGGTACCTAGACGAAACTCGAACCGGGCTACAACGGCCCTAACTCAATAATTAAATGGCTGTTATCGCCCCTATTAAAACCTAAAGGCAATATAGCCCTAACTTAACTTAAATAAAACCTTCAAAACCTTAAACCTTTAAAACCAAAAACTTAAGGGCAATCCAGCCCTCGCCTAACTTAACCTGCAAAACCTAGGTCTGGGAAATAGCCCCTACAAATAAATAACCTAGCAGTGTGTTAAACAATAACCTAAAACTTAACAACTAAAATTAAAACCTGGAAACTAAATGAAACTTATGAATCAGTTAGAAACTGAAAGGGTAACGTTCAACTGGCAACTTCATTTTTGGTAAGTCTAAATTAATTTTGATGAATTTAGCTTCACCATAGTTAGTAATCTGGCTGCTGACCAAATTTAACCTGAAAACCACTGCAACCTACAGTGAAAAAGTCTGTAGCTGTGTTGACAGTGTCTAAATAGGCCATTATTATTTCTATAATTACCGTGTCTATTTAAAGTAAACTTAATCTAATATTACCCCAAAATAAAAATAATCTCTCAAGCTAAATAAAATAAATTCTAAATAATAAATTTTTCAATATGGCGGCCCCGGGTGGGCAGTCGAGAAGTTAGTTACCCTTTTTTGTTTTATTTCTGATACAATAGTTTTAAATCCAGTGAATTAAATTTTTTACACAACCTAAACAAACCTAGCCTAACCTGGCTGAACCTAAAAAGCAAACCTAGCCTAACCTGGCTGAACCTACAAACCTAGCCTAACCTGGCTGAACCTAAAAGCAAACCTAGCCTAACCTGGCTGAACCTACAAACCTAGCCTAACCTGGCTGAACCTAAAAACCAAACCTAGCCTAACCTGGCTAAACCTAAAAAAACAAACCTAGCCTAACCTGGCTGAACCTAAAACACAAACCTAGCCTAACCTGGCTGAACCTAAAACAACCCAAACAAACCTAGCCTAACCTGGCTGAACCTAAAAAACAAACCTAGCCTAACCTGGCTAAACCTAAAAAACAAACCTAGCCTAACCTGGCTGAACCTAAAACAACCCAAACAAACCTAGCCTAACCTGGCTGAACCTAAAACAACCTAAACAAACCTAGCCTAACCTGGCTAAACCTAAAAAACAAACCTAGCCTAACCTGGCTGAACCTAAAACACAAACCTAGCCTGACCTGGCTGAACCTAAAAAAACAAACCCAGCCTAACCTGGCTGAACCTAAAAAAAAACCTAGCCTAACCTGGCTGAACCTAAAAAACAAACCTAGCCTAACCTGGCTGAACCTAAAAAACAAACCTAGCCTAACCTGGCTGAACCTAAAAAACAAACCTAGCCTAACCTGGCTGAACCTAAAACAACCTAAGCAAACCTAGCCTAACCTGGCTGAACCAACAACACAAACCAACCTACCCTACCCTACCTACCCTACCAAACCAACCTACCTACCCAACCTAACCTACCAAACCAACCTAACCTACCAAACCAACCTAACCTACCCTACCTACCCTACCAAACCAACCTAACCTACCCTACCTAACCTACCCTACCTACCCTACCAAACCAACCTAACCTACCCTACCTACCCTACCAAACCAACCTAACCTACCCTACCTACCCTACCAAACCAACCTACCCTACCTACCCTACCAAACCAACCTAACCTACCCTACCTACCCTACCAAACCAACCTAACCTACCCTACCAAACCAACCTACCTAACCTATCCTACCAACCTAACCTACCCTACCAAACCAACCTAACCTACCCTACCAAACCAACCTAACCTACCCTACCTATCCTACCTACCCTACCTAACCTACCCTACCTACCCTACCAAACCAACCTAACCTACCCTACCAAACCAACCTAACCTACCCTACCTATCCTACCTACCCTACCTACCCTACCCTACCTACCCTACCAAACCTACCTACCCTACTTAACCTAAAATACCTAACCTACCTACCCTACCTAACCTAAAAAAACCTTTTTAAGAGAACTTTACCATTTGTCCTTAAACTACTCCCTTCCAAAGGTTTTGATTTCAGACAATCAAGCCACCTTCAACACCAGATTGCACAATTTAGCAATAACTTAGGACTAACGTTCTACAGAAAAGACTCTTTCATTTTCATATTTCACCTAAAAGGAACTTTTCTGTAGAGCATGTCATTTTCATTCATCAAAATAAATAAATAAAATTTCCCAAGAATACAATTCTGGGTAAATTTTTCCCCTTGGGGGGAATGTTGAAAAAAGTGGTTAGAAATAACCGCATATATTTCCAAATAAAATATAAACAAAATAAATTAAAATAAAAACCCTCGTTTCTAACCAACTAGTGAAGTTGGGTTTCCCTAATTAACAAAAAGAAGGAAAAAAAAAAGTTTCTGGGACAAAGAAAAACGGAGCTTTGGCCAGTCTTGAAAATTTTTGACCGCATGAAGCGGGCCCTTTTTTCTCAACAAAATTTAAAATGCTCGTGGTTACCCAAACCGGGAAACTGAGTCAACCTTCTAACCTAACAACCTTTAATTAAACCTTATCCTTAATTAATAACCACTGCAATTAATCAAAAACCATGTTTAACTAAATAGAGGCCTATCAGAACTAGGTGTAAGTAAGTTAAAGAAAATAACTAAGGTAAGAGAAAAAACTAGGTACCTAGACGAAACTCGAACCGGGCTACAATGGCCCTAACTCAATAATTAAATGGCTGTTATAGCCCCTATTAAAACCTAAAGGCAATATAGCCCTAACTTAACTTGAATAAAACCTTCAAAACCTTAAACCTTTAAAACCAAAAACTTAAGGGCAGTCCAGCCCTAGCCTAACTTAACCTGCAAAACCTAGGTCTGGGAAATAGCCCCTACAAATAAATAACCTAGCAGTGTGTTAAACAATAACCTAAAACTTAACAACTAAAATTAAAACCTGGAAACTAAATGAAACTTATGAATCAGTTAGAAACTGAAAGGGTAACGTTCAACTGGCAACTTCATTTTTGGTAAGTCTAAATGAATTTTGATGAATTTAGCTTCACCATAGTTAGTAATCTGGCTGCTGACCAAATGTTAACCTGAAAACCACTGCAACCTACAGTGAAAAAGTCTGTAGCTATGTTGACAGTGTCTAAATAGGCCAATTATTTCTATAATTACCGTGTCTATTTAAAGTAAACTTAATCTAATATTACCCCAAAAAAAAATAATCTCTCTCAAGCTAAATAAAACTAATTCTAAATAATAAATTTTTCAATAGGTATGCTGTTTGTGGGACACAGGAATAAAACGGTAGGCTTCAAGGAATACCTAATTCAACGCACCGGTAAGTGCTTTTGATTGTTTGCTAGAACCTAAGTAACCTAACTGGGGTGTCTACCCCACGCTATCACATTTGGCGACGAGGATGGGATTTGGCTCATTTGGTTAAATTTTGTTCATTGGGTTAAATTTGACTCATTGGGTTAATTTGGCTTATTGGGTTCAAGTGGTTGTTTGGAAAATTGGATGTAGCCTAGTGGGTCGTCCGATTTGGTTTGTTTGTGTGTGGGTAAGCTACCGTACTATAGCGTAGGTCCCGCCGCCCTGACTCTAAAACTAATTCCTACTCAGCCCTAACTCTAAAACTAATTACTACTCAGTCCTAACTCTAAAACTAATTACTACTCAGCCCTAACTCTAATAAAATTCACTATTCAGCCCTAACTGCGGAGTAACTAGACCAAATTTAAACCTAACCTAACCTACTTCACGTGATTTGGCCTAATTCGGTTTTGCTCTAGCATGTCGGTGATTGGCCATATAAGCCCCTACGAAGACAATGGGGAGGACTTCGAAGCTTATGCCACTAGGGTGAGGTTGTTTTTCGAGGCAAATTCCATTCCGGATGCTAAGAAAGTACCTACCTTTTTAACTATAATAGGCCCTAAAACGTTTGGTTTAGTTATGGACCTAGTTTCTCCTAAAGCACCGGAAACTTGCACCTATAATGAATTGGTACAGGCCCTAACCGATCACTACAAACCCCGAGTAGTTCTCATCTATGAACGTTTCAAATTTTATTCAAGGCATCAGACGGGAACTGAAAGCATTGCAGAGTTTGTTGCAGGAATAAAAAGCCATAGCCGTACGTGTAAATTTGGGGACAAATTAGATGAAATGCTAAGAGATAGGTTTGTAATGGGTCTCAAAGAGGAGTCGACCCAGAGAGCCCTATTAGCCATACAGGACCTAACTTTTAGTCAGGCTGTAGAAATAGCTACGGCTAGAGAAGCAGCTGCTAAAGATGTTAGAGCTTTTGGAAATCATAGTAGTAAAGCCCAACACGTAAATAGCTTTAAATCTTCGAGGCCTGGCAGACCTAACGAGCCTACTAGACAGGCAAATAAAAGGTATGAGGCGAATACGACTAAGCCTACTAATTCTACTAAGCCTTCCAAGCCATGTACAGGGTGTGGAAAACACCATTGGAAGAAAGATTGCCCTTTTAAAGAAGCAGTTTGCCGAAACTGTAGTAAAATAGGCCACATAGCTAAAGTGTGTTTTTCAAAGAAAACAAAGGGTGAAAATTCTAATTTTAACATTTCTAGTATAAATCCTCAAAAGGGAAATACTTCGAACATTGGAGTGGAGTACCTATTCTATGAGCAGCAAAGTGGGAAAAATACAGGCCCATATATTGTAGAGGTAGGCCTAAATGGAATTACAGTTCCTCTAGAATTGGATACGGGTGCTGCCCGGACGGTCATGTCCAAGGTAGTTTTTGATAAGATTTTCAAAAACACACCTAAACTACATGCATCTAAAACGATTTTAAAAAAATATGGAGGCATACAAATACCTATTTGTGGAGAAGCATACGTCACAGTTACACTCAACCAGAAAACTTTGTCTCATCCTTTAACCCTTTTAGTGGTGGATGAGAAAGGGCCTACTCTACTAGGCCGTGATTGGATTGATGCTTTGAAAATGCCAATTGACAAAATCTTGCCAAGGGGTCAGGCAGATGTGCATACACTCTCATATCCATCTGACATAGACTCATTGTTAAGGGAGTTTTCTTCTATTTTTGGGCCTGAAGTAGGCAACCTAAAGGGCCATCAGGTCTGCATAGAAGTAGACCTAATGTAACTCCGAAATTTTGTAAGGCTCGTTCAATTGCGCATGCACTGCGGGAGAAGGTGGATTTAGAAATTGACAGGCTGCTAAAAGATAAAATTATTGAACCAGTCACACACGCTAAGTGGGCTGCCCCAGTAGTTCCTGTACTAAAACCGGACAAGTCCGTGCGGTTATGTGGGGATTACCGTTTAACAGCAAATAGAGCCGTCCTTCTAGATTGCTATCCTATACCCAAACCTGATGAATTATTTAGCTCTCTTGCTGGGGGTAAATATTTCACAAAACTCGATATGTCCCAAGCCTATGCTCAACTAAGTTTAGATGAAAACTCTAAAGAATTAACTATCATAAATACGCACCGAGGCCTATATAAGTACAATAGGCTATGCTATGGAATAGCATCGGCTCCGGGTATTTTTCAGAGGACAATGGACCAAGTTCTAGGTCACATTCCAGGGGTACTTTGCTTTCTAGATGATGTCCTCATTTCAGGTTCGACTAAAAAGAACACCTAACTAGATTAACTACGGTTCTAAAAAGACTCAGGGATGCTGGACTTAAGCTAAAGAGAGAAAAGTGTTCATGGGTCACTAACGAGGTTTCATATTTAGGGTTCCGCATAGATGCCTCAGGCATTCATCCAACGGTGGATAAACTAGAAGCAATAGAAAAGGCACCACCTCCACAAAACATCACACAGTTACAAGCTTATTTAGGTCTCCTAAACTTTTATAGGAAATTTTTGCCTAATGCATCGACTTTCCTTGAACCCCTAAATAAGCTATTACGATCTGGGGAACAGTGGAGATGGGAGAAAACTCAAAAGGAAGCATTTGAGGCTTCCAAGGACGTACTACTAAAGTCCACTCTCCTAGTGCATTATGATCCTAAACTTCCTCTCGTAGTTTCAGCAGACAGCAGTTCTTATGGAATTGGGGCAGTGTTATCTCACCACATTGATGGTGTAGATAGGCCTATCTGTTTTGCTTCTAGAACACTAACTGAGACAGAAAGACGATATGCACAAGTGGAACGTGAAGCATTAGCCTTAGTATTTGCAGTAAAAAAATTTCATTTCTATCTATGGGGTCATGAATTTAAACTAATTACTGACCATAAGCCTCTCTTAGGTTTATTTTCACCTAATAAAAATATTCCAGTTATGGCCTCAGGTAGGATTCAACGATGGGCACTGATTCTACAAGCCTATAAATTTGACTTAGTACATCGGTCAGGTAAACTTCTAGGTACGGCTGATGCGCTAAGTAGGTTGCCCTTAGAAAATCCAAATGATTGTGTACCTATACCTACAGAATGGGTTCACTTGGTGGAGTTTTTGGAATCCACTCCAGTATCTGCAGTACAAATAGAGCAGTGGACAAAATCAGACCCTATTCTGTCTAGGGTCATCCATTTCTGCTCAGTTGGTTGGCCTACTAAGGTTGAGAGTGAATTACAGCCTTTTATTCAGCGTCAGTCTGGCCTCTCTATTCAAAATGGCTGTCTCTTATGGGGCCACAGAGTGATTATTCCAAATAAAGGCAGGTCGAATTTAGTGAAGGAACTTCACGCTGAACACATGGGCGCAACAAAAATGAAAGAGCTGGCGAGAGCTTATTTCTGGTGGCCTGGTTTAGATGGAGAACTCGAATCATTGGTTCGTTCCTGTCAAAGCTGCCTAGAGAACAGAGATCTCCCAAGAAAAGTCCACTTCATCCTTGGGAATGGCCTACTATACCGTGGCATAGGATCCATGTTGACTATGCAGGTCCTATAAATAATACTTATTTCCTAGTCATTGTGGACGCCTACTCTAAGTGGGTGGAAATTTTTCCAACCACTTCCACGACTTCGGGTGTTACTATTCGCTTACTCCGTTCAGTTTTCGCTCGATGGGGTTTACCCGTAGTCCTGGTTTCCGACAATGGTACTTGTTTTACCAGTGAGGAATTTCGTTCTTTCGTCCACCTAAATGGCATTAGACATGTCCGGTCTAGTGTTTTCCACCCGTCTACTAACTGTCTCGCGGAAAACATGGTCCGTACTTTCAAGTCGGCCTTGCGTCATTCTCGTGGGGAGGAAATGCAAGTGGTGTTGGATAAATTTTTGTTTAAATATCGAATAACACCACACACTACGACGGGGGTGTCTCCCTCTAAACTTCTGATTGGCCGGGGAATTCGTTCAGTTTTCGATTTGTTACGTCCAAACGAAACGTTACAACAAGGAGTTTTACGCCATCAGGAAAAACAGAAGTTGTACCACGACACTAAAAGAGGGAGAGTTCTAGAAGCGAAACCTAATGATCCAGTTGTGATTCGCAACTATGGGGCTGGACCAAAATGGGTTCCTGCAACTGTGCAGGAGAGAACGGGCCCTGTTTCCTTCAAGTGCCAACTAGAAGATGGTCGTTCTATTAAACGCCATCAGGACCAGATATGGGAACGTGAAGTGCAGAAGGACCAGAGTCTTCCGGAAGAGAGAACTGATCCTCCGGAAAATGGTTCAACTTGCCCGCCTATACAGGTTGCACCTAATCCTACTACATCAACCCCGCTCCGCAGGTCGTCTAGGGTCCCTCATCCCCCTGACAGACTAAACTTGTAGGGGAGGAGTGAGGTGACGTGTATGTATATATATATATATATGTATATAGTCTAAAAGTCACTAAAGGGTAAATATCACTAAATCTAAGCTGAATGGCAAGAGCAAGTCATAAACAAACCAACGCGGCTGTTCGTATTGCTTTGGTCTGGCCTAGACATGTTTTTTCCTATCTGACCTAATCTTTGGTGCTGAGTATAAATTAGGTGATGAATCTAAGGTGACAAATCGGGTAGGAAGTTGTTCGTACTTAAGTATAGTTAGGGGTAATGTCTATAGCTTCTAAATTGGTAATGTAAGAGAGAGTTAGGTAGGCTGTTTGTGGGACACAGGAATAAAACGGTAGGCTTCAAGGAATACCTAATTCAACGCACCGGTAAGTGCTTTTGATTGTTTGCTAGAACCTAAGTAACCTAACTGGGGTGTCTACCCCACGCTATCACAGTTTTAAAACGTTTCAATGTGTATCAGCTATTTCGGTGGGAGAATAAAGTAATTTTAAAACTGTAAGGCAGAAAATATTAAAAATTAAAGTCACATTTTATTTAAATAAGAACTCGTGAGTCAGTACTTTACCCGCGGGTCAGTGATTCGCCATCACTGGCTAGGCCCCAGAGGAAGCATTGGAATATAGAACCCGCAAAAATAAATGAAGAATTCTTTAACTTGTGTAATTTTAATATTTATGTAGTTATTTTACAAACTTTTTAATATATTAGGAGGAAAGTGACTTGTTTTATCTGAAATGTTCATGATATTTCCACTCTGTAGGCCACAGTTTGCTAAAAGGTTTTTATTATGTCATTTAGAATTAATCTGCCTTGCTATTTTTGTACTTTAAATTGTTAAACATTAGGTCGGAGTGAAGATTGGCTAAAAACTTTATTTTTAATTTTAAGTTTTGGCCCGTACATCATTCGATGCTTGTTCGGAAATCTAGAAAAGGAAGAGCCATTGTTGTCCCAAGGCGATACGATGGCTAAGCTGATTGATACAGCATTGCTCGTATATATTAAATTAAGGTGTATATGTATATATGTATATATTATATATATAATATATATATATATATATATATATATTATATATATATATATATATAATCTCAATTGTAAGGTTAGTGAAAAATTCACTTAATTTAGAGCTAGCATTTTTGGGCTCTTGTGGCATCAGTTTGGGCACTCTTGTGGCATCAGTTTGGGCACTCTTGTGGCATCATTGCTTTGAGGTGTTATTTTATTTATTTGTCGGGTTCGAAATCCCAGCTGAGCCGTGAACGGCCAAATTCTAAAGGGCAAGTTCTACCTAAAGCCCAAGTTAAGCTAAATTAAACTTTACGGATTTGAGATCCTATTAGGTCCTACCTCAGGGTAACCTCAGGGTTGCTGACTCGATGCGGGCCTACCTTAGACCTTAAATTACATGAACTTAAAAGATAAACAAAAGGGTACTATTTGTGGTCTTCTTTCTGAACCTTGCAACAACAACGCAACCTGGACTATTGCACGATGCAACAATCATGTATCTAAACAACCAAACTGAATTGCAAGAGAGCTCTCTATCAAACCACACCTTTACGTACGACCTTCCACAAACGAGTAGAAAGGACGCGCAGCATCCCAAAATGATGCCAACAATGTGACCAAACAACGATGCCACAAGAGCTCAAAAATGCTAGTTCTAAATTAATTTAATTTTTCACTAACCTTACAATTATGAGATGGATATATATACACACCTTAACTTAATATATATACAAGCAATGCTGCATCAATCAGCTTAGTCATCGTATCGCCTTGGGACAATAATGGTTCTTCCTCTTCTAGATTTTCTAACACTCCCCACCGAAGAGGCATTGTTGTCATTACCTTCTGCAAGGTTAGCCAAGCCTTCTTCATGAGGCTGTAACTCAAATGTTTCATCTTGACTATCTGTGTTTTTGCTGATTTCTAAAGCATAGAGTTTTTGTATAGGTCTCTTTAACTTTCCTCCTGAAGTCTTTACCAGTGCAGACCTAACTAACTTGTCTTTGCCAACAAACAACTCTTCAATTATGCCAAGCTTCCAGCATTGCCTTGGTCTTTCATCCCCAATCATTACCACTTCTCCCACCTTGATACAATTTGCATTGGAGCCCTTTACCTTGCCTGATGGGTAATAATTGAGTTTGGCAAGTATTCCATCTGCCACCTCTTCCATAACTGATCTTGTAGCTCTTCAAGGTACCTGAACCGTCTGGTTAACTCTCCTTGAGTGCTCTGGATGGGCTGCAAGTCTTCTGGCACACTGGGGTTTGATGTTAATCGTTTACCACAAAGAAAATGATTTGGTGTCAATGGCTCTGCATCCTGCCTACTGTTGTAAACAAAAGTGATAGGCCTACTGTTCACCATTGCTTCTACTTCACATAAAACAGTAGAGAATTCTTCTTTGCTCAAATGAGCATTAGCTAAAAGTTTCTTTAATGGACACTTTACACTTCTCACTAGCCTTTCCAAAATCCTCCCCACCATGGTGCTCTCTCAACAATAAAACTCCCACTGTACCCCTTGGTGTGAAAAGTAGGTTGGAATCCTTCCTCTTTTAGCAAGGACCAAATTTCTTGGAGTTCCTTTGCAGCCTTTTTGAAGGTTTTTGCATTATCCGATATGATTTTATTTGGGAAACCCCTTCTGTTCACAAACCGTTTAAAGGCCAAAAGAAATACATCACTACTTAAGTTGCTTACCAACTCCAAATGGATTGCTCTGGTGGTAGCACAGGTGAATGGACATATATAACCTTTGTTAGACTCCCCTCGCTCATACACATAGACTGGCCCTGCAAAGTCTACTCCCACTACATCAAATGGGGCAGTATAGACACACCGTTCTCTTGGAAGTGGAGCCACCTTTTCATAATAAGGCTTTGCACTCCAACGCTTGCAAACCACACATTTATGCAAGACCTTTTTCACTACTTGTCTAATTTTGAGAATCCAAAATTGTTGTCTAATCTCTATATCACTTCTCTAACTCCAGCATGTAACAGCTTATGATGAGTATCCAGGATCAAAAGGTCCACAAAGTGCCCCCCAGAAGGTAGCAAAATTGGATGTCTTTTCTCCTCTGGAAGCCCAGAAAACTGTAGTCTACCTCCTACTCTCAATAAATCCTGATCCAAAAAACACATCCAAACCCTTGAGCGCAGAATGTGTTGGTAGAACCTGTAATGGATGGCTGGTGAGCAATTCTCTCTCTTCACCAAATTTTTTCTTCTGCATATATACCACCCAGTATTTCCTGGCTTGCTGAATCTCATTACTGTTCAGAATTCCTTCCCTTCTTGTTTCTCCCTTAATGTTGTTGGTAATCTATATATCCATGCTGTCACTCTTAACAATCTTTTCAGACTGCTAATGTCCTCAAGCCTCAATATGGGGTCCTGCTGCATAACTTGACAACTGTTCACAGCGCATTTTCTCACCTCACTCACCCATGCTTTCTTCAGCCTGGCATTCTCCTACAATAGGCTGATTAGAAGGCCAGTTTTCACTTCCAAGTTTTAGCCACTCTGGCCCATTCCACCACAAACTTGATTGTAAAGATCTTTCACCGAAATTCCTCGTGTTGGTAAATCAGCGGGGTTTTGGATGCCTGGACAATGCTTCCATTGCTTGGGATCTGTGTGCGTTTGAATTCCCTCCACCTATTGGCAACAAATTGTTTCCATTTCCTTGCCTGACTTCTTAACCAGTGCCAAACTATAGTGGAGTCTGTCCAATAATAGCTTGGAATTTCATAGAGGGCCAAAGACTTCGCACTGTAATTGCAAGCCGACTAGCAATAACGGCACCCATCAATTCCAACCTTGGAACAGAAAGCCTTTTCAAAGGTGCTACTCTACTCTTTGCAGCAACCAACCTGCAACTTACTTCCTCTTGCAATGCGCCTCTTATATAAATACAAGTTGCATAGGCTTCCTCACTTGCATCACAAAAGATGTGCAGCTCCAAATTGTCTGGACTATTGTTCAACTCTCCAAAGTACCATCTTGGGATTTCAATGTCTCCAAGATGTGCCAATTCTTTGAACCAATATTTCCACCTTACCACCATATGATCAGGTAACTCTTGGTCCAACCAAGTCCAATTTCCCAGAGGCTCTGAAACCAAATTTTTGACTATCACAAATGGAGCCAGGAATCCAAGAGGATCAAAGACCTTCGAAGCCAAACTAAGAGCTGTACGTTTTGTCCACCTTGTCTCATTCTCGGCCAGCTCTACTAAAGATTTCCCATTGAAGGTAAACAAATCATCATCTTGCTGCCAAACGATGCCTAGCACCTTTGCGTCTATTGCCCACAACTCCTTAATACCAGAATCCTCAATACTTTCTGCTGCATCAGGTACTACAGAGGAATGACTCATAAACTCTTGTAATTGCGAATGATTGGTCTGCCATTTTCTGAGCTCCATGCCAGCCTCCCTCATTATAGCTCTAGCCTCCATGAATATCTGTTTAGCCATTTCTGTATTATCCACGGAACATAGCAAATCATCAACATAAAAATTTTTCCTTATGTTTCAATAGTGTTAGGATAGACTTCAGAAATTTCTTAAAAATGGTACTGCATAGTAGCTGCCAACAGAAATGGACTAGAGCTGAGGCCAAACAACACTGACTTCATTCTATATGCTTGAACTTAGGTTCATTTTCCAACAAGTCTTTCGTATCCACCCACAGATACCTTACTGCATCTCTGTCCTCTGGTTTTAACTTTATCCGCAAAAAAGCTTGCTTCCAACTGCAGTCCAAATGCTACTCTACCAAACCTGATCTCAGTAACAAGGAAAATAAATCTGCTTTAAATTTGGCCCAGCTCCAAACAGTCATTCAAGGACACACCACTTTGTCCTTGGCTGAGCCATCAAAACTACCCTCAGTTTGGTGGTAGTTTTGTCTCGCCGTACCACGCATGGTGTGGCGATAATGTGCCTCCTGGCTCACCATCTCACCTTGCACCCTTTCAGCATAGTCCCTCCCTTACATAACTTAGGATGGCCTCATCGTATTCAATTAACAACTCCTCATTTTTTCTTAGCCTGTACAATGAAGTCTCCAACCTCCGATTAGCTAGCTGATCGGTTTGAACCGGGTTTGTAAGAATCCTTCCATGGTAGGCCAACTCATAGCAACCATCTCTAAACCCAATCCCTTTTCAAAGTGCTCTAAAACATCATTGTTCACTGTACTTGCCTGGTTGTCCTTATACCAATAGATTCAAGTTCCCAAAATGCTTTCAAATGCCTTTCCAGACCATGGCTGTTCTCCTCAATCTTAACAAAGAGAGCCTTAACTTCCATTTCATTGCAATAACTACCATGTAGCATCCAGCCTAGCTTACTTTCAATAGCTACTGGGCCTTGAGATGTACGGACAATATTACCAGTGATGAAGTCCCAATAATAGTCAGCTCCAATCAAAGACTAATATCTTCTGTTCCCTCAAACTTTATTGCCCAAATTAATTCCTTTAACTTGCAATTCTTGGACACATGCCATATCTAAACAAGTAGTGACTGGAGCACAAAGTTCCTCAATCCTCTACAGCTTGGACCTTGATAGTGGGACTTTGCGGTAACAACCCTTTAACCAGAACTTCTACCTTCTTAAATTTGGTTCGGTTTTGAACGGAACCCCCAAACCCAGAAATTCTTAAATTTTCCCTCTTAAGTTCTTTAAACTTCAATTTTCTGGAAATTCTGGTCTTAATAAAACTACACTGGCTACCACTATCACAACACTCTTACAGTAGCTTCTCCCTCATTCCCAATTAATAAGGCTGCAGTTGTTTGCAATAATCCCCTTTACTTTTACTCCCTTGCATAGCAGTGGCATGTGCCACTGATGTCTCTACTTCTGGGGTAGCCTACTAAGAGTGTTTTCACACAATAATGGCTGATGCCTACCATGACATTTTTTGCACAAAATTTTAAACTTACAAAACCTTGCTCTATGACCTTTCAAAAAACATTTAAAACATGCTGTGGACTTAGTTACCCTGTCCTTTCTCTCCTCAAAGGGTAAGGCCTCAGCCACTTCACATTTATATGACTTGTGGTTGCCTTCGCAAAATATACATTCCTTGATTCCCTTTAATTTATTCTCAGAGGAGGCATGTAGAGCTGACACTGTACCTGGGCTATTCCTTTTTGTGGAAACTTTGGTGCTGTGCCTGCCTTTGTCCTCTTGTTTACCATCCCACTGTGCAAACTCAACTCCCTCTCGTCTTGCTAATTCGGTGCCTAAAAGACTTAACATCTGCTGAAGGGGGATGTACATGTTCTGCAGAGTGTCCCCTACTTAATTCAAGCAAAATTGAGCTAGGCAATTTAGACTCCAGTGTAGGAACCAACATTATACCATACTTTTCCATTCCTACACCCAAGTTTGTCCAGAGACCTAGTTCTAATTTCAAATTCATCATATACTAACTGCCGTAACTCCTTGACACTATTAGGATTATTAACAGGAGGTATAGTTAAAAGTGCACGGAGGTGGCTTTTAATTAAGATCTCTGGCTTACCAAACCGTTTCTTTTATATCCCAAGCCACATTATAATTAGCCTCTGTTAATGCTAATCCTGCTATAGTCTTTGCTGCCTCCCCTTCCAAGAGGGACCGCAAATAATTAAACTTCTCCACGGCACTTAACACTTGACTAGAATGAACTGCTGATTGAAAACTGTCTGCCCATCCCTTGCCATTCCTGAATACTCCCAGAAAATGTTTTGAGTACAAGCCTCGGTAATTGAACTACAGATCTGTTAACCTTAACTTCACAAGCATCATTTGTTGAGTGTTTTGTTCATTATTAGACCTGGTCTCTAACTGTACTGAGCTGCTAAACTCTTTTGCTCGGAGGCCTACATTAATCATATCATCAATAATCTCTTCAAAGTAAATTATGTTATTTTTCTATTTCATCCTCTTCTATAAGAGCCTCAATTTTAACATTTACCTCATTTAGAGCAACCTTTTTAGTTTCTAATATGGCAAGCTGCGCAGTCACTAAGCGTAAATCCTCTTGCTCTATGGCAGAATCTATAGTGGCAATGACCTTTGTAATTAGACCTTTGTAGGCACTTCTCCTTTTTATAAATTTGTTCAATTCAGATGCACTCATCTTCAATGTAAACAACCCTTGGGCTCAATACCAAATGAGCTGAATTGGCAGAAATACTTAACCAAACTGATCAAACGCAAATTTTACTTTCAAATAAACTGAATTGCTGGGTGGGGTACTAACCAAACACCAGTATGGAATACCAAATTTTCCACCCCAGGACCTTAATTCAATAATGACCCAAAATTAACCAAACCGGAAAAAATGTAGGCCAAAAAACGACAGACGACTAGCCAAGTTTCGCAATTGGGCGACCAAACTTTACCCTGGGACCTTAATTCAATAATAACCCAAAATTAACCAAACCGGAAAAAAAGTAGGCCAAAAAACGACAGACGACTGGCCAAGTTTCGCAATTGGGCGACCAAACTTTACCCTGGGACCTTAACTCAATAATACTCAACCCTCTAGGCCTAACTTGGGATACAATTTGCTCAATCAGAACTTTGCCGAAAAATGGTCACTGACTCAGTCTTGGGGTAGAAATCCGGTTCTGAAGGACCATGTTTTTTATTTATTTGTCGGGTTCGAAATCCCAGCTGAGCCGTGAACGGCCAAATTCTAAAGGGCAAGTTCTACCTAAAGCCCAAGTTAAGCTAAATTAAACTTTACGGATTTGAGATCCTATTAGGTCCTACCTCAGGGTAACCTCAGGGTTGCTGACTCGATGCGGGCCTACCTTAGACCTTAAATTACATGAACTTAAAAGATAACAAAAGGGTACTATTTGTGGTCTTCTTTCTGAACCTTGCAACAACAACGCAACCTGGACTATTGCACGATGCAACAATCATGTATCTAAACAACCAAACTGAATTGCAAGAGAGCTCTCTATCAAACCACACCTTTACGTACGACCTTCCACAAACGAGTAGAAAGGACGCGCAGCATCCCAAAATGATGCCAACAATGTGACCAAACAACGATGCCACAAGAGCTCAAAAATGCTAGTTCTAAATTAATTTAATTTTTCACTAAACCTTACAATTATGAGATGGATATATATACACACCTTAACTTAATATATATACAAGCAATGCTGCATCAATCAGCTTAGTCATCGTATCGCCTTGGGACAATAATGGTTCTTCCTCTTCTAGATTTTCTAACACTCCCACCACCGAAGAGGCATTGTTGTCATTACCTTCTGCAAGGTTAGCCAAGCCTTCTTCATGAGGCTGTAACTCAAATGTTTCATCTTGACTATCTGTGTTTTTGCTGATTTCTAAAGCATAGAGTTTTTGTATAGGTCTCTTTAACTTTCCTCCTGAAGTCTTTACCAGTGCAGACCTAACTAAATTGTCTTTGCCAACAAACAACTCTTCAATTATGCCAAGCTTCCAGCATTGCCTTGGTCTTTCATCCCCAATCATTACCACTTCTCCCACCTTGATACAATTTGCATTGGAGCCCTTTACCTTGCCTGATGGGTAATAATTTAGTTCTGGCAAGTATTCCATCTGCCACCTCTTCCATAACTGATCTTGTAGCTCTTCAAGGTACCTGAACCGTCTGGTTAACTCTCCTTGAGTGCTCTGGATGGGCTGCAAGTCTTCTGGCACACTGGGGTTTGATGTTAATCGTTTACCACAAAGAAAATGATTTGGTGTCAATGGCTCTGCATCCTGCCTACTGTTGTAAACAAAAGTGATAGGCCTACTGTTCACCATTGCTTCTACTTCACATAAAACAGTAGAGAATTCTTCTTTGCTCAAATGAGCATTAGCTAAAAGTTTCTTTAATGGACACTTTACACTTCTCACTAGCCTTTCCCAAAATCCTCCCCACCATGGTGCTCTCTCAACAATAAACTCCCACTGTACCCCTTGGTGTGAAAAGTAGGATTGGAATCCTTCCTCTTTTAGCAAGGACCAAATTTCTTGGAGTTCCTTTGCAGCCTTTTTAAGGTTTTTGCATTATCCGATATGATTTTATTTGGGAAACCCCTTCTGTTCACAAACCGTTTAAAGGCCAAAAGAAATACATCACTACTTAAGTTGCTTACCAACTCCAAATGGATTGCTCTGGTGGTAGCACAGGTGAATGGACATATATAACCTTTGTTAGACTCCCCTCGCTCATACACATAGACTGGCCCTGCAAAGTCTACTCCCACTACATCAAATGGGGCAGTATAGACACACCGTTCTCTGGAAGTGGAGCCACCTTTTCATAATAAGGCTTTGCACTCCAACGCTTGCAAACCACACATTTATGCAAGACCTTTTTCACTACTTGTCTAATTTTGAGAATCCAAAATTGTTGTCTAATCTCTATTATCACTTCTCTAACTCCAGCATGTAACAGCTTATGATGAGTATCCAGGATCAAAAGGTCCACAAAGTGCCCCCCAGAAGGTAGCAAAATTGGATGTCTTTTCTCCTCTGGAAGCCCAGAAAACTGTAGTCTACCTCCTACTCTCAATAAATCCTGATCCAAAAACACATCCAAACCCTTGAGCGCAGAATGTGTTGGTAGAACCTGTAATGGATGGCTGGTGAGCAATTCTCTCTTCACCAAATTTTTTCTTCTGCATAATACCACCAGTATTTCCTGGCTTGCTGAATCTCATTACTGTTCAGAATTCCTTCCCTTCTTGTTTCTCCCTTAATGTTGTTGGTAAATCTATATATCCATGCTGTCACTCTTAACAATCTTTTCAGACTGCTAATGTCCTCAAGCCTCAATATGGGGTCCTGCTGCATAACTTGACAACTGTTCACAGCGCATTTTCTCACCTCACTCACCCATGCTTCTTCAGCCTGGCATTCTCCTACAATAGGCTGATTAGAAGGCCAGTTTTCACTTCCAAGTTTTAGCCACTCTGGCCCATTCACCACAAACTTGATTGTGAAAGATCTTTCACCGAAATTCCTCGTGTTGGTAAATCAGCGGGGTTTTGGATGCCTGGACAATGCTTCCATTGCTTGGGATCTGTGTGCGTTTGAATTTCCTCCACCCTATTGGCAACAAATTGTTTCCATTTCCTTGCCTGACTTCTTAACCAGTGCCAAACTATAGTGGAGTCTGTCCAATAATAGCTTGGAATTTCATAGAGGGCCAAAGACTTCGCACTGTAATTGCAAGCCGACTAGCAATAACGGCACCCATCAATTCCAACCTTGGAACAGAAAGCCTTTTCAAAGGTGCTACTCTACTCTTTGCAGCAACCAACCTGCAACTTACTTCCTCTTGCAATGCGCCTCTTATATAAATACAAGTTGCATAGGCTTCCTCACTTGCATCACAAAAGATGTGCAGCTCCAAATTGTCTGGACTATTGTTCAACTCTCCAAAGTACCATCTTGGGATTTCAATGTCTCCAAGATGTGCCAATTCTTTGAACCAATATTTCCACCTTACCACCATATGATCAGGTAACTCTTGGTCCCAACCAAGTCCAATTTCCCAGAGGCTCTGAAACCAAATTTTTGACTATCACAAATGGAGCCAGGAATCCAAGAGGATCAAAGACCTTCGAAGCCAAACTAAGAGCTGTACGTTTTGTCCACCTTGTCTCATTCTCGGCCAGCTCTACTAAAGATTTCCCATTGAAGGTAAACAAATCATCATCTTGCTGCCAAACGATGCCTAGCACCTTTGCGTCTATTGCCCACAACTCCTTAATACCAGAATCCTCAATACTTTCTGCTGCATCAGGTACTACAGAGGAATGACTCATAAACTCTTGTAATTGCGAATGATTGGTCTGCCATTTTCTGAGCTCCATGCCAGCCTCCCTCATTATAGCTCTAGCCTCCATGAATATCTGTTTTAGCCATTTCTGTATTATCCACGGAACATAGCAAATCATCAACATAAAAATTTTTCCTTATGTGTTCAATAGTGTTAGGATAGACTTCAGAATATTTCTTAAAATGGTACTGCATAGTAGCTGCCAACAGAAATGGACTAGAGCTGAGGCCAAACAACACTGACTTCATTCTATATGCTTGAACCTTAGGTTCATTTTCCAACAAGTCTTTCGTATCCACCCACAGATACCTTACTGCATCTCTGTCCTCTGGTTTTAACTTATATCCGCAAAAAAGCTTGCTTCACATCTGCAGTCAATGCTACTCTACCAAACCTGAATCTCAGTAACAAGGAAAATAAATCTGCATTTAAATTTGGCCCAGCATCCAAACAGTCATTCAAGGACACACCACCTTTGTCCTTGGCTGAGCCATCAAAAACTACCCTCAGTTTGGTGGTAGTTTTGTCTCGCCGTACCACTGCATGGTGTGGCAGATAATGTGCCTCCTGGCTCACCAGCTCACCTTGCACCCTTTCAGCATAGTCCTCCCTTACATAACTTAGGATGGCCTCATCGTATTCAATTAACAACTCCTCATTTTTTCTTAGCCTGTACAATGAAGTCTCCAACCTCCGATTAGCTAGCTGAAGGTTTGAACCGGGTTTGTAAGAATCCTTCCATGGTAGGCCAACTTCATAGCAACCATCTCTAAACCCAATCCCTTTTTCAAAGTGCTCTAAAACATCATTGTTCACTGTACTTGCCTGGTTGTCCTTTATACCAATAGATTCAAGTTCCCAAAATGCTTTCAAATGCCTTTCCAGACCATGGCTGTTCTCCTCAATCTTAACAAAGAGAGCCTTAACTTCCATTTCATTGCAATAACTACCATGTAGCATCCAGCCTAGCTTACTTTCAATAGCTACTGGGCCTTGAGATGTACGGACAATATTACCAGTGATGAAGTCCCAATAATAGTCAGCTCCAATCAAAAGACTAATATCTTCTGTTCCCTCAAACTTATTATTGCCCAAATTAATTCCTTTAACTTGCAATTCTTGGACACATGCCATATCTAAACAAGTAGTGACTGGAGCACAAAGTTCCTCAATCTCTACAGCTTGGACCTTGATGTGGGACTTTGCGGTAACAACCCTTTAACCAGAACTTCTACCTTCTTAAATTTGGTTCGGTTTTGAACGGAACCCCCAAACCCAGAAATTCTTAAATTTTCCCTCTTAAGTTCTTTAAACTTCAATTTTCTGGAAATTCTGGTCTTAATAAAACTACACTGGCTACCACTATCAAACAACACTCTTACAGTAGCTTCTCCCTCATTCCCAATTAATAAGGCTGCAGTTGTTTGCAATAATCCCCCTTTACTTTTACTCCCTTGCATAGCAGTGGCATGTGCCACTGATGTCTCTACTTCTGGGGTAGGCCTACTAAGAGTGTTTTCACACAATAATGGCTGATGCCTACCATGACATTTTTTGCACAAAATTTTAAACTTACAAAACCTTGCTCTATGACCTTTCAAAAAACATTTAAAACATGCTGTGGACTTAGTTACCCTGTCCTTTCTCTCCTCAAAGGGTAAGGCCTCAGCCACTTCACATTTATATGACTTGTGGTTGCCTTCGCAAAATATACATTCCTTGATTCCCTTTAATTTATTCTCAGAGGAGGCATGTAGAGCTGACACTGTACCTGGGCTATTCCTTTTTGTGGAAACTTTGGTGCTGTGCCTGCCTTTGTCCTCTTGTTTACCATCCCACTGTGCAAACTCAACTCCCTCTCGTCTTGCTAATTCGGTGCCTAAAAGACTTAACTCTGCTGAAGGGGGATGTACACATGTTCTGCAGAGTGTCCCCTACTTAATTCAAGCAAAATTGAGCTAGGCAATTTGACTCCAGTGTAGGAACCAACATTATACCATACTTTTCCATTCCTACACCCAAGTTGTCCAGAGACCTAGTTCTAATTTCAAATTCATCATATAACTGCCGTAACTCCTTGACACTATTAGGATTATTAACAGGAGGTATAGTTAAAAGTGCACGGAGGTGGCTTTTAATTAAGATCTCTGGCTTACCAAACCGTTTCTTTAATATATCCCAAGCCACATTATAATTAGCCTCTGTTAATGCTAATCCTGCTATAGTCTTTGCTGCCTCCCCTTCCAAGAGGGACCGCAAATAATTAAACTTCTCCACGGCACTTAACACTTGACTAGAATGAACTGCTGATTGAAAACTGTCTGCCCATCCTTGCCATTCCTGAATACTCCCAGAAAATGTTTGAGTACAAGCCTCGGTAATTGAACTACAGATCTGTTAACCTTAACTTCACAAGCATCATTTGTTGAGTGTTGTGTTTCATTATTAGACTGGTCTCTAACTGTACTGAGCTGCTAAACTCTTTTGCTCGGAGGCCTACATTAATCATATCATCAATAATCTCTTCAAAGTAAATTATGTTATTTTCTATTTCATCCTCTTCTATAAGAGCCTCAATTTTAACATTTACCTCATTTAGAGCAACCTTTTTAGTTTCTAATATGGCAAGCTGCGCAGTCACTAAGCGTAAATCCTCTTGCTCTATGGCAGAATCTATAGTGGCAATGACCTTTGTAATTAGACCTTTGTAGGCACTTCTCCTTTTTATAAATTTGTTCAATTCAGATGCACTCATCTTCAATGTAAACAACCCTTGGGCTCAATACCAAATGAGCTGAATTGGCAGAAATACTTAACCAAACTGATCAAACGCAAATTTTACTTTCAAATAAACTGATTGCTGGGTGGGGTACTAACCAAACACCAGTATGGAATACCAAATTTTCCACCCCAGGACCTTAATTCAATAATGACCCAAAATTAACCAAACCGGAAAAAATGTAGGCCAAAAAACGACAGACGACTAGCCAAGTTTCGCAATTGGGCGACCAAACTTTACCCTGGGACCTTAATTCAATAATAACCCAAATTAACCAAACCGGAAAAAAGTAGGCCAAAAAACGACAGACGACTGGCCAAGTTTCGCAATTGGGCGACCAAACTTTACCCTGGGACCTTAACTCAATAATACTCAACCCGTCTAGGCCTAACTTGGGATACAATTTGCACAATCAGAACTTTGCCGAAAAATGGTCACTGACTCAGTCTTGGGGTAGAAATCCGGTTCTGAAGGACCATGTTATTTTATTTATTTGTCGGGTTCGAAATCCCAGCTGAGCCGTGAACGGCCAAATTCTAAAGGGCAAGTTCTACCTAAAGCCCAAGTTAAGCTAAATTAAACTTTACGGATTTGAGATCCTATTAGGTCCTACCTCAGGGTAACCTCAGGGTTGCTGACTCGATGCGGGCCTACCTTAGACCTTAAATTACATGAACTTAAAAGATAAACAAAAGGGTACTATTTGTGGTCTTCTTTCTGAACCTTGCAACAACAACGCAACCTGGACTATTGCACGATGCAACAATCATGTATCTAAACAACCAAACTGAATTGCAAGAGAGCTCTCTATCAAACCACACCTTTACGTACGACCTTCCACAAACGAGTAGAAAGGACGCGCAGCATCCCAAAATGATGCCAACAATGTGACCAAACAACGATGCCACAAGAGCTCAAAAATGCTAGTTCTAAATTAATTTAATTTTTCACTAACCTTACAATTATGAGATGGATATATATACACACCTTAACTTAATATATATACAAGCAATGCTGCATCAATCAGCTTAGTCATCGTATCGCCTTGGGACAATAATGGTTCTTCCTCTTCTAGATTTTCTAACAGAGGGCACTGGCGCGTCCTTTTTACTCGTTTGTTGAATGCGGCACTTACAAGGCGTGGTCTTATAGAGAGCTCTCTTGCAATTCAGTTTGGTTGTTTAGATATAAGATTGTTGCATCGTGCAATGGTGCAGGTTGTGTTGTTGTTGTTGCAAAGTTTAGAAAGACCATAAATAGTGCCCCTTTTGTTTGTTTTTTCTGAACCCAATCAAAATAAATAAAATAACAATGCTGTTTAATGTAAAAAGCATGCATGCTAAATTTTATGACATTTGGTGGAAAGTAAGACACACCACATCAGACCTAACATTTTATTTTATACTCTTTAGCACCTGAATTTGACATTTTCCTGAGATATACAACATAAGCCCTTCTAAATTAAAACGTGGGTATGACATACAATGCAAATGATACTGCAGGGTGAGAAAATGTCACGTGTGAAGTTTGAAAATTGTTTTGAAAATACAAGAGACATCAGTTACCTTAAAAATCACCATTTCTAAGGAATATTGTGGTAATAGTGCCTTATATCTAAACATAAAAAAAATTTGTTAAGATGAGGCAGTGTAGCTTTCTGCGAATATATTTACAAAGAATAAACATATTGCCAGGATCCATCCACCATGAGGAGGTAAGCTTACATGGACACACACCAAGCCCTTTCCAACCTCGCAACCATGCGGCTTTTCATATATGTAAATCAATTTGAACTGCGATTTTGTGTCAAATACCTTGATTTTTGGCTCTACTTTCTAATTTTGCACTAATGTAGCCATCACGTCTCTCTCATGTGTAAACGGCTTAAGAAGTCTCTCTACATTCTGATTATGATAAGGACAATCAAATAACGAAAGTATCAAACATAGTGTTAATGGTGGTTCAGTTACGTGACCCTATGAAATGGATGAGTAGTAAGCAGTTTCATTGAAATTGAGTTTTGGAACAGCAAATGGTCTTACGTTTGTTGTCTCACCACGTGATACGTGATCTTGCTTTTAAAATTCTTATATACTCGTATGCTAACTCCCGAACTCATCGTGTAGCATTGGCAATAGTAGGTTTTCTGAGTGAAGAAAGTTGGCAATCCGTTGTATTACTGAATAGATCACTCACTTTTCAGTTTCACCTAAGTATCTGGTGAGCTGTATCATTTTAAACATGTGTTTTGCTCCATAGATGCATCTGTTATGTTTTTGGATTGTGAACCACAGTGGGACATACACCTTCAAGATAAACTCCATTTGCAATTGCTGTTGTTAGCCATCGTGTGAGACTCATGTGGCCCGGTTCCCTGTTTGCAAGCGATGGTAGAACTTGTCCATTGTCAATAGCAGTACAGATTTCATAAAGATATTTTTTATCTGAACTGAGACCATTAAGTGTCTCTCCATCTATTTCAGATAGATAATTAATTATATGTTACATACAATAATATTTTTAGGAGTTTATTAAGAACTCTAAGATTTATAAATAGTGCTCCTTCTAGTGCCAGTATGCTGTTTGTAGTCAATAAGGTGCCTAACTGTGCCAGTGTCATATGCAAGTTTATATTTAGATTTATCACCAGGCTTGGTGAGTCAGTCAATAAGATAATAGAAGCCATGGTTAGTGGACTGGTCTCCGATATATTTTATAAATCTCAAATCTGGAAGCATTGGCGTGGGCAACTGTATGTTCATTATGCACAGTGATGCACTGGCCTACTTAGTCAGTGCTCCAGACAACTATCTCTTAATTTTCTATGGACCATTTGTATAATGTTTGTACCTGTTGAGTCCGAAATAGTGTTTTTGTGTTTGTTCAGAAATTTCTTTCGTAGAGATTGCTTTCAATTTGACAGTTGAAAATTCTTCACACTTCTGAATTTTTTTTTATATCAATTACCGGTGTACGTTTTTGGTCCTTCAGTAGTACCGTCAAAATGGATGAAGTGGTGTAATAGAGCAGCTCATTGCAGTGCAACAAACATACAAACCAGTGCAAAGGATGTTTGAGTGATGTCTCAAGAAGTTTAATTACTCCACCTCGTGTTCCGTATTTATTGCTGTGCCATCATATCTGATAACACTCAAGTTCACAAATTCAGTAACTTCTTTCCAGAAATTGTAATTAAAAGATCTTCAGACCTTCTGAAACTGAAGTAAAATGACTAACATACTTGGATCCTAGTTCCGACAGCCAGTGGTTCGTGGTGTCCAGGGATAAGGGTAGAGAATGGCAACCCCCCTCTCGAAGACTGCCAAAAGCAGTCCGGGTTAAGCGCTAAGGCGGGGGGTCCAGGGGCTCTCCCCCGGGAAAATTTTAACTACGAGAAGTCGATTTCTTGCAATCTGAGCCCTATTTTCAACTATTTTAAACACCTATTTTCAAGGTAGATTAATAAGATTATTTGTTATTTTAACCCGTTTTATTTTACAACATAAATCACTGTTTTCATGAAAATTTGAAAATAATATACCAAAGTAATGAACAAAAACTTGAAAAATCAAATTTTGCACAAATTCAATTCTGCTTTCATCTTTCGGGGGGTGTCGATTTGGCGCACAGCACCACAACATGCTCTTCATTCAATATAGTGGAATAGAGTTTTCTATCCTTTTAATCTTTGTGTAATGTTTTGTCTTTGCGTCCATCAAAATAATATCTGTAACAGGGAAATAACTTATGCGTTTTAGTCCATTGCGATGTTTTGATCGCTCTCGATGTACCTTGTTTCAGTCAACTATATTTGTTTTATCATCTGAAATAACTCCGTACTCTGTTGTCAGCCAGACTCCATATTGAGCGGACGCATTTCCTGAGCTCTGATACTGCTTCCATTTTTGGATATTGCTAATAACTTTACTTTTGGAAAGTTTTGAATTTTATATACTTGCGTTTATATTATAGTTAAGTACTTGAATATAAGTGGTTTTTATCGATTTATTAGTTTTCATCGCGTGCCGGCTTAATTTAACTTAAACTTGTGACAGTTATAAACTAATTTAACTTGCGCGATTCTGTCGCAGAAAGCGTCGTGTTAGGTGTGGGGTGAATCGGTGGTATACGGATTTTAGGGATTATGACGGCGGTCCTATGGCAATTACCGAGAGATCGTTTTTTTTTTTGCGAATTAAGGAAGGAAATAGTTGACATAAAACGCAGTGTACGTGAGGTAACGGAAAGACTTGCAACGCTTGATGAGGGCAGGGGTAGGGCTACAGCTGACGAAAGCCGAACAAATACTAACGTTAAAGACGTTAGTAATTTGAAGGGTGAGGTGCGTAACCTAGTTTCTATGATAGTTTAGGTAGCTTATCGGGAAGGTTGGATAGAGTTGAGGAAGGGGTTGAGGTTGGTCCGAGATTAGTAGATGGGGAGGGATTTAGAGAAGTTAAAGGTGGAGCTAGGCCGCGTACGTTAAGTGATAGGAATCTCCACCCTATCGAGGTTTCGAACCCTTTCGCCGATTTGGAAAGGGACGTGAATGAGGGGGAAACTATTTTAATTGGGGACTCTTTAGTGCGTCATATGGACACAGAGTTCGTTGAACGGCATCCAACCAAGAGGAGGAGGGTCTCTCTCCCAGGGGCCAGGGTTTTCAGAGTTAGAGACGAAGTGGATAGAATTGACGTTGCCTCCCGTCACTCGATGTTGGTGACGATGGTAGGGGGCAACGACTCGTATAGGCCCGATACGAGGATGCCTGACCTTTTGGAGAGATATAGGGGGTTAATTAGGTCACTAAAGGCGAGGTCAGATAGGTCTTTAGTTCTAGGTATTACCCCTAGGCACGGTTTGGGTCTTAGGATTACGTCTAAAACGATATTTTTTAATACTAAATTAGAAGAGATTTGTGCTGAGGAAAATGTACCCTTCGTAAAACTGTGGTCAGAATTCAGTGATCCTAGCCTTTTTATAAAAGATAGGGTGCATTTTAATGAAATAGGTAATGCTGGGCGAGGTAGGTTAATTGACGAAAACGTAAGAAAGCTGTATAGGTCGAAGCCTTCTTTAAACGTTGTGGGTCCGTGGAACGCGGGCCCAACGTGAAAAATAGTTTAAAACGCCGGCCCGTGGTAAAAAATAACTTAAACGTCTTTTATTGTAACGCGCGTAGTATTAGAAATAAATTAAACGCATTTAAGGCGATAATTTATTCCGGCAACTATGATATAGTTGCTATCACTGAAACGTGTTTAAATACCGTGACTCGGGACTTGTTGGGAGAATTTGATATGCCAGGTTTTAAACTCTTTACTAATGATAGGTTACATCGGATTGGTGGCGGCGTTTTGCTGTACATTCATAATTCCCTTAGGGCTATCGAGGTTAAGATGGATTTTCAAGCAGCAATTAGTGCGATATGCGTTGAAGTTAGGGCGCATAGTATTAGTTTTAATTTTGTTGTTTATAGACCTCCCGTTCAACCCCTCGATACCGATGCTAGATTTTCCTCGCTTCTTGGTAACTTTATTGATAATCGGAATAGTATAATTGTTGGGGACTTTAACTGCCCTAATGTTAATTACGAGACTTTTACTGGTAATGAGGAGGGTTTGAGATTGATTGAGTTCATGGAAGATAATTTTTTACGACAGATGGTTACCGAACCAACGCGCGGTGACAATACTTTAGACGTGGTGATGACGAACGGCGAAAATATAGTCGAAGGTTTAGAAGTAGGCAAGAGTTTAGGATGTAGTGATCATCAAATTCTTAGGTTTAAGCTATTGATAGAAAACACTAAGGATAATAACGTAATAGAAGCCCCTGATTTTCGCAGGGCCAATTTTGATAGTTTTGCGGATAGAATGAGAGTAGTGGACTGGGATAATTTATTTATGGGTAATGACACAAATTTGCATTGGAGGCGTTTAAAGAAAGTTATGAATACGAAAGGGAGTTTATTCCTCGTAGGCCTAAGCGCGCTAGAAATCATGGTAGGCCCAAGTGGTGGACTAGGGAAATAGGCGAGTTCATAAACGAGCGTAACAGAGCGTATAGACTTAATAAGCGCAATGGCACGGCAGCTAACTTTAACAGATATATCGAGCTTAGACGTCAGGTTAAAAGATCAGTTAGGAATGCTAAGCGTAATTTAGAGATACTTATAGCTGCGGATAGTAAACATAATCCAAAAAAGTTTTTGGAATACGTCAATAATCGTAAGCCGATAAAAGATAACATAGGCCCTCTAGTGGATGTTAATGGCGCTTTGGCTTCTGACGCTCAGGCGATGGCGGGTATTTTCAATGACTTTTTTGCGACAGTTTTTACCGTAGAAGACGTAAATAATGTTCCCCGATGTGGACGATATCGTTCCATTTAGTAGCGAGACTATTTTGGATGAAATAACTGTTTACGAGGGTGAGATTGCGCATTATATCGATAGGCTAAAAGTTAGCAAGGCTCCAGGCCCTGACGCGTTTTATCCTAGACATTTGAAAGATTTGAAAGATGTTTTCGTAGGCCCCCTAAAGAAGATTTTTAATCAGTCACTCGAAACGGGGATTATTCCTGAAGACTTCAAATTAGTTAACGTTACGCCTATTTTTAAAAAAGGCGACCGCACAGTAGCTAGCAATTATAGGCCCATTAACTTAACGTCAATTGTCGGTAAACTTTTGGAATCCGTAGTTAGGGATCGTATCATCGATCACTTAGAAAGCAGAGATTTGATTAATAGTAGTCAGCATGGGTTTCGACGCCATAGATCTTGTTTAACTAATTTGTTAGTTTTATAACGAAATAGTGCGCGAATTTTATAGGCATAGAGCGGCTGACGTTATTTATTTAGATTTTAAAAAGGCGTTCGATACAGTTCCGCATGGAAGATTAATTGCGAAGGTTAAAGCGCACGGTATCCGCGATCAGGTAGCTAACTGGTTAGAGGAATGGCTTCGTGCTAGGAGACAGAGGGTCGTTGGTAATGGTAGTGAATCGGGGTGGTTGGATGTAGGTAGCGGTGTCCCACAGGCAGGCCCGGATCTAGAAGAATGGGGGCCCGTGGCTAATTATTTTTTTGGGGGGCCCCTCAGAACAAACAATTACTTTACTTTATTTATTTAGTTTTCAGAACAAACATATTACTTTACAAATATTTTACTTTATTTTACATATTATATTTTCCTGAATTAATAATTTTATACACACCTACCTACTGATTATGAGCTGGCAACCGATTGAACCGACGAGCCTTTTTTTGGGCAAATTCATTAATAATATTTCGAAAATCGACTTCTTTGGCCAGAGCATGTTTAACATAGAGAATTGCCAGTGACTGTAATCGCTTTTGCTTCATTGTTGAACGTGTGCAACATTTCAGTCGCTTTAACTTAGAAAAACTCCGTTCGCCGGTACAATTGGTCACCATCAATGACAAGTACATTCTGTATGCATTTAAGACATTGGGGAAAACTTCTCCAAGCTGATGCTGCTGCTGATTGCTACTTCCACTTTCGTAAGATCGCTTAGACATTTCACCTCACAATAAAAAATCTGAAATAATAATAAAGGAAATTAGTAAATGTAATAATAAATGTAAAAACCTAAAATTAAAATAAATAATGTAGAAAATTTGGGGCCCCCCTCAAATCCGGGGCCCGTGGCTGCAGCCCACATAGCCCCCCCTAGATCCGGGTCTGCCCACAGGGTTCAATGTTAGGCCCATTGCTATTTGTAATTTACATTAACTTCATAGATGTAGGATCAATTAGTAACGTGTCAAAATTCGCGGACGATACTAAAATAGGCAGTAAGGTTGTTAACGAGGTTGTTAATAGGCTCCAAGATGATGTAAATAGGATTATGGAGTGGACGGATAAGTGACAGATGCAACTTAACGTAGACAAATGTAAAGTTTTGCATATAGGTTCTCGTAACAATAATTACACGTACACGATGGATCTACAGATCTACAGAAGCTAAGGCTAACAAAGACACTAAGATCCACTCTAAGGTTAGCCCGAGAGAAAGGAAAGAGTAGGGGGTTAAGAGAAGAGAATAAGGGGTTAAGTAAGGAGGAACACCTATCACTCGTGGGTTAACAGTCATTCAGAAAAAGAGAAAAAAGACTCGCCATCATCCGCCGGCCACTGCCGAAAAGTCAGAAAAATAGTCGGAGAAAATAGGAGAGGGGTGAAAGATGAAAAGAAGTAAAATAAGAACGTACAAACCATGCAAACAGTCTTAACTCACTGTCATACCATGCAAAACTACAAACATGCAAGAAAAGAGAGGTACAGACATGCAAAGTAAGGAGAGGATAAAAAAAAAGTAGGTAAAGTTAAACAAAAAGTGGGTTCTTTACGCTACGAGCTACATCTACGTTCGTGTTAGTCTAATTTTTTTTTTTGCTGGCATCACACGCTGGCATGTCACAAGCTGGCATTAATCGTCAACAGACTCATCCTCGACCACCACCCCCAGAGCTCCTGTTGCTAATTGTTTTTTTTTATTTTAAACAACGTTAATATTTTTAAAATGTCTGTCAAGACGGTTCTTAAACACATTAACGCTGGTAGAGTTCACGACGGGCGCGGCAAGATTATTCCATTTATCAATTACTTTAAACGTAAAGAAGTTTTTAGCGATATTAGTAATGAAACGTCTGCCACGCAACTTAAATCCGTTATTACGAGTATTACTATTATCGAAAGTGAACAATTTGTCAAAATTTACGTTATCGATGTTATTGACGATTTTGAAAACTTCAGTAAGCTCCCCCCTTAATCTCCTAGTTTCGAGTGAATGCAAGTCTAACTCTTTAATTCTATCTTCATAAGGCTTGTTGCGCAATGACGGAATTGGTTTCGTGGCACGACGCTGAACCCTTTCTAACCTATCAATATCCTCACGCAAGTACGGGCACCAAAACTAAACGGCATATTCTAAATGACGCCTGACTAGGGACTTGTAAAGGGGCAATATAATATCCTTCGATTTAAATTCGAAATTACGCGCTATGAAGCCTAACATCCTATTAGCTTTTGCGCAAGACTCCAGGCACTGGTTCCTAACTTTTAAATCCTTAGATACGCGTACGCCTAAATCTACTTCCTCGTCAACGCTCGCTAACTCTCTATCATCCATCGTATACGTGTAATTATTATTGTTACGAGAACCTATATGCAAAACTTTACATTTGTCTACGTTAAATTGCATCTGCCACTTATCTGTCCACTCCATAATCCTATTTACATCGTCTTGGAGCCTATTTCTATCGTCCTCGTTAACAACCTTACCGCCTATTTTAGTATCATCCGCGAATTTTGACACGTTACTAGTCAATCCTACTATCCTGGATGATAGAGAGTTAGCGAGCGTTGACGAGGAAGTAGATTTAGGCCTACGCGTATCTAAGGATTTAAAAGCCCCCTTACAAGTCCCTAGTCAGGCACCATTTAGAATATGCCGTTCAGTTTTGGTGCCCGTATTTGCGTGAGGATATTGATAGGTTAGAAAGGGTTCAGCGTCGTGCCACGAAACTAATTCCGTCATTGCGCAACAAGCCTTATGAAGATAGAATTAAAGAGTTAGACTTGCATTCACTCGAAACTAGGAGATTAAGGGAGTTTATTGAAGTTTTCAAAATCGTTAATAACATCGATAACGTAAATTTTGATAAACTGTTCACTTTCGATAATAGCAATACTCGTAATAACGAATTTAAGTTGCGTGGCAGACGTTTCATTACTAATATCGCTAAAAACTTCTTTACGTTTAAAGTAATTGATAAATAGAATAATCTTGCCGCGCCCGTCGTGAACTCTACCAGCGTTAATATGTTTAAGAACCGTCTAGATAGGCATTTTAAAGGTATTAACATTGTTTAAAATAAAAAACAATTAGCAACAGGAGCTCTGGGGGTGATGATCGGGGATGAGTCTGTTGACGACTGATGCCAGCTTGTGATGTGTCAGCAAAAAATAAAAAATAAAATAAATAAATTAAAAAATTAGACTAACACGAACTTAGATGTAGCTCGTAATGTAAACTAACCCACCTTTTGTTGTCTTTATACTTTTTTTCTCCTTCTTTGTATGTCTGTAACTATCTTCATTGCATGTCTGTAGTTTGCATGGTATGATAGTGTTTGAGTTAAGAAAGTGTTGCATGGTTGTAATGCGTTCTTATTTCTTCTTTTCATCTCCCACCCCTTTCCGGCAGAGTGGGCTCCGTCCTCTACCTCCCTGTGGAGTGGAGGACCTGTTGCAACAGCTGGAAATATTCTCTTCGACTATTTTTCCGACTTGTCGGCAGTGGCCGGCGGATGATGATGGTGTCTTTCTCTTTTTCTGAATGAATTTTAACTCACGAGTGATAGGTTTTGCTACTTAACCCCTTACTTTCTTCTTTCTCTCGGGCTAACCTTAGAGTGGATCTTAGGGTCTTTGTTAGCCTTCGCTTCTGTAGATCTTTGAATACAGTTGTAGCTATTGCCGCCGAAGCTCGATCAGAAAGACTATAGCGATCTACTCGTACTTAGGCACTAAGTAGGGTGATTCAAATCCTTAGGGCTGTCTTCTTCCATTTCATTCTCGCTATCTGAGATGTTTGGCAGAGAAGTTGTGGGAAACCTCGTTTCTTTTTTTTTCTTCTTTTTTTGCGTCTTAAATCGACCTGCGATTGTCATGCTAATTTTCTTTGAATTGATATAGTAGCTTTCCTGTGAACTGAGTTTATGACTATATTTTCCTCTCCCGTCGTTGATCTTTGAGAAATGTCAATTCTCGTGTTGGAACCTTTCGATCTCAACTGCAATCAGCTTCTGAAATGTACGAGGGCAACTCAGTATATTTTGCCCCACCTTTTTTTTTCTTTCCAAGTTTCCTTGTAAGTTCCAGAAATTTTGTACACAAGTAGTTACATACCTTTTTCACAAGTTTCCTACGGCTTTCCTCCACCTCGAAACAAGGGCCTTTATTCCTTGCTGGTAAAAGTCCGCTGGCTTCGGCTGGAGCCAAGTCTTAACCTCTTCAATAACCTCATCGTCACTCTGAAACTTTCTTCCACGAGTAGTGTCTTTCATTGGCCCAAACAAATGGAAGTCTGAAGGTGCCAGATCCGGGCTGTATGGAGGGTGGGATAACACAGTGACGCGCATTTTTGTGATAGCCTCTCTTGTTTGTAAACTGTTGTGTGATCTTGCGTTATCGTGCAAAAGAAGGACGTCTTCCAGTTTTCTCTCCGGTAGAACTGGCTTTATACGTCTCTGGAGTAGGACTGGAAAATAACAGAAAAGTATAAAACCGGTTTTCACCGTCGCTATATTTTTAAAGCCGGTTTACCGGTTTTCACAGATGGGATTCTGTATGCTTTTTAGGGAGGTAAATGATCAAAATATTAAACAAAAATAAGGTTTTAATTGATTCAATCAAGTATGTGTAACATTTTAATTAAAAAGTTTATTATCGAACTTGATTTTTTAAATAACACTCGAGAAAACAAAGAGCACTAAGTGTCTGATCTGACATTCTTGATCGAATCTTTGTGACGAATAAACCAGCAGCTGAAAACACACTCTCGGACTCTACGCTGGTGGATTTTATTGTAAGCAACGCCTCGTACATTCGATCCAAATTTTCGCTTCTATTCAAAGTAGCTTCAAAATATTTGAATTCATTGTTTGTCAAAGGTCTCAGAAGAATCTTTCTTGGGTTTCATTTTCAGTTTGTTCATTTCTCACATGTACTCGTTCATAAGTTGATCGTCATCATTTACTTCACGACCTGAGCTGCATTGTGAATCTTCGAGTTTCGAAGCTATTGATTGGACTTGGTCGTCTGTTTCTGAAATCTGGCAAGCTTCTGGAAAAAGCCTCTTAAATGTATGACCCCCCCCCCCCCCCCCCCCAATAACACTGTGATGTATGAAAGACTCATGTTCACTTGCCTCATAGACACCTTTAAATGGGAGACTCTGAATGGGTGTACATTCAAATACTCTATACAGTCTTTACAGTCCCACCTACTCCTTTTATCTTAATTGTAGAGCTTGTATTATATTATTCAGGTTATAGATATATAGATCAATGTAAAACTTCTTGTGATGAGATAACCATATGATGTCTACAATTAGTACAGTAGTGGTATTGATGAATGATTGGCAAGATCCGAAGTTTTGAAGTTAATGTACAGCTTGTAGATGTGTGACAATTTGCAGAGATCAATTGGATCTTAATTTTGCATGTAACTGTATTTATGGTTTGTTTATATTAACAGTGGAGCCACCCAGATGGGCTGAAGGGCCCCTAGTGTGCCTACTATAAGATTTTTACCATGTTACCAATAATCTACTTAAGGTCCGTGTCTCCAATTTTCATAAATTATACATCAGTAGCTTCGTTTCTTCATTAGGAATTCGTGCGATTTAGACAGTCTCTAGTAAGGGAAATGCTTCAAAATCTAACCTAATATTTTGAAGCACAGCTCGCCTTGCTATAATGCCAACTGCTTTTTTTTTGTTGGCTACCTTGCATGCTACCTGTTTGGCCTCAAGTATTCAGACCCTCAGAAAGGTTGCATGCCTTCCTCATTGCAGCAGCCCAGCTCTACCCACCACACTAATTGTGGAAATGTACATACAACTTTTGTTGAGTTAGGTTAGGTTGTCTCAAAACAGTTGGCATTATAGCAAGGTGAGCTGTGCTTCAAAATGTTAGGTTAGGTTTTGAAGCATTTCCCTTACTAGAGACTTTCTAAATCGCATTCCTAATGAAGCAACGAAGTTACTGATGTATAATTTATGAAAATTGGAGAGACAGGAGCTGAAGTAGATTATTACCAAAAAATGGATTGATTGCAACAACTTTTCTTATAATTTCTGGCAATATCTACATCTATTCACAATATAGAAAAAAAAAAAAAAAATAAAAAAATAATGGTGTCAATAATCCAGCAGGGTTGAAAGCCCCTTAAACAGAAAAAAACAAACAATATAGAAATGCTACAGTTGAGCTGTTTCAATACAATATCTATAAAATAGTCAATAGGTTAGTGTTAACATTTGAAAAACAAAATTTCAGAAATTTTTAGGTAATTTCTTCCAGAATACAATATTCATAAGCATAAAAATACAATAAATACACAAAATTACAGTATTATTATTAACTCTGTATATACACAACTGTTAGGGAAATGTTTTTGAATCAGCAAAATTTTTTTGTATTGATTGGCCATGGCGGGTATGGGCCCCCCCAAAAAATAAAATTGATAAAACTTTTGAAATATTAGTCCTCTCTGAATTATCGACTGATGGTTATTTTGTTCTTCATGAAATTCTCTACCATAAACAGTTTAAATATTTACTCTAACCCAATTAGAAGCAAAGTTATGACACTTGGAACTTTAGTAGTTTTCTGCGAACCCCCATTTGGAAGGGGGGGAGCCATATTTCCCAAAGTATTTGTTCAAATAAATTTTAAGCTAAATTTTCATAATCAGGAGGTCAAATTTACTAGATATAGAAATTTTGAATGAAATTGGAATCATAGTGGTTGCAACTTTAATTTTTTTTTGCATGATCTGTCCTGGAATGCACCATATTAGTGTTGTGGGAAGATTGGAAATCTGTGTGGATTCGACTTTCTATGGTAGGAATCCAATTTTACCAGCAAGCCACAAAGCAAATGAGGATTTGGCAAACTGAAAGATGTGGCTGTGCAAAAAAATTTTTTCCTATCAAGCAAGATGGGAACAGAACATTCAGGACCTCTATAAGAATTTGTAAACACCAACAGCAAGCAGTATGTGGTGAAATGGTAGGAAATGGTTTTAAGAAGCATTGCTTAGGTAGAGGAGTGAAAAAGGGACTCAAGTATAGACAGAAATGAACACGAATAAGAAAGCGCAGTACAGGAAAAACTGAGGCTGGAAACTTATTCCGGAATTTGTTTTGATTTGAACTGGATGCACTTTATAGTAAACTTTATTTCCATGTATGACTTTTGCTTTACCTTATTCCCTGTGATGAATAAAAGTTAACTGAAAACTTTTTATAGAAGGTTACTCATTTGCATCTCCAGAAATGAGCCCTTGAAGACGTGAATCCAGAACTCAAATTTTGCTTTTTTTTTTTTTTAACCGATATTGATTGGGTCTTATTGAGTTACTATGCCCCTTTTAATACAGGCCTAACTGGTTTGTAAGCAGGGTTTCGGAGCTGGTAAAAAAACTTCCGGCTCCAGAGCAGAAATTTTTTAGTCTGGCTCCGGCTCTTTTATAGTAAATTCTGTTAATTATAAAATAAATATCTAGATTTATATAACTAATTGTCCAATTTAAAATATTGCACAAAAATATTTTATTATTAAATCACTTTAATACTCAAAATTTAAATTTCTTATGATTTTAAATTAGGCAAATATAATGATAGAATGAAGTTATTTAAATAACTAAAGGAAAATGATGAAAACTAAATGATATTAAATATTTATTAACAATGGTAGCTTATATAAATTAGAGAAACTTGCCTCCTAATTAGTTCAAAGTTCAAACTTAAGAATTCTCGTATGGAAAATAGTAACAATCAACTTTCTGAGATAATATATGCATCTTTTTTAAGTGTTGAAACTTGAAAGCTTCATGAAAGCCAACTTGGCTTGAAAAAGAGCTGGATATTTCAAAAATTCAGTTTTTAAATTTTTAATAGGTTATATTATTTACTTATATTATTTACTTTAAATTTTTAATAGGTTATATTATTTACTTAGATAAATAGTTAGTACCTACCTACCTAAGGTCTCCACCGCCATAAAATTTTTTTTACCTATATAATTAAGTGTTGTTAAGACAAATCTTCCCAAATATTTAATGGTTAAAAAATGGAAATTTGCAGATTATTCCTGCAACTCCCACACCTCCATAAAATCCAAGAATCCTATGGTACCATTTTTCGTAATATATTACAAGAATTATAATTTGCAACTAAACCTATATTTAACAAATAACAATTTAGGTAGCAATATATTGCCCGGAGCCAGACCATGGAGCCGTATTTTCAAGGTTTCTGGCTCCGGCTCCGGCTCCAGGTAAGCAAAATTCACTGGCTCCACCGACTCCGGCTCCGGCTCCGGCTCCGAAACCCTGTTTGTAAGACACTTTATTTTCACTAAATGCAATATTCTTCTTTAAGATTACATTAATTTCCCCCATCACATTCTGGATCTGATTAAATAATTTTGAAAATCAATCTAGAAGATTGTTTTTTGGCTTTATTTATAACTCACTCGAACTGAATGTAATTACTCATCCCCTTCTGGACTTTAATTTTTAACGTTAACTACAATTTTATGGGAAGATTTTAGACTAACTCTTTAGTCTTGAATGAAATGATGATGGGTGTTAGTAAGGTTAGTAATGATAATGAATATAAACATGAATTATACAAAGAGTTGACAAAAGTAAATAAACACATTTTGTTTTTTCCATAGATTTTGATTTGATGAAAGTTAATAAATGAAAATAGATTTATTGTATTAGTATATTTAGAATCATGCTGCTTTCACTTTTGCAGTATGTAAAGCTGACACATGTTATGGCATTAAACTGATAAACTTGCCATTTGTTCTTGAGAACAATCATTGCGGTCTCTATTTACTTTTGTCAACCCTCTGTATATAAAACACTACATTAATAAATAACTAAATCCTAAACTTTGGAGGGTTTTTAATTTTCTAGCTCTTCAGTGTTTGGTCTTCACGGATTTATTTCTTAATTTAGACTTTGTCATGCATAATCACTGAGAGCAGTGATGGGCATCAATACATGAAAATCACTAAGGCGATACCGATACATCGATACATGAAGAATGTCTTAGGTGATACCGATACGCTGATACTTTCTAGATGCCTTAAGCGATACCGATATGCCGATACTTTCTAGATGTCTTAAGCAATACCGATACGCCAATACTTTCTAGATGTCTTAAGCGATACCGATACATGTATCGCTGGTACATTTTTATAATTATTCATTTAATATGTAGGTATTAGATATTATTGTTTATACTAGTAATTTGTACGCACTGTAAGTAAAATCAATGACAGGGTTGAAGCACCTTAAACAGAAAAAAACAAAACAAACAATGACATTTTAATGGGTTTTATAGATGTAAATAAAAACAATTGCTTTATTTAATGAAAGTATGTTTTAATTTTGTAGGATACATGAATGACTGAAAATATTACACTAACAATTAAAAGTAATTACTATTACCCTTCAAAAATACCAGCTGGCTAAACATCTGCTCAGATAGTCTATTCCTTTTTGGAGCGTGAATGTGACCAGCCAAACTAAACAATCGTTCTACAGGAGCAGAGGATGGTAGTATGAACCTGTTTAAACTCAACACCGAGTGGGCGTGGCCAATAGTGTTGCAACACCAATGAGCGTTTCTATATTATGGTTAATTAATCTCAATAACACAAGTACAAACGTGTTTAAACATTGCGCCGTACTGTGTGACGTGACCAGTAGAGTAGTACTGTCATTAAATAAATATTTAATATTATTATTATTTATGTGTATTCATAAATATAACTCAGTAGTGTCATATTATAACATCTATTTAAATATTTAAAAATTCTTATTAATGTATCGAAGTATCGATTTTTTTTGATACATTTAAGAAAATTGACCTTAGTGATAACGATAAATAGATACTTTTGTCAAGTAGCTAAAGCGATACCGATACAAAAGTATCGATCGATACATGTATCTAGATACTGCCCATCACTGACTGAGAGTAATCATGGGCTCATGTGCACAACACTACATTGTCTGCCCAAGAACAGCACTTAAATTCTGGATTCTTAGTACAGTACTAAATTTCAAAATGCATATCTTCTGGCTTTAGTAATGTCCCATGAGCCTCCCTTTTCTTTAATTCACAAAGATTATTATGGCTAAATATTGGATCAAGCTTCAACACTAAAAGTGAATTTGTTCCTTTTAAAGTGCCCTATTCAGTTAATTTGAGTACCTTTGAAATTAGCTATTCATCCGTAGACTTGATTTACGTATTTAATACTCTTAAATAGAGGCTGCAAAAGTAGAGTGATTGGAAAGTGAAAAAAAATCTATATGAGAACAGAGGGACTTGGAAAATTAAAATTAGCAAAACCATACAGTATTATTGGTGATATGATTGAACTATATAAAATGTTTGCGGGCATAGATAGGGCAGATATAAAAAATCTTTTCATTAGAAACTGGCAAAAGAATTATAGATCAAAATAATAATAATAATAATAAAAAAAAATTTGGGAAAAAGACTTTTAAATTAGATCTATGTAAGTATTTTTCAGTTTTAGGATGGTAGATTTTTGGAATTACTTGCCAGTGTGGTAGTAGATAGTAGTACCTTGAATCAGGGTTGATAAAATCCAGTTTTATAAAAAAAAAAAAAAAAACCAACCCACCTGGGTTTTATCAGTTGCGCAAGTAGGTACATGTTTTGCTTGAAAATAAAATGCTCAAATAATTAATGTTTGTAATATCTCAGTCAAGTTGTGTGAATGTGGAATCTTTTATTGATCCATATTTCATATTTCAGTAATGAGTACTGTGCAAGAATGAATCTATTAGGGTACATTATTTTATTAGTGACTCGTTGATTTATTTTGGAAAAAAAAAAAGTGTGGGTTTTGTATTTTTTTTTTTTTTTAAAAACCCACTAGAGACAACTGGGTCAGGTTCAGTTGGGCCAAACCTCCCTTGAATAGCTTTAAGAAAGGTCTTGATGAATTTGTTGGTTGGAGAAATCTTATAAATAATAGAAAGGTTATTTCTGTTTGGTACCCTAATAATAGTCTAATAGATGATAACACTTGTGCCTAGGGTAAAAGAACCTTATAAATAGCCGAGGTTCTTGCGTGTATTTGAATGACACAATCTCCTGGATCTAAGAGTAATAAGCATATTTTGAGGGGGAATCTTGTAAATAGCTTGGATTCTTTATACAGTTATAGTATTACTTAATAAAATATTGCAATATGTATTTGGAGTGGTTTGGTTCTTAATTTGGACAGGGATAAACCTACAGAGGCTCTGATGGATCAGTTATCCATATACTTTGTCTTCTTATAATTAGAAATAAGGAATTGCTTTTAAACTTGGCTTCACTGTTAACTTAATTCATCAGACAAAATTTCAGTGAAAAGGAGCTTAAACTCATCTTGACCTGATTCATTTATAGCCAGATGTTATAGTTGAAAGTTAGACAGAGGTTTCTAGTTTCAAAAAATCACTTTATTATATGTCTAGATTTTGCCTAACTCAAAATTTCTCAGCATACATCTGACTTGGGTAACCTTAATAGGCTAAAGTGGCTTCATGTTGTTCAGATGTAATGTTATGTTACATTCAATGTAGTGCCTAGGTTAAGTTACGTATGTATTTATACACCATAATCTACATAATGGAAAATTATAAAAAAACTGGTACCAAACCTCAAACTAAACCCAATTACCATCCAAACAATGCTGGAAAATAGGAAAGCCAGAATGTTTAGTGTTCCTAAATTAAAGGCCTGACAAGGGACCTCTTCAATACTGAAGGAAAATAGCTTGGTTGTCAAGGGGCCAAGACTTTTTAACCAGCTTCCAAGGGACTTCAGGAACATCACAAGGGTCAAAGTTGAAGTCTTCAAAAGAAGACCAGATGTCTGGCTCAGGATGGTACGCAGTGGAGAGTGCAAGAAAGCAACTCACTCTTCCACCAAGCCAGGCCTAGAGGCGGGGCCACCAGCTTGACCATGTGAAGAGAGACCAACACATAGAACATCAATGAGGTTAATGGTTTTATATACAGGGTGTCTTAGAAGTCACGCACCATAGGCTTTATTCAGATTTACGAGTCAAAATGGTTTATAAGTGATGTTTAATTACAATATATGTTTGAATAATAAAATTAATAGCTTTTTATTAACTGCACATACTATCTTAAAATTAAATTGAATGAAGCTACATTAGCCAGTGGTGTCTCAGAAGTCACGCACCATTGGCTAATGTAGCTTCATTCAATTTAATTATTTTAAGGTCTTTTTGATTAATTGTACATACTATTAATTTTATTATTCAAACATATATTATAATTAAACATCACTTGTAAACCATTTCAACTCATAAACCTCGTAAATGTGAATAAAGCCTGTGGTGCGTGACTTCTGAGACACCCTGTGTGTGCATATACAGCAATACCCCGATTAGTGCGGGTAATGCGTGCTAGAAAACACCGCACTAAGTGAAACTGCACTAATCGGGAACTGTAATCCATGCAAAATTGGTTATTGTTGCCAACATTTCAAAAAATAATACTAAAACTTTAATTATGAATGTTTTATACCTATTTATTTGAGAAATATATGTAAATCAAGAAGGTAATAAATGAACTGGACACAGTTTTTTGTTTATAAGTTTATTAAAGTGCACCAGCATGTGCATGAAAAATGCATGAAATATTTTAACAGATGTTTGCTTCGAAGTTTTTTCTTCTTTTCTTGGTACATTACTCTATAGCAGCGAATCGCATTTTCCATTTCTCGACGAATTTGCATGGCGCGCTCGACATTAGGATCTGCATCCATTATTTTTTGCTTCACAGCTTCAAAATCACAAAACACTTCATCAAGTTCTTTTATTTTGAATTCCTTTGTTGCTGTTTCAATTTCATTTTCTTCATCACGATCATCCTGATCCTTGTATGCACGTTGTTGTTCTACAGGGTGTCCCGTAAGTCTGGACCCATAGGGAAAAATAATAAAATTACAAAATAGTCCAAAAATTTATTACATAATCTGTTCAAAGTGTCCGCCGTTGTGTCGCACACATAGTTGAAGACGCAATCTCCACTGCGACAGCACTTTCTGAATCACAGTCGCAGAAATTTCTTGACACGCCTCCACAATGCGTGCTTTAAGGTGGAAAATGTTCTGAAGTTTGACCTCATACACTGGCTTTCAAGTGGCCCCACAAATAAAAATCATAATAAAAAATAATAAAAAATAATAATAATAATAATAACATAATAAAAAAATATATTATAAATCCCTATGGGTCCAGACTTACGGGACACCCTGTAGATTAAGAAGGTCTTCATCATTAAGTTCCTCATCATGACTGGAGCAATTTTTGAACACTTCTATTATCTGTTTCTTTAAATCCTAGCTCTAACTCAGCAGACTGCAGTATAGTATGTATGTACGTATGTACCATACGTACAATCGGCGCTAAAAATCCGCACTAAATCAAATTAATACACGCATTAATTGGGAAGTTGGTGTCAAAGTACATACTGCACTAACTCAAATAACGCACTAATCGGGGCATTGCTGTATAACAGGTCTGTCAAAAAAAACACAGTCAAATTCAAACCTTTATTAAAACAAAACCATTTATCTAATTAAGTTGAATTTTTTACACAAAGTATAGGTAATCACCTATTATCTTTTAAATTTTTATGATGATATCTTCAGAATTGTTTATTTATTAATAATTAACTAAAAAGTGAGATTCTCCTGCCAAGTTTTCCCATATTCCGTAGTCTACAGGGTTTAGGTCAGGGCTGTTAGGTGGCCAATTATTTGGTTCCAGAAATTCAGGCACATTCTTTTTCAAATATTCGATGGTTGTTTTGGCAGTATGTGATGTTGCACCATCTTGTTGAAAAATAAAGTAACCTTGACTAGCCAAGTTTCTCATTTCTGGAAGCATTTTCTCAAGCAGGGTATTTGAATAATATTGAGCATTAATTTTCACTCCTGGCTCAATAAAAAATATTTAAGTTTTTCTCAACTTGGACACACCAACAGAAACCATGATGCTAGAAGAAAAGCGACTCATTGTGTACAGTCTTTCATCTTGGATTTCATTTTTCTTCGGAACATCAGAATAAACCTGGTCATTCTGTGAGTTTCTTGGTGGCTCTACCGTAAAACGTTTTTCATCCGTAAAAAGTGTCTTGGAAAGTTTATCTTCAGTTATTATACGTAAAATACGTTTGGATTTCTCAACTCTTTTCTGACAGTTTACTTCTGACAATCTTTGTCCATGCACTCTTTTAAATGGTTTAAATTGCAGATCAGATTTAATAATCCTTCTTACGCTTGATTCTGATATTTCTAGTTCTTTTGATATTTGAGCAGGTGTCATGTGGCTACCAGGTCGATCCTCTTGACTAAGGATACGTTCCTCCACTTTCTGAATATTTTCATCTACTCTAACTGATTTTGGTTGCCCACTACCAACCTTCCTTTCAATGCTTCCTGTTTCATCGATAGTTCTCAATAAGTAATCTAAACCTGATCTAGTCCATCCTTTATAATCAAATTCAGAAAGTAATTTCCTTTCACTATAACCTTTTTCAACTCTATAATACTTTATAATTATTTTATCTTCATGTGGGAATGGGTATTTAGAGGTATTCATGAAAAATTTTAAATCTAAAATTCTGAAAAAGAGAAAAAAGAAGATTACATAATGAGAAAAACTTAAATTTTTGCAATCTGTAGAAATAACCGCATAACTCCTAAAATATTTAAAATAAAGTTATAAAATTATCACAGATTATTTATGAGCCTTTTATTTATTTAGTGTAAAAAATATTTGAAATCTCTATCAAATTGTGCATTTTATAGAGATTTCAAATTGGCTTAGTTTTTTTTTGACAGACCCTGTATGTATGTATATATACCGGGTGTCCGAGAATTATCTGTACAATTTTTGGCTGTTATTAAAAGTCAACCATGAAGTGTAGAAATTCCAGTGTTGTCCCATTTTACAGAGAATCTCATTAAGTTTTTTCTGATACCACGTTTTGACAAGTTTTTTAGAAATGTACGCGGGTGACAGACATTGATGATTTAAAAGCAAGAATTACAGCTGCTATTGAGCGAATTGATGTGGATATGCTGCAGCGTACATGGCAACATTTGGAGTATCGATTGGATATTTTGCGAATCACTAATGGTGCACATATCGAATGTTTGTAACAACGTTACTTTAATAAAAGAAACTTTTGAAAATACAGATTCTAAATAATCTTGTTTAAGAATTTTACGTGTGTTATCAAGAATTTTATTAAAAGATGAAATTGTACAGATAATGTTTGGACACACTGGAATTTCTAAAAAACTTGTCAAAACTTGGTATCAGAAAAAACTTAATGAGATTCTCTGTAAAATGGGACAACACTGGAATTTCTACACTTCATGGTTGACTTTTAATAACAGCCAAAAATTGTACAGATAATTCTCGGACACCCTGTATATTATATATATATATATATATATATATATATATATAATATATATCCCCGCAAGGGGGTTCTAAGCTCGTGCTCTTGAGTGCTCTTTGTGCTCGTTTGTACGTGCTTGTTCCTGGAGGTTTCACGTGCGCCCTCCCAGCCCTAGCACCCAAGGATGATGGGGCTCGAACCCTGCAGTCCTTGTCATCCTTGGTCTTTTTCCACTTCGACTGTCCCCTCCACCCTTTCTTTTTCCTCTGTCTTTCCTCTCACTTTTTCTTTGTTTTTCCGCTGAGATATGCCCTTTTAAATAGAGGCGAATCGGTTCTTCCTGAACTTAAAAAAAAAAAAAAAAATATATATATATATATATATATATGTGTGTGTGTGTGTGCCCCTTGGTGGTGTTAGTGGTTAGTGTCACTGACTACAAATCTATCAACTTGGTATTGAAACCTGGTGATGGCAGGTGACACACAGCAAACCCAGATGTTCATCCTTCTACACAATAAAAATTGGTTGGTAGATAAATTGAATACCCTGGGTAGCCAGTGGGGTGTGGTTTAGATTCCATGTTAACCCTCTAATGCCGACTGGGTCAAATACATACTGTTTTAAATACACTCATTTAGATTTAACCCTACAAAACATTCAGCGTTAATGGGTTAAACAGCAAGTCTATAAGGTGGTGTGACAAGCTTGACCTTTGTCAGAATGAACAGTTTGGACAGAAGCTAAACTAAGGTGTGTGTGTGTGTGTGTGTGTGTGTGTGTGTGTGTGTGTGTGTAAAATTTAGGGGTGGCCCTTATTTTTGAATTTTCTGTGTTGCACCCCCTGAATTGGTTTGATTCCATGTAAAACTGCAACACATGAAATAGGAAAGAATTTTTAGAGGTAGCTCAGTGTGCTCAAATCCTTTTCTTTTTTTTATTAATTAATTTTAATTTTATTTAATTAAATAATTATATTTAATTAATTTTAATTTTATTATATTCAATCCTATTTGTTTCATTTCAGAAAAATTATGGCTTCTAGTATAGTACCAAATATGTGCTCTAAAACTGATGTTTTTCCAGGGCTGGATTAAGCATTGTTAGGGCCGGGGGCAATGAATATTTTTGGGCTGGTGTCACTTAAAAAACACACTTCTTTACTTGATACATCATACATGAGTGATGTGATCAGCTGACTGGGATCGATCAACAGAAAATGAAACAAAAACAAAGATGTGATTACAGAAAATGTATACTTTGTTCACATAAATGGGATACTAAACTAGGTTTTGTAGAAGCGGAATCTAGAATTTATTTTTCTTCCTCACAGTTGACCAATTATTTCAATGGTAGATTATAGCATTTATATAGTTTCTTGGGGCCAGTCAGCATCTGGGGCTGGGGGCAAATGCCCCCTTTGCTCCCATTATAATCCGCTACTGTGTTTATCTACTTGGAAGTGAAATTACTGAAATTATTGGATCCAAGCTACCATCACTCAGACAAGCTCTCGGTGTTTTTCTCTATTGCCACAATAAAAAAAAAAACTAAACGAGATGCATCAGCATATGTAATTCAGAAAATTCTGCCATTGTGGGAGAAAGCTAGAATACCAACCAAAGAAGTACATCATTGCAAGGAAAAGCTTGAGGAAGTGTTTGAAAATTGGAGGTTGCTGAAAAAGAACAAGGGACGAACATCAGCTGCTCAGAAGTTTAATTATTACTGTGCTGGATGATCTCTTCGACATTGCACATGCAGACGCCTTAAAGAGGATTACTATCCCCAAGGATCATGATTTTTTGATAGCTCAACGAGAAAAGGGGTGATGTGGCTGCATGACTGGGTTTGATATCAGCCTGCACAAGAAAGAACAGAGAGCTGCTAAGAGAAAAATGGAAGAGGATCAAAGACGCATACGGGAAACTTCAAGGGTTAGTGCTTAGCTTTATATAAAATCTAATGCTGTCATTTATTATTTACATGGTTCTATATATTTTACTATATATACACATTATTCTTTTCTGTTCTGTTTTATATATATATATATATATATATATATATATATATATATATATATATATATAACACACACACACATTATTTTCATGGTTCTATACACTTATTTACTACTGATTTTACTTCATAAAAGCACAAAACTAATCTGGTCCTTCTTTTCCTTTCACAGAAGAAGGTGGCTACTAAAGTAATGAAGCTTGAAAAAAAAACTTTCTATGGCTGTATAGGGTGGTCCATAAAATTGAAGTTTTGATTTTTTGTTATTGCCGGGCGGTAACTTGTGAGGATGAATGAGAAAACACCTCTGGCCAATTTTTTCCCAAATCAATCACTTTTTAGGGGTAGCACACAGTACTTCATTTTTGCACTTTTGCACTACCTAGTAGATTTACTTGTATATTATGTTCCAGTTCCAGTAATACATCTTTTCCTTGACAGATTATTGGTGTAGTGTTCATTGGTTGTGTTTAGTGGTTGGATATATGATGACTCAAGTTCGAAGCTCTTGCTTTTATCTCCTTGAAGGAGATAAAGTGAACGACAAGCTTCTTGGAAGCAAATTACCATCACGTGGAGAAGTATTGTCATGCTTCCTTCATCATCACACTAATCTCAAGAAGGAGTTGAAGGAAAGTGCCCAAGTAGTGTGGGGTCAACTTGAAATATTTTGGAACAAAGCTCGAATCCCGACAAGGGAAAAATACAAAGGAATCCAAAAGATCCTGGACCTTCACCAAGATTGGATCAAAATAAAAAAAGGACGAATGAGGAGGAGCCAGAAGCAGGTGAGTTGGATGATCAATGATAAATAAAATAGTTTCTCGAGAGTATGACATATTATACTGTACAATAGTCAATACATTTATCATATACTATATATTATATATATTTATTATTTATATTTAGGTGTACAACGAAGAGGGATTCAAGGAGACACTTCGGAACCTATTTGATATGGCACATGCTGATGCCTTGTCTCTAATCAAAAACCCAGAAGACAAGGCCTTCTTGCTGGCCCAGTGAGAGCCTGGAAGACGGGGATGCATGGTGGGAGTAGACAGAAAAACAGCAGAAAAAGAAAAACAAACTGCCCACAGGAAGATGGAGGAGGAGATGCTAAAGAGAAAGGTGAGATTGTTCTTCAAATTCCTACTTTCATTTGATTGCAATGATTAGGTTGTTCGTTAACACTAATTGTCCATTTTCTTCGATTGTATTGCAGGCAGTCAATGAAGGTGCATCAACGTTGGGTACAGCAGTATTGGTGTCCTCAACAGAATCCTCAGTCACTGACGAGTCATCCTCCACCGAAGATGAATGGGCAAAAGGTGAAAAGAGTCAAGAATGTGATAACATCAAATCTAGCTGCTGCCCTAGATCAGACACACACTACAGACAGGATGGCAACCTACATAATAGCAGAGACTGCATTGAGCCTTGGCCACAGCCCAATGAATTTTAACATCACCCGGACCTCCATCAAACGGCAGAGAGAACGACATCGGATCTTGATCTGCAGTAGCCTAAAAGCTTCCTTTCAGTCCAGTCCTGCAATCATCCACTGGGATGGAAAACTTATTCCAGACCTCCTCAACACCAGAGACCATGCGCATGTGGATCGGCTGCCTGTGCTCATTTCCTCCTTTTTGGGTCAATCTCAGCTCCTTGGAGTCCCCAAAATACCAACTGGATCAGAAGAACACCAAGCCAGCGCAGTTTTTGAATTATTGACTGATTGGGGCCTCGAAGAATCTGTCGTGGGGATGTGTTTCGACACCACTGCCTCCAATGCTGGTCATTTGAATGGAGCGTGTGTGTTGTTGGAGCAGAAGTTGAAGAAAGACCTTCTCCATTTTGCCTGCCGTCATCACATCATGGAAGTGATGATCGGTGGAGTTTTCACTGCTTGCTATGGCCCAACGAGTGGACCTGATGTTCCATTGTTCAGCAGGTTTCAGAGCAAATGGACCTTCATCGACACAGGAACATACGGCACCGGATGGGATGATGAAGAGGTGCATCGACTCTTGGCCCCCATTAGAGATTGGATTCTCCGCTTTGCTGAGGAAAAACACTCCTCAAAATCCTTTCGAGATGACTATCAGGAATTCCTCGATCTGTCCATCATTTTCTTGGGAGGGAGCATTGACAACTACACCTTCAAGCAACCTGGCACCATGCACCAAGCCAGATGGTTATCTAAGGTGATCTATTCATTGAAGATGTGGCTGTTCAGGGGACAAATCCCAGCCCTCACTCCACGAGAGCAAAAGTGTCTTAAGGATGTCAGTGTCTTCGCTGTTTCCATCTACCTGCAGGCATGGATGACAGCGCCAATAGCTGCTGCTGCACCTCGCAGCGACCTCAGTCTTCTGCAGAGTCTTCGGGAATACCATGACCCCAAAATTTCAGAAGTGGCATTAAAAAAACTCAGTGGTCATCTTTGGTATCTTTCGGAGGAGATGGTGGGCCTCGCGATTTTCGATCCTGAGGTGTCTGAAGAGACTAAAACAGCAATGGTGAAGGCGATGGAGGAAGTTGAAGGAAAGCCTGATTGCCAGAAGAGAAGGAAAGGTGTTGCTGAGGGGGCTTCAATCGAGTCACTAGCAACAGCAAACTCAAAAAGACTGCTGTTGTCTCTGGGGTCAGGTGTGGGATACCTGAGGAAGGAGGTGCGGGATTGGGACAGTGATCCTGATTACCAAATAGCGAAGAAATCAGTGGCAAACCTCTCTGTCGTGAACGATCATGCAGAGAGGGGGGTTGCTCTCATTAATGAATACAACGGCTGCCACACCAGGAATGAGGAACAACTGCAGTATCTCCTGCAAGTTGTTGCTAACTACAGGAAGCAGTTTCCTCAACCACTGAAGTCAGCCTGGCAACTGGGCGAGAAAACAAAGATCAAATGAGGTGCAGAGGGAATTGTTAGTCAATTCATTTCAGAATTGTTAGTTACCCTAATAGTCATGTACTGTCACCAAGATTAACTTTGCTGTGATTTTCAGATTATACCAAAACTTCAAGTGTCATGTGCTACCCCTACAAATTAACTGATTCAAATAAAACTTTCCCAGAGGTGTTTTCTCATCCATCCTCATAAGTTACAACCCAGCAATAAAAACAAATCACAAAAAAAAATTCCACCCCTATAAGAGTGGACCACCCTACTGTATAAGTTTCGTTTTTCATGTGTATTCATTATAGTTATATATTATTCAATATGTTAAAACTTCATGTTGCTTGAGCTTCCTCAAAATGTTGGAATAAATGTTTCAAAAATTATATGCAGTGTATTTACACCAATTCCAACTACTTTGAAGGTTGCGATCATAAAAATTTTCAAAATTTTTTTTTTGCCCTATAGTATAAGGGCCACCTATATATATAATAATATTACACACACACTGTGCATGGAACAAGGAACTCTTCTGGGAAAATTAAATCCACTATAGCTTGAATAAGTAATGATAAATGACAAATACTGTAGTTTTTCTTTTTCATGATGTTAGCCTGACATGGGCAATGGGTCACTCACAGAGAGGCCCCAAAATATAGCTTCTGTCACCAGCTATCTGTGAAGTAGATAGGATCCAGCTTGGACAAGATCTAGGGTTTACAGCTCCACCTAGGTTACTACGGGGCTCCAATAAACCTTAGCCCCCCCCCCCTGCCCAAAACCATTAGAGGTACAGTAAAACTAAACATACCTTACAAAAGAGAATTTAATCCTGCATTTAATGAGAAACAATTAAAACTAGGTGTTCCCACCATTGGCTTCCAAGACAGCCTGAATTCGCTTTGGGTAGCTTGCCAAAAGTGACGTGAATAGATCTTGGTCGTTACGCAAATTTGCTAAAACAGTTTCAATGTGTTGCGTCATTGTATCCTTCGAAAATCGATTTGCTGCAGGTTTTTGAAACGAGACATTCAACCTTGTCCTTTATAACTGATCCAATGTGTTCACAGACATTCATGGTTCTGCAACAACTATTGAGTGGCTAATGCCTTAAAGCAGGGGGCCTTATCTTGCAGAAGTGTGACCTGATCGACATCCATAACATTGTTTGGGTTTCTTAGAAAAGGAATGACATGCTGGGATAGAATAATATCACAAAAATACTGTCCATCCCAACTCTGACCATTTGGCTTCAGCACCCACATGAGCTTCTTTACAGTGAACAAAACAAACACACCAACACAGTCTGGACTTTTTAATAATTCATGATAATGTTCATTGGCATCAATTTCATCTGGTGTTGTGGCCCACACACTCATTTTGGTAGTTAGGGAGATGTGTTACGTAAACAAAAAATTCATTGGAGACAGCTAAATGCATGAAATCATCCACATCCATGGCTGTAACTACCTATGAGGTCCGGACCTTGGTAATTATTTCCTAAAAAAAAAAAAAAAGACAACCATTCTCCGTGTATGAAACGCATATTACCGCTTTTCTTTTGAAAAGAGGGAGTGTCGAGCGTTTTGTGTTTTGTGTTTAGTGTATAGCTTGGGTTGTGTTTGTAGATATCATTTTGGTCTGAATTTTGCTCGTCCCGCCGCACTCGAAAAAAATCTGGACCTCACTAATTTCTAAACCCTAGTTACGGCCCTGTCCACATCCCAATCTTCAAGATAATGGACAAACCACATTCTGTCATCGATGTTAAGTTGAGTTTTTCTTGGCTTTGGAAGTTCATGCCAAGGCTTTAAACCTTGCCTATGATGGTACAGTCGAATGATCTCACCACTAAGGATCTTTCCTCTCAACACTTTGATCTCTCTAGAAAGTTTAGCACAGCTGTTTTTCCGCTTACGCATACCGCTTTCAATGATGTCCTTTGTTTCCTGAAAGAGTGGCAAATTTGGGTACCCAGATTTGGTTGTATTCATTTCACATTCATCCAAAGTTTTATTCCAATTTCTTTTGACAAAATCCTTACTACTTTGCAACTTTTTTGGCAACCCATGAACGTGTTATAAAGGTGGCTCCAGCATCATGAGCTTCCCAAAATGTTATTGCTCGTATGTGATCTATCACACGTTGCCTCTCCGAACCACCAATTAATTGAGAAGCCATTATATTATCACTTTATCAGCTAGAGTAATTTTAATACCTGCAATAAATAAAGAATTTTATATATTTTTATAATCATGTAAGCTGCAAATTGGGGGGGTAAGGTTTTTTGGAACCCCTTATATTCAGAACCTCAGTATATGCAAGAAACTTATTGCATTCACATTGGATTGAATACATCAAAGAAAATGGGGTAACTATTGTATTTTCAGTCAAAAACCAAAACTTTCCATTCTGAGTTCTATTCCATCATGAAATGGGTGTTAAGTGCCTTAAAAAGTGGACACTGAATTCTGCAAGTTGAGGTTTAATTTTTGGTGTTTTGGCTGAAAATACAATAGTTACCCTTTTTCTTTGATCTCCTTTGGTTTATTTGTTATAGGCATTCACTACACTTAAATACCTGAAGGAATAGGCCTATCCTTTTTATAGTTATTAGGTTTCATATGAGGATTTTACTCAAAACTTATAGGAACATAAAGTACATCTTCCTTGCTTAAAGCATCACTGTAACATAAGCAAGCTCCGAGTGAGCCACTAATATAATATAAATCTTCATCTTTTATTATTTGTTGATTTTGCAAAGTTTGTTGACTCTTCTCTTGAAGTAATTTTGACAAATCAGCAATGAAGAATTTTGAATACAAAATAAATTTGGTTTTCTTGTTGTCATGCAGGCCCAATGCCTACATATGGGGTTCTATGTATGGTAATTAATTTCATTCCCAATAGGCTATGTCACCAATCCTGAGGCAATTTTATAGATATTTAATTCAATTAATTAATAATTTATATTTAATTAAGAAGTAAAGGTGGTACATACAATACCATGTTATAAGCATATAGATATAGGTATAGTTTTTCCATAGGTGTGGTCATAGACACCAGTTTAAAATTCCACCAACACATCAATGGTATTGTGGCAAAGCTGGTAACTTAACTATCAACCTGCTCAGATGTACTCTATGTAGATCCTGTGACTTCATGGTGTTGCTCTATGTGAGTGACATATGACCTCTCCTTGAATTTTCTTTGTTTATGGGAAACTGGGTACATAGGTGACCTTAAATGTCTAGAATCCATCCAGAGAAGATGGACAGGGAATATTAAGGGCATGGAAGGTCTTGACTATGCCAGAAGACTAGCCAGACTGGATCTCTACTCAGTAATAAAAGGCAGGTTATTGCATGCCAACATGGTCAAATATTGGAAAATTTTTCACGGAGTTTGTGCTGCAGCCCTCGGATATTTCTTCTGCCATCATCTAACAGAATTTGTGGGTATTCACTAAAGCTTTTGCACAGGCATTTCAGTATGGAAAGCAGGACCAGATTTTTTGGCCTAAGATGTGTGACCAATTTGAGTGCCTTTAAGTCTGCTTTAAATACATCTCTTGGTGTTCATGTGTGTAAATTTGTTGTGAAACCTTAATTACACCACTGGTTGATCAGTGTTGCATATGCTGCATAGTAGTTGTTTAGCCTATGTAGTTGCACATGTGTTTGTGCATGCATATAATGCATATGTAGTATGGTATCAGTAGTTGAATATGTAGTACATTAGTTCTTACAAACTTAACTTGCCAGTTGCTAAATTCTGCCTATGGCACATAATTCTAGTCCTAGTACATCAACTTGGCTAATTCACTATGCATCTATACCTAAATAACTGGTGTGCCTGCAGACAGTGGCGGTTCCTCATATGGGCAATATGGGCAGCCGCACAGGGCGGCATTTGTGGAGGGGCGGCATGAGCGCCTGCAAAAAAAATAAAAATAAAAATAAGAATAAATAAATAAAGAAATAAATAAAAATAAAAAATAAATAAATGGCACAATTTGATCCTATAATGCAAGAGCACATTAACCGTGTCCAAAAAGGGACCTCTAGTCACACCAGCTACCTCGGCCACCACATACAAAACGAACTCATTGATTTGTCGAGCAGCAAGACCATTTCAGCAATGGTGAGCGACATCAAACAATCAAAGTTTTTTTCAATAATTCTAGATTGCACTCCAGATATCAGCCACACTGAACAGTTGTCAGTTGTGATTCGGGTTGTCACTGGAGGGGAAGCCCCATGTAAAGGAACATTTCATGGGGTTTTTGGAGGCAGAGGAGTCCACTGGTCAACATTTGGCATCTCTGATTCTGAAGAGACTGGAGGAGCTAAAAGTTCCTTTCATGGACTGTAGAGGACAATCATACGACAACGGGGCCAACATGAGGGGAAAAAAACAAGGGTGTTCAATCCAGGCTCCTAGAAATTAATCCCAGAGCTCTGTTTGTTCCATGTGGGGCTCATTCTCTGAATTTGCTTGTGGCCGATGCTGCTAAGGGATCTATTGATGCCACAAGTTACTTTGGCATCTTGCAGAAGCTTTACAACTTGTTTTCAGCCTCCACACAACGATGGGCCATTTTGAAAAAACATGTGAACATCACATTGAAGATGTGGTCTGATACAAGGTGGGAAAGCAAGATCAACAGTGTGGAGCCCCTGAGATATCAGGCAGCTGCAGTGAGAGATGCACTGATTGAGGTGAGGGACCACACCAAAGACTCTGTAATAAAGGTCGAGGCTCAATCTCTGTCAGAGGAGGTTGGGTCATACCGCTTCGCCATTTGTTCAGTGGTGTGGCATGACCTGTTGTGCCAAATTCAGCATGTGAGCAAGCAGATGCAGTCTCCTAGCATGCACGTTGATGTTGCAGTAAATCTCCTAAAAAAAACAGAGAGGGGTCTCCGCAATTACAGGGCAACAGGTTTTGTGGCTGCACAAATGGCAGCCACAGATATCTGTGAACAAATGAATGTGGAGGCTGTGTTAAAACAAAAACGGCTGAGGTCCACAAAGCGGCACTTCTCCTATGAAGCATCTGATGAGCCCTTGATTGATGCTTTGAAGAAGCTGGAGGTGACATTTTTCAATGCAGTGGTTGATGCTGCAACATCAGCCATTCAGGAAAGATTTTCCACGTTGGAAATTGTGGGAGAGAAGTTTGGAGTGCTGACACATTTCCAAAATCTCACATTTGAGGAGCTGACAGAACAATGCGTGAACCTTAGTACTACACTACACTTTAAGGGACAATCTGACTTGGATGGCAGAGAGCTTGCACAGGAGCTGAAGAACTTGCCTGACTTGCCATCAAAGACCATATCCTTGCTTGAACTGCTGACATTTATCCATGAAAGGGAGCTCTCTGTAATATATCCAAATTTGTGGACTGCTCTCAGAATTGGTCTTACTCTTCCAGTCACTGTTGCTGAAGCAGAGAGGAGCTTTTCAAAGCTGAAGCTCATCAAATCCTACCTGAGGTCAACTATGTCACAGGAACGCCTTACCGGTCTGGCCATCATCAGTATAAATCATACAATTGCTGAGCAGATTTCATATGATGATTTAATTCATGACTTTGCATCAAGGAAGGTAAGAAGAGTCAGGCTTTAGATGGCAGTTGTGCTGTGGTGCAATTTATTTTGTTTCTTGTTCAAAGTGTAGCATAATAATTACCCTCTCTTAAGTGTCTTATTCTATTTATGTGATAGAGCATTTGTACAATTTAGAAATTTGATTCTCTAGTTTATTTATGGCAGTTGTGCAATTTAATTTGTATTTTTCCTGTTCATAGTATCATAATTACATTCTCTTAAGTGAGTTATTCTATTTACGTGATGAAGGATTTGTAAAATTCAGAAATTTGAGTCTTTGTTTTGGTTCTGAAGTTCCAACAATTAGTCCAATAAAAAGTTATTTTGTGAAAGAGTTATGTCTGTCCTTTATTTTGGGGGGATTCGAATGTGTGTGTGTTGGCGAACAGGGGGGGGGGCGCTGAAGGTGAGGTTCGCCCAGGGCGTCATGTAAGCTAGGACCGCCACTGCCTGCAGATCTGGGCTCCCTCTCACAAAGTGCAATGTTACCATTCTGTGTGCTAGTCTGGAGTTAAGGGAGATAGATTTTGGTTGAAGTTTCATCCACTTGCTGAATGAAAAAAAAACAGTGCTGCCATATGTATCACTGATTTACTATTGTTGCCATACATATGGTGAAAGTTCCACTTGTGGGAAAGGAATGCTAAAATTTATAAATGTATTTAAAGCACCAGTATTTTATTAATAATAAATATGCATGAAAATATAATTAAATATTTATTTAAATACTTAAAAATAAATGTATTTCAAATGTAGTGGTTAAATACAAATTGATATTTAAATGTATTTACGCAAATTCAGTTACATTACTGCCCAATCTCTGGTTATAGATACCTGAGTTAAGTCTGAAATTGTAGTTTATAGAGTTTGTGTAATTTTTATAATTTTGAGTATTAAAATTTATTTATAGCAAATTCACACTTATTTCAGAACTGTTAATTAAAAGAAATAAAAAGGAAGTACAGACTTAGTGTTGCTGAGTAATAGCTAGTAAATATGTAAGCCTTGTCACTACAAGGTGTCCTACAGAGGTGTGGCTGGTAGGTCACACATCAACAATGATTGAAGGCCACAAGCTGCCAACTTCTATCATCATGTCCAACAAAGTAGTAGTTCATGAAAGTGCAAGGAGAGTGATAAAAGAGGTGCTGAGGCTGTGGAAGGGAGCTCAAATCCTAACAATTCCTTAGCACAATATCATCAGGAAATTTGAGACACTGCTCAAGCAGTATAAAAACCTAAAAAAGAACAAGAACTATCCCACCGATGGGCAAAAAGCTAGAGAAGAAAGTTTCAAACAGGATCTGGATCAACTTTTTTGATGTGGCTTACCATGATGCACTCAGTCTCCATGGCTGATGAAGACTGAGCATTTCTTCTGGATCAGAGAGGAGAGAAAAAAGGATGTGTGGCTAGTGTGGACAAGGAATTGGTTAAGAAGGAAGAGAGAATGCAACAAAGGAAGCAGTCATCCGCAAAATGGGAAGAGAAAGAAGAACTCGGAAAAAGGAAGACAAAGCAAAAGATTAAACTGTCATCGCTGAGTTCCACTGCTGATGGTTCTTGGGAAGATTTAAATGACTCGGAGGCTACCACTGCCAGACCTTTCAAGAGTATCAAGAAAGGGCAGAAACAGACTCTCTATCCTGATCTGGCATCAGCTGTGGACTGAACACAGTTGTCTGGCAGGCAAATAACCTACTTGATCATTGCAACAACACAAAGTTGTCATGACATCAGGATGTATCCCTATCAGTTATCAGTGAGACAATTATGGTTTTGTTTAAATTGTAAGTTTCCTTTATACTAAAGCTTAAATCAGATAATTTCAAGTATCTCCATAACCACTCTAGATTGTGCAGGTTCTTTCTTAAATAAATAAATAATTTATAGATTATAATTACTGCAGCTTCCAAATGTTCAAAGAAATTATTGTAGGAAACTAACACCTCGAGCATAGTTCAACTTTTACTGAAGATAAAGTTTTGCTAATCTTACACTTACACATTCTAACAATTATTAATACTTAAGGAATTTACTTCTTTTGGTTCCTCAGTACAGTATCATGATTATAATTATTATTAATGTATACAAATAAGCAAACTTGAATAAGTTATACGAACATCAACAACTTTAACTTGTTGCTTGGAGCAACTTAATTTAAAAAATGGTACTACACTATACTATTTAAAACTTTCTAGAAATTCCAATAGTTTTATATTTACATTTATATACATAATAATATATAGTAAATTCACGTGGTTTATTAAGTAAAAATTTAATTAAAATTTATTACTCAATTCCAATTAATTTAAAAACTAAATTTAATTATTCCTTTTCCAGGATGAAAATGTCTACTGTCATTCATTGCTAGACAACTGCTGTTCCACTTGTTGGATTTCCTCTTGGAAATATTTTCAGCAAGAACAGACCAGACTATGAAGAAAATGTATTTTTATATTAATACAGTGATCCCCTGATGTGCACGAGGTCCGACCTGCACGAATTTAGAGATAGGACGAGAACATTTCGCTACCCTTTTTTCGATCTGCATGAGCTAAGATTCAAAGATAGATCAGCACAAATTTTTTTACTCTTTCACATATGCAGTATGATACATACGATACTTATGCGTATGATAGAGGGGAATCGATTGATTGAAAGTTTGAATATATAGAATAAGTTCTGTCTTTAAGGGTTTTGTACTTGTTAAATATGCTAAATTGGCATTTGTTCACCTCTCGCCTAAAAGCATTTGGTCACCTTGTGTACGAGGCAATTACTCATTTTCGGGGTTTGCTTCAGCCGGTCATTGGAGCTTTTCTTGGATACAATTATTTAGGTTTCCCCTGAATTATTGAAGCTTGTACAAACCCTGAGTGTCCTTCGTTTTGGTCTCTCAGTCGCCTCATTCCTGAGTGGATTATTGTCTTTGGTTCTCTTGTGCTCCTCTTCTAATTATTTTGTATATTGTAAGTTTATGATTATTTGACTAGAATAAATCTGTTTACATTTGCTCATAAATTCCCTCGTATCCAGCCACCTTATAAGATCAAGAACACAACCTCATTCCTGGTCTGACAGGACTCATTTGAACCCTCTGAGACAGTGATAATATTTGGATGGTGTTTGAATGAAATATTTGAGTTTGCATTTTATACCTTCCTAGTCATTGTTTTGTCATTGGGAGTACTTGAGTGAAATTTAATAATTGTCTTGTTAAAAAATAAAAATTTACGCTATTCATTCTTAGGATATATTTTGTGTATGGTATTGAACATTTTAGTTTTGTAGTTGTGAACCAATTTTTTTTTTAAAATTTAAGTTTTTATAAGTTTACCATGAAACTACATTCTTGGGAAGGTGATTTTGAAGGCTTATTTAATATTTGTTTATTTATTTTTGTCTTGGTAACCAGTAGTGAGAATGCTGGAGCATGAAGTAGATGAATGGGACAATGATCCGCTTATGCGTGTGGATCGTTCAGACAACAGGGAAGTAGCTACACGGGTCATTCGGACAAAATAGACCTAACCACGTGTGCGATCCCACTCTAATAATTTAAATCCAGAAACATAGGTAGGTAATGAAGGTGAGACTATTGAAAGAATGTTATCTGTGGCTACTAAAGATCTGGTGATATGGGTGATACAGTATATCTGATAATGATAGAAGCTGTGAGGGACATACTTTATAGTCTTTGGAACAAACTGGGCGAAAGAGACTTAAGCCATTGAAGGTGAAAATTGGTAAAGAACCTTCACTTAAGTTTACCTTCGTGTTTGTTAATGCTCTTGAAAATGTTTTTGTAGTGATGAGGGTGCTTGGGAATTCATTTATCATAGGATAAAGGGTAAATATAGTAGGTGTTTTCAGAAAAATAGAAAATACACTCAGGGAGGTACTTATGATGAATCTTTGGATTCTGACATTTTGAAGTGTGAATTTAGATCAGGGCTTCCCAACCTTTATCATGTGCAATCCCAAAAATCATGTTCACACTGGTTGAAGTTCGACAAGCTCCCCCAAAGTTATTTTATATATATACAGTATATACTTCATAAGTACAGCGTTTATTATTCGTGGGAAGGGCCCGGTTTCAGCTGTTATGTGCCACTACATTGCAGGCTTAAAGTAACTATTACCAATAATTTCCCTATTTCAAATATTAATGATCTGATATTCAGTTTAATATGAGGTGTTTTACATCTCTTGGTTTTGTAAGAGGCTACTATCAAATGCCTTTTGATGACAAAAATAGAAAAGTAACTTTTTCCACAAGCAGAGCTCTCAACCAGTTTAAATCTTTAAATTTTGGGCTACAAAACTCCCCAGCAGTGTTTCATTGTGAAATGCAGAAAGTCTTGGAAGGGTTGTGCCATTTCTGAGAAATGGATTGAAATGTTAGAGATTGCTTTGTTAAAGATGTAGCAGTTCAAATTAACCTTTGTTAATGTTTCTGCGAAGGGACAATTGAATAAGAGATTTTGCTACCCAAATTGATCTAAGGGTTAATTCCTAGTTCGGAGGCATCCTCTTTATATGCAATGCATATGTATAATTGGATAGACAATAGTTTTATTATGAATAGTGTGGGTGGTGGAAATTTTATAATTTTGTCTTATAAATACAGGAATATATTATTTTTATACATTTTTGATAACCATCATCTGTATCAGGAGCAAATCTAAGCGTTTAGGTTTCCATTTATAACTTATCAAGTTATCAGTAATGTAGAATTTCATTCTTCATGCTAAAATTAGTCACATTTTTTATATTGTAAGGGAAAAGTCTCTATGTTTTAAAAAGTTTAAAATATGGAGTTTGACAACATTAATTCGTGCGAAGGTTGTAATTTTGGTATAATTCAACTTACTTTACTGGTACTGTACCCTATTATTATTATTGCTAGATCGAATAATGCCCAGGTTAGTTCAACTGGTGCCCGAGTTAGTTTAGGTTCTTTTTCCACCTCACAACGTTCATAAATATTTCCAACCATTGGTGTAACTTTTGTGCGTGTGCAATAAAAATTTGAAGGATGCCTCTATATTACGAATTTGCTTATCTTCGTACTTGTGAAGATTTGGTGAAAAGTGGTGGTCATTTCCCCTGAAGAGCAACTGCACTCGAGTTTCTTTGAAGATAATGGTTTGGTTTCAGAGGAGGGGTCAGTTTATGCTGAAGATCAATAGGCGTTTCCATAGCCTCAAAATGTCATGCTCTGATATAGATATAGTGGCTGTAAATAAAAGGTTTTCGGAAAGTGTGTCGTTTGGTGACATCAGTGGAGTGGGTAATACTGATATAAGTAAAGTGGTTTTAACTCCAGGTCGTGTTTGACCAATGCCATCAGGAGCGGAAATTTATGGGAGCACAGAATCTGTTGGCTCTCGCTTTTCTAAGCATAGATGGAATGACATTAGTGAATGGGAAGGTTGAAGTGAGTGAGTGAATCGGGTCACTAAAGGAGCGGTCGGGGCCGACTTGGGCGCGAGTAGGCGCTTTACACGTCCTTTGGGACCCGCACCAGAGTTGCCTTTTGTTCAGCCAAGTCCAATAGGACCTAATTGATGTATTAAGCAATGGAATATTTCCGCTTAATTTACTTAGTTTGTAAATAAACTATTTTATTTTTGGTTATTCGTAAAAGTAAAGTATTTTGGGGAGTATTTTGTATCAAGTTCTTCCAGTCATGGAAGGAAGAATTGATAAGTATTTTGGGAAGCGTTTTATTTGAATTTTTAAAACAATTGTAATTAATACCAGGGCTGTGGAGTCGGTCAGTTTTGAGTGGAGTCGGAATTGGAAGTGCATAGTTGGATGGAGTCGGAGTCGGCGCAAATCCTTCAACTATAATCATAGCAGCCTAGCCCTAGGCCTAGCTCAATTTTATGAATAAAATAGATTTAACGTAATGTTTTAATATATAATATATAAATAATATATAAATATAGTTGCTTATAATTAATAAGAATTATAATTAATTAATTAACAATAATAAGGAAATTTAAAAATTTTGTACTAGCAACCCTAAATCTTTTTCAGATTTTTAGATTTCAATTTGATAAGTAATGATAACAGCGTAATGTCACATCAAAAGTATAAATCTGCTGTTTTTGAATATTTTTCACTCACTGCTGATGGAAAATATTACGTATTACGGATGTTTATAATAATACAGAAACATCTTATTAATTTCCTAACTAATAATAATCTTATTTTGTTTAAGCTTCAATCAGTTTGTATTTTGGGATTTATTGTAATTTTTGAATAAAGAGAAAAAAAAGCCATTAAGGCATAGTTACAGCCACTAAGTAACCTGATGAGTCATGTGGTGGTGACGAAATGCCTTGTTTATGAATCTCCACTGGCCTAATAAAGCTAATCATAATCAATTTGGCCTTAACATTCCATCGGAGTCGTAATTATACAAGTCAGATTTCTGGAGTTGGAGTTGGAGTCGGCAAATTTTATCACCGACTCCACAGCCCTGATTAATACACACACACAAAATACGTTAAATGAAATTTGTGGGAATAATTGAGGTTTTGTAAATGTATAAGTTTTCACTTTTGAATTTTCATTTTATTGTGAATTCTATCAATAAGATGAGGTTTATGTACTTGAGGATTGGTTTTCATTTTGACTGACCCAGTGAATGGGGTGAGGTGAGGTGATGTGGAGGCCAGGGTGTGAGAGTGGCTACTAATTTTGGGTTTTGAGTATTCTCGGGTGCAAATGATGGATTTGGAGCTTAGTTCAATCAATGCCTTCTTACCCTTGGGGAGCTTGGAAGATGTTTACAACTTCCTTTTTATGCAGGAAGGAGGGGCCAAGGGCGATTGCCCATAAAAACGCTCTTCCCCCTCATGGAGGAAGAAAACAACCGAAGTCAAGGTCCAAGGCTTTCGAGATGCTTGGACACTGCGTTTGAAAAATTAGCAGTCATATAAAGGGAGAAAAATGGATTGAGGAATGTTGTTCCAGAGTTCACTGGTTGAGTAGATTAAAGATTGAAAATATCGATTAATCCTTGTGTTAGAGTGTTTGACAAAAAAGGAATGAGATCGTGTCGAAAGTTCTGGTGCTGCGTGCTCTCCTTAAAGGAGAAGGCATGAAGTTAGAGAGTTCAGAAGAGCAGTGTCCGTTATAATAGCAATAGTAAAGAGAGAGTGAGGCATCATTGTGGCGAAAAGAGAGAGATTGAAGACAATCAGTAAGAGGCCGGGAATTGATGAGACGAAAAGCCTTTGATTCCACCTGGTTAAGTAGAGCTGTGTGGGTTGAGCCACCCTACACAAGGCCGGACAAGACCCCTGTAGATAGACAACAGCAACTGAGTCGGGGTGAAGAAACTGGGGAGCAGGTACAGCACACCTAACTTCTTAGAAGCTATTTTGGAAAGAAACTATATGTGATCTTTCCAGGAAAGATCACGAAAAAAAAACACCAAGAGCGTTAAGAGAAAATGAGAGATTGAGTTGTGTATTGTTGAAGTTAGGGGATAGTCGTGGGAAAGATTGCGACGAATAAACCAGGGCTGTGGAGTCGGTAGACCAAGCCTCCGACTCCTAGAATTTTAGAAGGGCCGACTCCGACTCCTGCCTCTAAATAATAATATAAAATATACTTTGATTATATTAACCCAGAATGGCATTTCATCACTACCAAGTGAATCATCAGGCTACTTTTTAAGCTCAATTTCTCTAAATTTAAGTCTTAATGGTTGTAGCTATGCCATTATGGCGTTTCTGAAAAGAAAATCAACAGTAATTAGTGATATGCAGGAAAAGCTCCTAGAAAGATCATGATGTAGGGGAATCATCATAAAATAACTATAATGCAAGATAGGAGGTTAAAGCTCCTATTAGGAGCTTTAACCTGAACCAATATAAAGTACATCATAAAAAAAAAAAAGGAGTCGGAGTCGGTCAATTTTTACCGACTCCGACTCCGACTCCGACTCCTCTAGCAATGAATTTACTTCCGACTCCACAGCCCTGGAATAAACAGATGAACGAACTGAGTGTTTGAGGCATTGAAAAGCACAATGTTTTCTCCACCAATCAGAGATAGTAGAAAGATCAGAGGCCAGGTGCGCCATAGCCGTCCCATGTGAATCATGGCGTGACTTGAGAGGGATGCTTTGTGAAGCGGGTGAAGAAGTGAAGAGTGGAATCATCAGCATGGGAGTAGATAGGATAGGAAGTGCGAATTAAAAGATAAATAATAAATAAAAGGAAAAGAGTCGGTGAGAGCACAGAACCCTGAGGAACATAGCTGTTAATAGCTTTAGGAGAAGAACAGTGGTCATCTACAACCGCAGCTATAGATCGGCCAGAAAGGAAATTAGAGAGGAAGGCACAGATAGAAGGATAGAAACCTAACGAGGGCAGTTTCGAAATTAAAGATTTGTGCCCCACACTATGAAAAGCTTTCGATATGTCTAGCGCAATAGCAAAAGTTTCACCGAAATCCCGAAAGGAGGATGACCAAGAGTCAGATAGATACGCAAGAAGATTGCCAGTGGAGCGTCTTTTGCGGATCTCATACCGACGATCTGGCAGAAGATTATGAGAAAGAGAGGTGTTTAAGAATCTTCCTATTAAGGATAGGAGAAGTACCAGATGAAAGACAAAGACGAAAGAATTTGCCTAGGCAGGGTGTCAACACAGAAGCATAGTTCTTGAGAATAGGAGGAGGAAGACCATCAGGACCGTACGCCTTCCTAGAGTCGAGCCCAGATAGGGCAGAAAAACCTTCTTTGGAAGAGATTCTAATTTCAGACAATTAAGCCAGAGGGGAAAGAGAGAGAGCGGAATTGGAATTGTCTGGGATTGAGTTGGAGACGAAAGTTCGAGCAAAGATTCAGTTTTATCAGGAGAATAGGCGGCAACTGAGCTGTTGGAATGGAAAAGGGGAGGGAAAGAAGTAATAAAGTTGTTGTTGTTCTTTGCTAGATGCCAAGAATTAGAATTAGATTGGTTTTCACATTGTTTGATGAAGGAATTTCTGGTCAGTCGAAGAACAGATTTTTCACGATTCCGGGCAGAAATATAAGCTGAGTGAGAGTTAGGAGTTGGATAGCGACGGTACCTTGTGAAAGCCTCCTCTCTGTTGCGGATATCATTAGAACAAGCAAAGTTAAACTAAAGTTATTTTGCATTAACAGTAGGAATAGAATATGGAATGTACGCCTCCATGCCCAAGAGAATAATCATTTTGATATCTCGATACACTCAGTACACTCGGAATGACCCCGGCACGGAAACAGTACGGTAATAATTCCATGGGAAATCGGAGTACTACTTCCTAATGGCCTCCCGAAGCGTTGCCAATGGCCAGCGGTGCCAAAGTGCCAAAGGCGTCTCCTCTTGGGAGGATCCAAAGGCCGAACTGGAGTGATAGGACAGAAAACAGATATAAGATTGTGGTCGTAGCAGCCCAACGGAGAATAAAATTTGACAGAGTAAGAATCAAGATGCAATGAGAAATAAATCCAGAATGTTGGGGATACGAATAGGGTGCTGTACAATCTGCTCTAGGTCATTCAGGATAGGGAAGTAAGCTAGTTCAGGTGGGATGTCAGTGAAATGGAAGGAAAGAGAAAGGTGGTGGTGAATATTGAAATCTCCTGAAATGGAGATTTCAGCAAAGGGAGAGCGAGAAAGAATGTATTCCACTTTGGAAGTGAGGTAGTCAAAGAATTTTGAATAGTCAGTAGAATTAGGAGAGAGGCAGACAGCGCAGATATATTTATTTTGAGAGTGACATGTAAGCCTTAGCCAGAGGGTGAGAAGGAATTGAATTTAGAGGGTTCAAGTTCGGAAATGCGAGAGCAATTTATTGCGTACATATACTCAACATCCACTTTTGGAATGAAATTGAATATAGAGAAAGTAGGAAGGTACAGAAAAGGGGTTGCTGTTAGTCGTCCCAGACACCCAAGTTTCAGTGAGGAAGAGGTGAGGTTTAGAGGAGAGGTGGTGGTCAACAGATTGAAAATTTGAGGAAAATCCACAAATGTTGCAGAAGTTTGAAAAGGAAATCAAGCAGAGGCTCAGAACATCCCGAATGGCTAGTAGCAGAACAACCCTGCTGCTCGGGGTTGCATTCCCGGTATCGGCAGTAGGGTAGCCAGAAGTGGGAACATTTATGGTTCCATTTCCAATTAACTCCGAGGCTCTTGAGGTCGATGCCATTTTGTTGGTTTCTTGTTTTTGAAAAGATTGTGTAGTGTGTGAGATGCATGTAGTTGTCGTGAGGAATAGAGGGAGAAGTGTGTTGAGAGCATGCTGGACTCCTCACAGGGTAGATGAGACATGGAAAAAGATCAGCTAAGGAGAAGTGACAGGAGAAATGGGAGTTCCAGGACTTCCTGTCTTATGCCTAATGTACTTCCTTGGTTTATTGGTGCCTGAAGTCTCCTCCTATAACATAATTAATCGTATCTTCAAAGTGTGAAGATTCATTGGTGGACATCATGGAAAGATGAAGAACTGAATTCTTCCGTCCTTAAGTCTTATGCTCATTGCAATTTTAATTTTATCCTGAAGTTAAGCTGAAGTTAATGCATTCCGTTTCACCCGTGTTTGTGATATGATTTTATCATTCACAAAATCGGCATTAAGTTCCTTTATTTTCCAACGGGATTAATCTGTGTGCGCAATTTTTTTGTTTTGTTTTAAGTGTTATGAACAGTGGAAATTTTGTATTACCAGAAATTCCTTCCTAGGTTGGATACTGGAGTTGTCCAACAAATCATTTATTAAGTTAAATGATTGAGTTAGGTTGTTAAAAACGGTAGTAAGTTAAACCTTTTCCTGGAACTTTGTGTCTTACAACAAGTTCAAGATACACCAAAGATTATTTTTCGAGGAAATTTGTAACAATGTTTAATTATGACAATTCTTCAGAAAATTGTGAGCAAGCATATCCTATTTTTGAAATTTTGGTGGTTCATTATTTGTAACCTGTGAATTTGACTGACCTCAATATTTTCGAATGATTTGTGTTAAACTTAAGGTATTTTGTAAGGACGATTGCATTGTATACATACAGTATTTGTCGTTGGATGTAAATGCTTGGTGGGGAGCATTGTGGTGGAGAATATAAATTTTTCCGAGAAGCATACTGGGTTGCCTCTCCCGTAAAATGTGTTTTAGTTAGTTGGTTGGTACTTTTTCAAAAACTAACTTTAAGCCAACAAGGCAATATAAATCATTTTGGTCTCGGCCTTCGGTGATTGTATCCTTATCTTTCAATGTTGGTTGTTTGCAAGTTCAAAAAGATTAAATTCAATCAATTCACAACTTTGGTAAATTTTGTTTGAAATATAACCTTTGCTGTTAACAACTTTGCAAGAAAAGGACACAGTTGTCATGTGCAAACATCATAAAGTTAAATACATCAGCAGAGCATAGAAGATCATTAATGTATAATAAAAATAACCGTGGACCTAAGAATGAATCCTGTGGTCCGTACGCTACATTTTGTAATCATTTTAGTTAACTTCTCTTCTACCAACGGGGTTATGAAGTTATATCACGTGATTACAAGCAAAAGTGATGCAATAATGAAAAACAATTTTGTCGGCAAGAAATTCTACCATTTGTCTGAAGCCATGAGAATACAATTTAAGTTGAATATTATGATCTGTCACGTCAAAAAACCTCATTTAAGTCCATAAATGTGGAAATAATTATTTCTTTGTTCGCTTTACCGACATTGGCACTTTTCACAAGGTTTAAAATAGTAGTAATGTCGTATTGTACACTACAATTTTCTCAAAAGGTGTACTAAACACGAGGGGCCATTCAAAAATTACGTAACGCTATTTTTGCTAAAACTCGACACTCTCCCACCCCACCCCTGTAACCGTAACGCTAGACCAGACACCCACTAAGATCTTGTGTAAACACTTCCCCCACCCCACACTCCACATACCTCTGACCCTTCCTTGGTCATCTTCCTCTCGGGGTTTCGGTGAAACTTTTGCTATTGCGTTAGACATCTCAAAAGCTTTTCATAGAGTTTGGCACAAATCTTTAATTTCGAAACTGCCCTTCTTCGGTTTGTATTCTTCTATCTGTCTTCCTCTCTAATTTCCTTTCTGACCGATCTGTAGCTGCGGTTGTAGATGACCACTGTTCTTCTCTTAAAGCTATTAACAGTGGTGTTCTCAGGGTTCTGTCCTGTCACTCATTCTTTTCGTTTTATCTATCAATGTTCTATTAAATCGCACTTCCTGTCCTATCAACTCCCATGCCGATGATTCCACTCTTAACTTCTCCACCCGCTTCATAAAGTGCCCTTCTCAACAGTCTCTCCATGCTTCGCGTAGGACGGCTGTGGTACACCTGACCTCTGATCTTTCTGCCATCTCTGACTGGTGCAGAGAAAACCTTGTGGCTTTCAATGCCTCAAAATATCAGTTCATCCATCTGTTTACTTGTCACGATCTTTGACACGACTATCCCATTATCTTCCACAATACACAACTCAGTATTTCCTCTTCTCTTAACATTCTTGGCGTTTCTTTTTCTCGTGATCTTTCTTGGAAAGATGACCTACATTCTTTCGAAAACAGCTTCTAAGAGGTTAGATGTGCTGTACTGGCTGCGCGGTTTCTTTACCCCCACTCAGTTGCTGTCTATGTACAATGGTCTTGTCTGCCCCTGTATGGAGTACACTTGTGTGGGGTGGCTCAACCCACACAGCTCTACTTCAGCAGGTGGAATCAAAGGCTTTTCGTCTCATCAATTCCCAGCCTCTTACTGATTGTCTTCAATCTCTCTCTCTTCGCCGCAATGTTGCCTCACTCTCTCTTTACTATTGCTATTATAATGGAGACTGCTCTTCTGAACTCTCTAACTTCATGCCTCCTCTAAAGAGAGCACACAACACCAAACTTTTTTGGGACATTTGTCTTTGGCCCTTCCTTCTTTTTAAGTGGTGAAATGACGGAGTATGTCATGGAAACATACCTATTGACAGTTCTATTTACAAATGCGAGTTAACCTTGGTTTAGCTTCCGCCCGAATTTTTCATTCTAACGAAGGTCAAGCTTTTCACTCCACCTTACTTAGTTTAACTTGGAATCCGAACCACGCCCCACCAGCAACCCAGCGTCTTAACCACTAGGCTACCCAGGGTACCCACTTATCTACCAACCAATTTCTTTGTGTAGAAGGATGAACAGCTGGGTTTTGCTGCGCGCCGACTTCCATTACTGGGTCACGATCGCGGTGCAAATGGATTCGTAGTCAGCGACGCTAATCACTACACCACTGAGACACATATATAGGGTGTTAGCTGCACATTTGTAGGTTGAAACAGTTCTACGACTATTCCCACAGCCACACTCCAGGGCACCAGTTAGTGAGAATATACAACGCGCCAGATCCCCCATCCCCCATCCCCCATCCCCCTTCCCAGTGGCGGCTCTAGACTCGATAAAGTGGGAAGGCTGTAGCTTTCGAAAATACTTATAAGGTACAAAAATTAAGAAAACTACCTTAATAAAATAATAGCTCAATTATAAATACTTAGTAGTTTTAGATAAGCTAATTGAATCAAAATAACCAAGTAGAAATCTGGTTCAGAATAATAAATTTAATTGAAAAAGAAGCACGATCAGCCTAGCACAGGAAACAATGACTAACCACACTTGATAACCAGCGTCCGAACACTGCCGTCACGTGCCGTCTGCAACTGTACGCTAGCAGGCTGCATCTGCTGCAGACTTAAAAGATCCAAATTTTGCTGCATATCATATCATTATCTTCTACTTTACCAATAATGTATTTGAAAATTCAGTTTTTAATAGTTTGATATTAACACACGGTGACGGAAGTATAATTTAAATAGATCAACTTTCATCAAATATAGCGAATTAAAAGTGAAATTAATCATTAGGGACATCGTGCACCTGGCAGCAGTGCAGTGACCGCACTCACCTCACAGTCCTCACTAAATCTCATACCTGTATACTGTGTATAGACTGCACGATTGCAGCCTTAAAATTTACATCTTAGCGCGGTAGGCCCTATATTTATATTACATTTTAAATAACCATTTATTCATCATTCTTTGCTGGAAGTTATCTTTATTTCGTCACATTATTAATATATAAAAATCAGTTTAGTTTAGAATCTCATTTTTTGTTTAATACAACACTTTAAATAAAATAAAGAGACCGTAGAGACGCATTATTAGGCTGACCATACGTACCGTTTTGAACGGGACAGTACCGTTTGTTTTATATTTCCTGGCCGTCCCGTAGTTTTAATAACAATGTCAATTTTGTCCCGTTTATGTACTTACTTTTTCATGAATACAGAATATTACATAACCCCCGTCCCTTTTTTGCCATCCCAATGTCCCGTTTTTGTCTCGAGGAAATATGGTCAGCCTACGCATTATTCGTCATTTTAGTTGGGGGGTCTGCAGCCTTACAGCCTCTAGGCCAGAGCCGCCACTGCCCCTTCCCCCGGTGTAACGGAGGAAACTTTCCCTCTCAATTTGAGTCAAAATCGCTCCTCTCTTCACGCGCTCCTTTCAGTCAGATCTCGCTCACGAATTTTCACACCGCAATTTCTCTCAATTCCTTTTCGATTTCAATTGCTTAAAATGGAAAAACGAAGATATCTCTCATAACAAGTGCCAAGCAACTGAATGGAGTGAAATACTTTGGGGGAAGATGTATGACTGAAATAAACTCATTTAGGTTTATAAAGCAGAAAGAGACTATGAGGAAGAGGCCAAAGAGGAAACTGAATGACGAGCAGAGAAAAATGGAAGAGAAGACGAAGAAAAGTGAAGCAGAAGTAAAATGAGTACCGACAAACAAAGAGGGCGAGAATATGAATGTAACAGAGGCACCAAAATTAACATTAGAAGTTCAAACGGAGGACACTAGCGTAAATAGCAAAAAAACAAGACAGCAACTACGAAAATAGAATGAAGTTATCTTCAAATAAGGATATGGAGCAATCATAAAACTCGAAGGCCTCGAGTTAAAATGGGGAAGGAAATGTATGCAAATACTATGTAAGAGGCAGTTGCAGATATAAAGGAGGACGCTATGTATATGAGCACCATACTATGTGCGAATTCTATTGTAACAATGGTCACTGTAAATTCGGTGACAGCTGCAAATTCTACCCATCCCCATCTGCAAGAATTATGCAAGACAGAACCTGTAAATATGGAAAAAGATGCTACTACCATCATCTCCAAACAAATTCAAAGGACAATAGGAAAAACTAAAAGAAACCTATATGTATAAATGGCGAACCGATTTTTTTTCAACACCACAAACACAATATGGTTGCTAAGACTCGTACAGCACACGCAGTCGACACAGTTGGAAACCCGAACCGAACCGTTTCCTGGCAAGAAACTACCAGAACAGGTTAGCGGAAGCGGATCTTTCTCGGAGGACCATAGGGCTACAAAACACGCGACAATGAAAGATAATGAATTTGGAATGCACAAGGGGCAACGCAAAACTAAGAGCATAAATATTGCCCTGTCTAATATTCAAGGGTTAAAACCGAACCACTCAATAAACAAAGTTTTATACCTAAAAGAATTTATGGATGAAACAAGGGCTGACATCACATGCCTCACCGAAAAACATCTTAAAGATTGCCAAGGGTATTGTGAAAACTGCGAATCCTGCATAGATAAGAAAGAAATACACACCGATGGTTACAACTTACTACGTGCTGCTAGAACAACAAGACGTAAAGATGGCTGTGCTATATATATATACAGTATATATGTATATATGTACGTGGGAGTCGTATGGCAGAGACGATAATAAGTAAATCAAACAGCTTCTTGGAATATTTAGCAGTATAAATAGAGAAACTAAATGTGGTACTTATAGTCATCTACAGACCTCCGAACACTTCAACTGTAAAATTCTCGGTTGCTACTGCTAATATCAGAAACCTAATAAAGTCCTTAAACTCTCCATCCCACAGCACAATACTCTGCGGAGATTTTAATTTCTCATTTGTAAAATACAAAAAGGTGGCTAGAAGTCTGTGTGTAAAATTTTATATATATATATATATATATATATATAAGCAAACAACCACAAGGAAAAGGAAACACAAAGTCCGAGCGCTTTCGTGATATATTCACATTATCAAGGAGGAACAGAAAATAGACGGAGATTACAAAGTAAATGAGTTAAATAGACAAGCAAAAAATTCACAATTGGCACCTCAAATTAAAGGCCTTAAAGCCCTCTAAAGATTTTTTCAATTGATAACATAATCTGTAGGCAGCTAAATTACAAAATATAAAAAAATATATACTGTATAGATGAAATTAGACAAAAAGAAAACCAATACAGAGAACAAAAATTATTATAATGGTTATTAACACTAATATTTAATTAAAACAGGCAATTAATTGGCAAGAATTTAATGAAAAACAAATAGATAACAAATAGATAACATAATCTGTAGGCTGCTTAATTACTATACAGATGAAATTAGACAAAACACCAGTACAGAAAACCAAAAAAATTATTATAATGGTTATTAACACTAATATTTAATTGAAGTAGGAAAATTAAGAGGCCCGAAATTAATGAAAACAAAGGGAAAGTTGCCATCGTCTTACAGATTATTACAAAATTTCTACAAACAATCTGGAAAAAAATTGTTTTCCCAACAGCAACCCACTTCAAAAATCCAATAAACCACCCAGCAACCAAAGATTATACACGAAAGAAATATTACAATTAAATAGACACATAAGAATGTTAACAGTTCTTACAATAATATTTATTTATTTAACCAGGGCAAACCATTAAGAGGCAAACAATGCAGTTAAGAAAACAGTAAGCCCATCGCCAGCTTACTGACAATGTACGAATCTAATTTGTACAACCCAGGGCTAATATTAAGGACCAAATCCGCATTATTCTTGATCACACTTGGTTGTTTGCTTATTAATAAGGTCACGTGTTATTTTGTGATTTTAGTGCATATATATATATATATATATATATATATATATATATATATATATATATATATATATATATATATATCGGAAACAAGCAAAAATAACTGCTGAATCTAATATTCATGAACAACTTGAGTGATGATATAAAAATAACTAGCTATTATCTCAGACCAAATATACATACAGGGTGACGCAAAAGTCGCGCATCATAGGAATTTTCAGTGTTGACTATAATATGTTTTTTTTCTTTTAGGTAGTGAATGGCTGCGAAATTAACAATAAACGAAAGGGTGAACTTGGTTTTAATGTACGGAATACCAGGTACAACAAATCGATGAATCGGTACAGAATTTAAGTTCTGTACCGATTCCTATGGTGCGCGACTTTTGCGCCATGTATATTATATATTTATTTATTCTGAATCGTAGGATGCCGGTGAAGCTGAAAGGGAAGGTCTTCAAAACAGTGGTTAGGCCAGCCATGTTGTACGGAATGGAGACCGTGACAAAGATGGATGTGGCTGAGTATTATGGTGTCAAAATGCTTGAGTGCAAGTGGCAGTGCAATATTGCATAATGTTGCAAGAGTGTCACCCCACCCCCCCTTTGTTGCAAAAAGGGGAAAAAGAAAATTCCCAGCCCCGAAATGGGACTGCAAGGGGTATGCAACCTGGAGTTATCCCCCAAGCTGACCCCCCCCCCCCCCCCAAAGGGGAGCGCCACCCTTTGTTGCCAACCCCAAAATGGGATTGCAAGGGGTATGCAACTTGGAGGCGTTCTCCTCCCCCAAGCTGAACCCCCCAAAGGGGCATACCTAAACAATAATTAATTTAATTAAAGCATATATTCTTCTGTCATCTGACTTACAGGGTTGAGCTGCCAGATAGAAATAATCATTTAATTAAAGCATTTATTAATCAGCCAGAGCCAGTTGGCTTAGAAGGCTGATTAATAAATTAAATACATGGCGCTATCTGGCAACTCAGCCAACTGGCTGTTTGGGACCCTATAAGAGGCGGCGTACGGCTGACGGACTTCATATTCGCTCGGGTGTATGGTGTCAATAATCCAGCAGGGTTGAAGCACCTTAAACAGAAAAAACAATGACATGCGCTCGGCTTCCAGCCGAGCAAGGATCCCTACTCTGGATCCTTTATTTTTCTGGCCCTTTGTGGGGTGAGGCGTTCCTTTCCCCACCCATAGAGGCCTCTTAGGTTAGGCATGCCCCTTTATGGGGTTCAGCTTGGGGGAGAACTCCGCCTCCAAGTTGCATACCCCTTGCAATCCCATTTTGGGGTTGGCAACAAAGGTTGGCGCTCCCCTTTGGGGGGATCAGCTTGGGGGATAACTCCAGGTTGCATACCCCATGCAGTCCCATTTCGGGGCTGGCAACAAAGGGGGCCGGGGAATTCTCCCCCCTTTTTCCAACAAAGGGGGGTGGGGTGGCACTTTTGCAACATTATGGCGAGGAATGTTTCCTTTTTGCAACAATGAGGGTTGGCACTTATGCAATATTGCAATGCAACTTGCACTCAAGCATTTTGACACCATTCTACTTGGCTGAAATGAAAATGTTGCGATGGATGTGCGGTGTAACTAACTAGAAGGGATCGAATCAGAAACGAACGCATTAGAGAAACGGTGAAAGTAGTAGAGGCGTCAAGAAAGGTCCAAGAAGCCAGACTGAGATGGTATGGGCACATGATGAGAAGAGAGGAGGATTACGAGGGACGTAGGGTGCTGGAAATGGAGGTGCCGGGACGGAGAAGAAGAGGTAGACCGAAGACGAGGTGGAGGGATTGCGTGGCGGCAGACATCCAGGAGAAAAATTTGGACGAGGACATGGTGCGTGACAGAAGAGAATGGAGGAGACCATGGCCGTAACTACCTATGAAGTCACCGAGGTCCGGACCTCGGTAATTATTTCCTAAAAAAAAAAAAGACTGAACCGTTCTCCGTGTATGAAACGGATATTACCGCTTTTCTTTTGAAAAGAGGGAGCGTCGAGCGTTTTGGTGTTTTGTGTTTAGTGTATAGCTTGGGTTGTGTTTGTAGATGTCATTTTGGTCTGAATTTTGCTCGTCCCGCCGCGCTCGAAAAAAAATCTGGACCTCACTAATTTCTAAACCCTAGTTACGGCCCTGGTCAGGAGACTCGTCAAGAACAGCGACCCCATATAGAGATGGGATTTAAGCTGCAGGAGGAGATGATGATGATGATTCTGAATATATTTGAGTATACCCTGCTACCTCTTATTTTACTTTTTCTTCTGCTATAAGCAAGTACTGTGTTTCGACATATTATACATGAAAATAACAAGAACATGGAATTCTACTGAGAAATTAAAATCGAAAATATATATTTTTTTTAGATTTAAAAAAATACACGTACAAACACCATCATATCCCCTTAAATACCAGAGTTTGATCAAAACTCTAAAGAAAAAGTTTAATAACGTGTTAATTTTTGGGGTAATACCTAAAATATATGAAACAAATAGATATTTGAGTAAAATGATTTATTTCAATACAAAATTAGAAGCGAGGTGCCTATTTGAAAGGGTAAAAATCATAAACCTTTCATTAGAATTTGATTCACTGGATTTGTTCAATCAGGATGGCATTTACTTGAATGGAACGGGTAATGCACGACTCGGGAGGGAGGTTGATAAACAAAGGTGATTAGGATTTAAGTAAAGCGAGCGTAGTCAGGACGAAATAGTACTTTCACGTTTGAGTAGGCTGTTGGGACTAGTCAACAGCAGTAAAACTAACGCGAACAGAGGAACAAACAAACGTAGATAATAATTAAAAAGTTGTGTTTTTTGACAGGAAAAATGTACGTAATAAGTTCAAGAAATTTTATAAAGGCTTTAGTTTATATTGAAAATGATGACGTTATTGCGAAAAATGAATCTTGGATTTAAAAGTACAGATGAGGATTTTATGGGTGACTACAATATTATTAAAAGTAGAATCGTTTTAATAATGATAGATTAAGTAAAATGGGTGGTTGTGTATCTTATATAGAAAGAAAACTTCGGATAGTTCAGAAGACTGTCAATGCCAGCGATCAATTAAATATAGTTACTTCAGAAATTAGCGATCATAACTTGGTCTTTAATTTTGGAATTACATCATGTAAGCCATTTTCCCAAGAAAGATCAAACATCGAAATGTCCAACTTTTCTAGTAGAATAATAATTATGGAAAACTGATGAGTGGGTAGTTGGGAGGTAACGAAAATGGTTCACTGAGTAGGTAGGTAGTTAATCTAACAATTATTAAATTCCTTTTATGTCAATAACTGGGTGGATGAAACCAATTGGCTGCTCACCAGAGTTATTCTCCACACTAGTATTTATATACTGTGTGACAAGAGCGTGCTCGGTAATAGATATACATTACCGATCAACGAACCGAGGAAAAAACCAAGACGACGCTGGTGGAAAAAGCCCCGCTAAAAGGAGAACAAAAGGAGAACGAAAACGAGGAACGGGGCGAGAAGGACGGAACTGGGGAAGGGACAAGAACAGACAACGAAGAAAGATCCCCACCAGCAAGTATGCTCTCGACAATTATACGTGAAGGAGAAAAGAGACTCTAATAACTAGCAGTAAGTGACTAATTGTGTTTTTAGCCCAGTTAGATCTTCTAACTTCTAACTTAGAAGACTCGTTAAATTAAGCTGGGTCAGACAACTTAGGCCTACATTGTGGCCTAAGACCCAGCATCAACTCATAGCTTAACAAAGGTGAAGGTAGATTGCCCTAACCTAGTTTGGTGAGGAATCCTACTGTGGACCTCAATTTATCTGCCCGCTCTGGACCATTTCCGGAATCTCTAGGCTGACCCCTACAGGGCTAGACTTAATCTACTCTATAGTTAGACTGGAGATATAAGGGGTGGGTTAATTGTGGACCAATTCATACAGAGCATTTTTCACGATAATCCTGAATAAGTTACAGTAGGAAACTTTAACTGCTCAAACGTAAATTTGAAGACATTGAATAGCGATGCTGAGGCTAAACATTTGATAGGTTTTAAAAGGTAATTTTCTTTCCAAAAGATATTCATAATTACTAATGAAAATTTACTTCATTATTATGTAGATGTCGGAGAAAGTTTAGGTAACAAGGTCTGTTAATGTTAAAAGTTGTACAAAATTTAACTTGAAGGTGTCTGATTTTAGGAGATAAAATTTTAGTGATTTTAGGACATTAATAAACTGAGAAGTTTCAGAACCTATTCGTAAATTTTATGTATACAGGGTGTTCTAAAATTACCTAGTAAACATGTATATGTCTGTCGATCACATTGTACGGACGTTGTGAACAATGTGTTCAAGTTGAAGGAAGACACTTTGAACATCTGAAATAAACAATTATTGTTGCTGTATGAAATAAAATTGTTAAATATAACAACTTTTGTTAAGATATTGCGTTCATATAAAAGTTCACTAGGTAATTTTAGAACACCCTGTATATATTCGCCATCCTTCCCTGGAATACAGAAAATATGTTTTTGTTATCGGTGTATCCTGGCAATGTTTTTGTTCTGGAGTTGTGGCTAGCATTGATATAATAATAATCTATATTATAATAAGAGAGCTGTCCGTCCGTCCGTCACACTTTCAGAAATTACATATTACGCTATAATTGATCAGATTCAGAAATCTTGACACAATGTGAAGCTCAAAGTTTTCACGGCTGCATTCTTTTCTGTAGTTTAGCCTGTCTAACCGTCAGCGAAGCGACGGGAACTGTACTAGTAATAATAATAATATTACTAGCAAAAGATCGGCGCTACGCGTCGTTTTTGCTAGATCTGCGGTGCTTGGACTGAATTGTGGGCCTACGGCGTATTTTATTTTGAACATTAGTAGCCCTTTATCTGGATATCATTCCTATTCCTCTCACCTTGGGCCTCAGTAATTAGGGTGCCTGCGGCCTTCCAGTTACTGGCAAACCAATTATTCATTCAATAAAACTACAGAAAAGAACGCAGCCATGAAAATCTAAAGCTTCACAAATCTTAATACAATGAGCTCGGATTTGAAGCTTAAGATTTTCATAACTGCGTTCATTTCTATAGTTTTATTGACCAAATAACTGAACCGACAGTAATTGGGGGCCCTGCGGCCCGCCAAATCATAGTTTTCATTGTTTCGAGTGCATCAATAATATTGTTATAGTGTTCCATTAGTTGTGATAAGCATGATCTTCCTGACAGGTATCTACAGTATGTTGGTTATAATTTTTTTTCTGAGTTCCCCATTACCCCACCCCTCTCCCCCATTACCCCCAAGGCGGGAAGGGGGCTGGCACCTTGCAAAGGATTTACTTTAAATTTTTTTTGGTTACATATATATATCGCACTTAGCTCCATTATAATATAGATTAAGTGCAAAACACATGGAAACATTTCAGGGAGGTTTAAATTCCTTAACCGTCAGCCCCCACTATTCCTTAAATACAACCCTGATTACTTTGCTTCTAAAATGAATTAAAACATCAGGTACTTTTTTAGAGTAATTAATGTACTATTAATAAAAACATGAAAATAAAATCAATGGGTACCGTATAAAAAGTACCCATTTCCTTGAATAAATCGTGAGTTCCATATTACATCTACCAATCCTATTAGCAAAATTCTAATTTTACTTTTACTAAAGACATCTCGATGAATAAAGGTCGAAATAGTCTATTTTTTTTATACCTAATGATCAGGCTGTAAATAAAAAGGTATTTCAATTATATAATGTAAAGTTATGATGAAGTACAGGGTGTCCACAATGTCTTATCACCCCAGTAAAATACCGGGTGAAGAGAGAGATCCGATTTGAATTACTGTATATTAACGCGAATGAACATGGACGAGTAATATTTATTACACTTACGTTTTATAACAACTGTATATTCTATAGTAAGGGTTATAAGAGGTGTTGAAAATGGTTTCAAGAGTTAAAAAACAAGTTGAAACTAGTTTAAACCAGTTCAAATCGGATTTGTCTCTTCACTCGCGTTACTTTATACACACCCTGAACGAACTGATTTTCGTTTTCGTTTCAGACCCATTTATCTCGTAGATGGCCAGCCAGTTTTTGATTGTTCACAACAGGAACTGTAAAAGATAAGTCTCGTTCATCTCAATAGAGTCCTTTTTGGAGGAGCTGCACGATTGAATCGGTCCTGGGAAGTCTGAAGAAATATTTTCAATGATTTTGCTATTACGTGGTCACTCATGGACTCGGATACGAGCCAATATGCGTTGTTCAATCGTATACTTGCTGCTATCCACGCACTTCAAATGGATCTGAAAGTAAAACGAAAATCACTTAGTATTTTACTGGGGTGACGAGACATTGTGGACATGCTGTACTGTATGCGAATCTGGTGTCGTAATATGGGAAATAAATATAAAAAAAAGGGTAATATGATTTTAAATTAGTTACCGTATAATAATGAAGTTACAGTGCAACGACTACATTTAGTAATTAATTAATGAAAAAGTAATCACAATACAATACAGTATATATATATATATATATATATATATATATATATATATACAGTGGTGTAGTGCTAAATAAAGAAGTGAGGGAACGCATTTTGAAAGTGTTACTCAGATGCGGGGGGGACAATGGCGAGCCCATACAGCTGGGGGTCCGGGGGCACTGTAAGCCCCCCGGGAAATCTTTTGAAATCTGACCAATTTCAGGGATATTTTGAGGTCATATGCACTGGATATTAGGATATATTCCAAGGTTGAAGATGCAGTATTTCCAGTGTCATTAGATATACGACATCCAGTACGATCAATAAAAATAGCTAACAACTGGAATAATTAACTAAAAAAAAGTTAACTGGTACGCCGTGGTGACTGTTTCACCAGATCTTTGTAGGCTAGCATTGCCTCAGTCGAAGCTAAAAGAAATGAAACAGTTAATGATTCTTTCTCATATTTCTTCTAGGGTGGGAATTAAAATTTCATGACGTTAGAGATTTGTAAGTTCGGATTTATTTGAAATAGTGAGGGAACGCCGTTCCGTCTACCAAAAAAGTAAGGGAACGCCGTTCCCACGCGTTCCCCAGCACTACACCACTGTGTGTATATATATATATATATATATATATGTATATATATATATGTTATAATGTTTCAGACCAACAAAGACCCTAGGATCCACTCATGGCTGGTCTACCTAACTGTTCGTAATTGTGTATTGTGGTGGCGGAGGGAACCTACAATTTTACGTGTTCCGAACCACAAGAACATAAGAAATTTTTATAGTGGGCACACTAGGGGCCACTTCGGCCCATCGAGGTCGCTCCACTATGTAAAAACTGCCTGTACATTAGCAACGACCAATTTTTACAAAACTAAATAATTATTAATTTAAAACTAAAGATAGAATCTCTGGATCCAGAGGATCGAGTCATAATAGACTACTATCCACAAATGTTACTCTATATCTATTTATAACCGACATGCAAATATATCAGATCCAAAGAATCCAGTCAATTTCATTACGGTATCCATCAATACCAGTACCTTGCCAACCAAAAATGAGTCACGGTCCATATCAATTGCGACCAAGCAGTGGCGGTCCTAGCTTACATGACGCCCTGGGCGAACCTCACCTTCAGCGCCCCCCCCCCCCTGTTCGCCAACACACACATTCGAATCCCCCCAAAATAAAGGACAGACATAACTCTTTCACAAAATAACTTTTTATTGACTAATTGTTGGAACTTCAGAACCAAAACAAAGACTCAAATTTCTGAATTTTACAAATCCTTCATCACGTAAATAGAATAACTCACTTAAGAGAATGTAATTATGATACTATGAACATGAAAAATACAAATTAAATTGCACAACTGCCATAAACTAGAGAATCAAATTTCTAAATTGTACAAATGCTCTATCACATAAATAGAATAAGACACTTAAGAGAGGGTAATTATTATGCTACACTTTGAACAAGAAACAAAATAAATTGTACCACAGCACAACTGCCATCTAAAGCCTGACTCTTCTTACCTTCCTTGATGCAAAGTCATGAATTAAATCATCATATGAAATCTGCTCAGCAATTGTATGATTTATACTGATGATGGCCAGACCGGTAAGGCGTTCCTGTGACATAGTTGACCTCAGGTAGGATTTGATGAGCTTCAGCTTTGAAAAGCTCCTCTCTGCTTCAGCAACAGTGACTGGAAGAGTAAGACCAATTCTGAGAGCAGTCCACAAATTTGGATATATTTCAGAGAGCTCCCTTTCATGGATAAATGTCAGCAGTTCAAGCAAGGATATGGTCTTTGATGGCAAGTCAGGCAAGTTCTTCAGCTCCTGTGCAAGCTCTCTGCCACCCAAGTCAGATTGTCCCTTAAAGTGTAGTGTAGTACTAAGGTTCACACATTGTTCTGTCAGCTCCTCAAATGTGAGATTTTGGAAATGTGTCAGCACTCCAAACTTCTCTCCCACAATTTCCAACGTGGAAAATCTTTCCTGAATGGCTGATGTTGCAGCATCAACCACTGCATTGAAAAATGTCACCTCCAGCTTCTTCAAAGCATCAATCAAGGGCTCATCAGATGCTTCATAGGAGAAGTGCCGCTTTGTGGACCTCAGCCGTTTTTGTTTTAACACAGCCTCCACATTCATTTGTTCACAGATATCTGTGGCTGCCATTTGTGCAGCCACAAAACCTGTTGCCCTGTAATTGCGGAGACCTCTCTCTCTGTTTTTTTTAGGAGATTTACTGCAACATCAACGTGCATGCTAGGAGACTGCATCTGCTTGCTCACATGCTGAATTTGGCACAACAGGTCATGCCACACCACTGAACAAATGGCGAAGCGGTATGACCCAACCTCCTCTGACAGAGATTGAGCCTCGACCTTTATTACAGTCTTTGGTGTGGTCCCTCACCTCGATCAGTGCATCTCTCACTGCAGCTGCCTGATATCTCAGGGGCTCCACACTCTTGATCTGCTTTCCCACCTTGTATCAGACCACATCTTCAATGTGATGTTCACATGTTTTTTAAAATGGCCCATCGTTGTGTGGAGGCTGAAAACAAGTTGTAAAGCTTCTGCAAGATGCCAAAGTAACTTGTGGCATCAATAGATCCCTTAGCAGCATCGGCCACAAGCAAATTCAGAGAATGAGCCCCACATGGAACAAACAGAGCTCTGGGATTAATTTCTAGGAGCCTGGATTGAACACCCTTGTTTTTTTCCCCTCATGTTGGCCCCGTTGTCGTATGATTGTCCTCTACAGTCCATGAAAGGAACTTTTAGCTCCTCCAGTCTCTTCAGAATCAGAGATGCCAAATGTTGACCAGTGGACTCCTCTGCCTCCAAAAAACCCATGAAATGTTCCTTTATATGGGGCTTCCCCTCCAGTGACACAACCCGAATCACAACTGACAACTGTTCAGTGTGGCTGATATCTGGAGTGCAATCTAGAATTATTGAAAAAAACTTTGATTGTTTGATGTCGCTCACCATTGCTGAAATGGTCTTGCTGCTCGACAAATCAATGAGTTCGTTTTGTATGTGGTGGCCGAGGTAGCTGGTGTGACTGGAGGTCCCTTTTTGGACACGGTTAATGTGCTCTTGCATTATAGGATCAAATTGTGCCATCAGTTCAACTTCTTTCAGAAAATTGCCATTTGATGGTGAGAACAATTTTTCTGTATGTCCCCTTAGTGCCAAATTCCTAACTGCCAGAGAATGCACAATAGCAGTGAGACGTGTCAGCACCGCTCTCCATCTCAACTTCTCAGCCTCCAGAAGTGCCATATCCTGCTTGTCAATGGTCTCCCCCCCTTTCTTATCCTCACTGCCAGTTCTTTCCAGATTTTCATAGAATTTAGGTGTTCTGAACTGTTGTCATGTGATGTGAGCAATGAGCTTGCATGCTTCCAGTCCGAGAGTCCCAAACTTGTTAAATTTATTTTCCTCTTGGAAAATAATGTACAACAGAAACAGAAAAGGCTGTTGTTTTTTAAGGAATAGACCAACCAACTTCTGGTTATATTTTCCCCACTAACCAATGACTTCCTGAAGTATTGATGGTGGAAACTTCTTCCGTCACTGTCGTTTCTAGGGAATACAAAGTCAGATGGTACTTGACTTGGTCCCCTGGAAACCAGTTGTGTCCGAATTCCCTCAGTCAGAACTGAAGGCCAGTTAGCAGGGTCGGTGGACAGAGACTCATCCTCAGGAGGCGATTCTGCTCCAGGCCTTTCTAATAGAAAGAACAAGAGCATTACTCATTAGTATACACACCTAAGTTAGATAACACATTATTCACAGCACTTTGTTATGGTGGTGGTGTTATGGAATTATGGTGGTGAAACACCACACATACCCAGTAACCCAGACCCAGTGATAATAACATTATAATTTATAACTGTTTGCAAAATGCTTTGCAGGGATGCACACACATACACATACGCACACACGCACACACTCAGACATATGTGCACACAAACTCACCTGAGAGTCCTGCCGGGGAGAAGTAGAAGCAAATGGGTCTTCATCCTCAGGATCAGACTGCATTTGTGGAGACATATGTGAGGCTGAGGAGGTAGATGGCTCCTCAGCCTCAATAATGGCAGAAGTAGACGGCTTCTCATCCTGGCTAGTGGCAGAGGGTGTTCCAAAATATTTCAAAAGTGCCCCTGCAAATAGTAAAATAGAACATAACAGACCAATGCATGAATAGGCTAGTACAATTAATTTAACATGTTATTAAGCACAATTTATTAAACTTTTAGAATAGGAAACAAATGAATAATACAACCTCCTTGGTTAATGGCTAATTATATACATAATAGTACACTTCAAATGACTCAGGAAGCTATATCACAAAATAGCAGTGCAATATAGCAGTGAAGAGTAGATGACATAGCTCTATACCTTTATCTTTTGCTCGTTTCTCCTCTTCTTCTTTCCTCTTTTTTCTAAACTGAGCACCTGATAGCTTTGACCTCCTCTTATCCATTTGCGGTTATTTGACAGACCTTAGTGGCTTAGTGTGAAGATTCGTTCTGTAATAAATAATATACATTTCACTATTTAACCAAACCCAGAAAAATAACATTACATATGTTAAAGTATGGGCCTTTATTCCCAATAATATTAATCTGGAAGCATTTTGCATTGTTTAGGTCTTTTATGGGAAGGTTTATGGAAAATGCAATAGATGGTTTTTTATTAATAAAAATATATTTATTGATCTTTTATTATTTATTTTATTTTTTATTTTTATTTATTTTTCTTTATTTATTCTTATTTTTATTTTTTTTGCAGGCGCTCATGCCGCCCCTCCACAAATGCCGCCCTGTGCGGCTGCCCATATTGCCCATATGAGGAACCGCCACTGCGACCAAGTCACAATTTACAACCTTATACATTACAATATATATACTTAGGATGAAAAGTGTAGGTGTGGCTGTAAAGACTGTATAGTAATGTAGAAATGTGTGTGCACCCATTTTGGGTCTCCCATTTAAAGGTGTTTGCTGGGCAAGTGAAGATCATGAGTTTTTCAATACCTCACAGTACTACGGAGGGCACCGCTCGGCAGAGGAATCTCTCTAAATGGGGGGTGTAAGGACAGAGAGTATCCCCTAACCCAAGATGCTGCCTCTCTATATCCCTATATCTATCACCCAAATGTACATAATATATATGAAACTAGTACCATTCATGCAATAAAAATGGGCTTAAACACACTCACCAGATGTCCCTTGCAGACATCAAACTACCCAACCTTCTTTTGAAAGAATCAATTGCATCTGAAGTCACCACTTCTTCTGTCAGACTGTTCCAAAACTTAATTACTCTGTTTGTAAAACAGACCTCTAGTCTGGTTATTGTGATCTTTAATGTAAAGAGAATCAATCTATCTTAGCCAACCCTTAATTTTACTACCTTAAACTATACCCAATTTATCAACATATGCGTCTGATAAATTTTTAAATATGTTTATAGACGTGCTACTAATTACTTCTACCGGAAAACTATTCCAGCTATTTACTATTCGATGCGTAAAAACGTTTTTGGTAACTGCTGTCTCGAACCTTCTTGTCAACTTAACCCGTTATTTCTAGTCCTATTATATTCAGATATTTCGAAAAAGCTATCTCTATCTACGTTATCGAACCCATTCATATTTTGAAAACCTGGATTAGATCACCCCTTAGCCTCCTAGTCTTGAGTGTAGTCAATTTTAACTCTTAAGCCTATCCTCGTACGACTTTGACCTAAGCGACGGAATCATCTTAGTTGCTCGTCTTTGAACTCTTTCGATTTTGTCTATATCTTTACGCATATGCAGATTCCAAAATTGGATCGCGTACTCCAAATGGGGTCTAACTAATTATTTATAAAGAGGAACTATAATATCGCGCGATTTGTACTCAAAATTCCGAGCTATAAAACCTAAAACTTTTTCGCTTTATTGACCGCTGCTGTACTTTGTTTCGCTACTTTTAAATCACCAGTGACTATAACTCCTAAATCTTTTTCCGCTCTACGCTTATCAACTCTTTCCCTGACATACTATACGCAAAATTACCGTTACACGAACCTATATGTAAAATTTTGCACTTATCGACGTTAAATCTCTCTTGTCATGTGACTGACCAATCAACGATTTTATTCAGATCATTCTGGATTTTACCTCTATCTTCGTCATTAATCGCCCTACCACCCAGCTTCGTGTCATTCGCAAACTTTGAAACTGTACTGACTAGGCCGACATCTAAATCGTTAATATATATATAAGAAAAAGCAAGGGGCCCAATATAGAACCCTGAGGAACGCTACTCGCTACATTAGCCCAACACGACTCCGCTCCATCACTACCACCCTCTGTTTCCTACCTCGCAACCACTTTTCTATCCAATTTATTACTACACCCCTGATTCCATCAGCTTTAGTTTTCTCAATGAGTCTTTTGTGCGGTACGGTGTCAAACGTTTTTTTGAAAATCTAAATACACTACATCAATTCCGGTGACTATCGTAACGTCAACCACGCTTTGAAAATTTTTTGAAAGATTAGTTAAGCAAGATTTGTTTCGCCTAAAACCGTGCTGCGTATTTCTAATTAAGTTATGCTATTCTAAGTGTTCGACTATACGATCCCTAGTTATTGATTCCATAGCTTACCTATAACAGACTTAACTGATTGGCCTATAATTTCCCGCCGCACCTTTATCGCCTTTCTTAAAGACAGGTGTTACGTTTTTGCTAATTGAAATTATCTGTATGCACCCCTCAGAAATAGACTCGTTTAAAAATCTTTGTTCGTGCACAACAATGCTATCCTTTAATTCTTTAGTTGTATGGGATATATGGAATCCGGCCCCGGTGATTTATGCGTTTCATTTTATCAATATAGCGCATTACCTCCCCTTCACTAACCACAATATTATCCAAAATATTACATATCAAAAGGTATTATGTCTATGACTGTAGGGATATTCGTTACATCTTCTATAGTAAAAACTGACGTAATTCGTTTGCAAGGTAGCCATTTCCTTGTTTCAGACTAGATCTCTGTTAACATTTTCAACGGCCCCAGAAACTTTTTACTGGATTTCTATTGTTGACGAATTGAAAGAATCGCTTGGAGGTTTTCTTTCCCGTGGCGAGCTATGAAGATTTCAACGTATGTAACCTATAAGCCCTATCTCCAGGGGTGCAGTGCTGCCGGAGCGTGCCGGAGCGCCGCTCCGGCACCTCTGCAAGAGGAAGTTTGGAGGAATTACCATAACAGCAACAAAAAATTGTCTCCTATTTAATTACAAAAATTTAAACAGTTTCTTACTAGTCTTGTGAACAATTTGCAGCACCGTATGGTTCACGACAACATCCATGAAAGGTTCTCAAACTTCTGAACCTCAAAGTATGTATAAATCACTGCTAAATGAAATGTATGTTCTTGAAAAAGACTACTGCCTATGAAATACCACCTAATACGGAGAAGCTGAATCTCATCTCTCTGTAAGAGGTTTAAGCTTTCTTCTTACTCTGTACTAAATGCCTTTAAGACTATTGGAAGATCATGGGCGCCGCATCCCCCAAGATTTACACCCATTACTGAGCTGTTCACAAGTTATTCCTATTAGTACTGCTGAGTGTGAGAGGGGATTCAGTCACATGAACTTGATAATAACAACAACACGCTCAGATTCTCATAAATCATGTATCAGCGCTTATGTTTGTTTAAACTACATGGACCTCCTCTAGTTTCAGTGGATCTGAGCCATATGCCTATCATGGCTGCGGTACCAGATCGGCAGATGACACCAGGACAGAGTTGCTTCAGACCCCGAAAAACATATCACGCCTGATCCCTTGTGTGGAAATTATTGTGAAACTTCCCACTGGTGGTATTTGGTAAGCACTAAGTAGTTTTTTAACTTCTTAAATTGATAAAATACATGATTGCTCTTTTTTCTTTATTTGCTTGATAATTATATTTATTTATGATAATGTGAGTGCAAACACGAAATACTTAGTCATCGTGGTGGCATATATATAGAAACAGGATAGGAAATGGCAGGCTTTTGTCGGCCCACAGAGCTCCGGCACCTATAAAATTGGCACTGCACCCCTGCCTATCTCTACTCTTTATAATGTCTCCTACTCTAGAAGTAAACCACAACTTCACAAGGGCTTGTTATTTACTTTCGCACGCTTAATTTTGTACGTACACATTCTCATTTATAGTCCTAATACTGTTTCGAACGATTCCCACATTAGTTTTTACGTTGGAGTTCCCACTACGTTTCCCATTGACGCGTGACAATTTATTTCGAAATTTACAAAAGTGTGCGTGCTGAAAGTTAGGAATTTTAGTCGAGTTAGCTGGTTTCGAGTGACTTACTGAAGACAACTCTACCATATTGTGATCGCTATGCTTAACGGTTCTATTACTTGCGATATATATATATAACATATATTATATATATATTATATATATATATATATATATATATATAGGTTGACATTCAGTAAAGAGTTAATTTATTAGGTTCCCAATATATTTTTAGGCCAAGGCATAAAATTACTTGAAAGAATGA